>CM040245.1:71322408-71361704 GCA_022545495.1 Chrysanthemum lavandulifolium | reverse complement strand
GAGAAATTTTGATGGAAATGACATGTGAGAGGATTTAGTGAATTCTACCAATTTAGTAATGTTTTCTTTTGACTTTTAATTCCTTTTTTTTTTTTCTTTTGAAAGGCGACTTTCTAATTTTATTTTAAAAGGAGTCAATCAAACTGTTAATTTTCACTTTCATACTATTTGCACAGTATTAAACCTCCAAACAAACATGTATTTAATTGTCATAATAAAAAATTATTTAAATCTGATAAATCATTATTGGTTACAGAGCCAAGAAACGCAACGTGGGATTTGAATAGCAGGTTACCAAGACGGATAAATGGTAAGACGGCCAAACAAGTACACGTTATACTAATCGCTTTAGAAAAGTTCTAAAACTACCAAAAAAAAAAAAAAGAAAAACGAATAACCCTGGCATTTATATTCGAAGAATTAAATATACTATATCTAAAAGTTTTTCATTAAAAACAATATAGTGTTCAAAAAATACGTATCCATTACGCTTATCTAACTTAAAACCAAGAATACACGCTCATTTTAAAAAGGCAAGTTAAACGCAAGACAAATCTTTAAAACATTACCCATTTAACCAAACTTTTTTTTTTTTTTTTTTGTGTAATTTGAACTCAAATTGACACCTTAACACTTACAAACTTTATGAAAAACATGGCTTAATTGAAAGTCGAGATAATGTTACTTTTCTAATTATGTCATTGAATATTAATAATCATTTGATAAGATCTTTTTCAACGTATAAACACAGAACATTTAGGTGAGTTCAATATAAGTCAATATCCTCCATATACTCAATAAACCAATTCTAGTCATGAATTTTTTTTTATCAAGATTTAAAAAACCCATTTTTTATTATATTTTGAAAATAAAATTTCTACATTAAGCAACAAAGTGAAAATCACATATGATTTTTATGTTAGGAATCACATGTGATTTCACAAATCACGTGTAATTTTAAAATAGCAAATCACATGTGATTTTTCTAACGTAAATTTTCAACACTTAAAAAAATCGAAAAAAGTATATAGAAGTGTCCCTTTATAAAAGATGATTTGGTTCTCGTTATGATGGTATGATTCTTTTCGCGTAATGGTTAACGGCTTGTGAAATATTTAATTTAAAATATGAAAATTAGTTAATAAAAAATAAAAAAAAATAAATGAATTGTTAGGATTGGGTTTATAAAGAATTTGAGTTATACATGCATTGACATTTCACGCTCAGAAGACAAGATATCGCGATACCAATAACACGTTATTTGTGACGCCACATTAGCATACATCATACATCTCAATAACTTACTAATAACTAAAACAACTTCCTCATAACACACCACTAATACGTTATCGGGCCACTATACCAACTCAAACACATTTGACATGTGATTGGCGTGTTGAATGGTATGGTTTAGCGTACAACCATCAACTTTTTTGCATTTGGCGACAATATGCCCCATACCCACCGCCTAACTAAACACCCCACCTTCATAACACACCAATAATACATACGGCCCCACAAAACACTCCACTAAAATACACACTAACTCACAAAACAAAAATAAAAATAAAATCGCAATATTTTACCTTTGGCGCGAGCCAATAGACTCGACTAAGAAAGACTTACAATAATAACACCATAACACCAATAACACCGCCCACGCCGCCACATCGCCTTTAACATTTAACATTAACATCCCCAAAAACACCCACAACAATAACATCCCAATAACATCAATAACACCAATAACATTTCATATTTTCTCCCCTTAACGCCAAAAAACACCTCATCTTCTTTAACTTGAAATTTTTTTCTCTTCCCTTAACGCCTTGCCAAAGCAACGCGGCCTCTTTCTCACGTTAACGCCGAAATTATTAACGGGATAACGGCCATAACGCGTTATTGGTGGTTTAACGCCGTTATGGCAAGTATCGTTGAAAGTCTTCAAGATTCCTTTGACTCGTGTTAAGATATTTGATGGTATGGAATTCACATGTCATTAGTTTGGATTTTGAGAGATGGCGCTTGCCACGATAGAGCATACCGCAGCTCTCATTTAATCCGTTCATCATATGGTGTTTTTGGCTTTTATCTACACCGATTAACATTTGATAAATGTGAGTTATATACTAATCCGTTCACGTTCATGTAAAAGTAAATAGATTTAAAGTGCTATAGATTTATCCAACATGAAAGCATATGCTGCAACATCCCACCGAAAGTGCGGGATATAAATCCTCGTTCTATTTACATTTTACAATGTCGCGTAAAAATGGTTTACTCGAAGATCCTTTGTTTTATTTAAACCTTCAATTTTCAGGAAGACCTTGGGCCACCGTTGCATGAGTTCTTTCATGTTGTCATGTGTTATTTCGCTCAATGTATGGTTTTGAGGAACTTGTGTTAAACGGGTTTCAATCACTATTTTTGATTGTGGTAATATTGCTTTTAATACTTTTTATATTATGTTGCATGGTTCTACTAAAACCATCTTTAGTTCACTTTAGTTAGGGTACTGGCAGTGGACTCGGTATGGTCTTCGGCATGATCCATACCGAGCGGTTTGAGTGTTGCTTCGTTTTCGGTTTGAATCGGCATGAAGGATGGGAACACCAAATCGGCAAACATCCCTGATTTGGTATGAATTATATTTCGAACGTTGGACAAAAATTCTATCCGTTGGAGACTTAAATAATATAGCCGCTATTTAAAAAAAAAAAAAATTACTCCTCTATAAATTACCAACATCAATCCAATTTTCTAACACAATTTAAATCTCATCTCTTTACTCCATTAAAAACAATCTCATGGATCCAAGAAATGTGGTTCATCATCCAAAGGTCGTGACGGCGCTCGCCCGTTCGTCCACAAATTCAATCACAACCCGGTCCATACATTCCCAAACGAGCCCTCCTCAATATTATCCGAAAACGACTTCTCCTCGATTTTCAACCACAATATTTTCATCAACCACCACCATTGACTCCAACTCAATACACGATGTCTCCAACAAGTGACTTTACTGCTCGAGATCACGTGGCGGTCCCACGCGACGCGAACCAAGTGTTGAACGAACTACCGCTATGTAATTTTCTTTTAAGTATTAATAAAATGTTATGTTTTTATTAAATTGTTTAATATAATTTTAAAAAAAATGTATGAGTTAGGCATGGTTGCTTAAAAATCTATTGTTAGGTATGAGACGGTATGAGGGGTGAGATTATGATATTATCGGTGGGTGACAGCATGAAAAACTAGGTTGGCATTGTTGCCACCACCCTTACACTAAATTCACATAAAACAAAAGTTCTTCGACTAATACCTTATAGAGATGAGATCAATAGGATAAAGATCAAATAAAAAGACAAATATCCAGAAAAGATAAAAGATTTTTTTCAAAAAGTTCTCGAAAATTCCCAAAAATTTCACAAGATCGGGTATGATGGTGCATGAAAAATTGTGAAAACTTTTTTCTAAAAGTGGATATTTTTCCTAAAATATATTATGAAAAATACGTCACAAGATTAAATCGTTTTTTTTTTGTATCAAAATTGGTTTTTCACCAACTTCTTTTCGATTTTTTCATCAAAATAACATCACAAGATCTAACTAAAATAAGTTGAAAATTTTGTGCACCAATCTAATAAATCAATCTTACCATCTATTTCGATCAAAATTAATAAAACCATTTTCACTTTTTTAAACACATATCTCGCAAACCAGAAATCTTGAACTATAAAAATACATCGTCGCGACGAGAATTAAATTATATTTATAGATATGCAGCCTTCTATATTTCGACATTTTTTTCAAAATTCACCGTAAAAATCACATATGATTTGTAAATCATATATGATTTTGAAAATCACATGCTTCGATCTTTACAAATCACATATGATTTGCAAAAATCATATGTGATTTATAAAAATCGAATCACATGTGATTTTCACAAATCACATATGATTTTTTTTTGGCCGAAATTTTGAAAAAAAAATTGTTAAAAATATATAAAAATGCATATCTATAGAAAGATTATTTAATTCTCGCCGCGATGGTATGATTTTTTTTTTCTCGTAATGATTAACGGTTTGCGAGATATTTAATTTTCAAAAAAAAGCGTGAAAGTTTTTTTTTTATTTTTTTATTTTTTTGATCAGAAATTTGAATGAAGATGATTAGTTCATTTGATCTATGGTAAATTTTAGATCTATATCGAACTTTGACATAACTTATAATTGCTCGAGTATATAATTTTACTAAGGGTGTGTTTGTTTCATTAAGACGTTTTGGTCTCGATCTGACTACCACATCTTACTAAGAAGAGCCATAGAAAGTCTAAATCGAACGAAATAACGTTGTTTGTTTTGTATAATTGTCCGAATGATTTTAAGTGCTCGTTTTGCAATTTGTTTATTAAACCAACGCGAACGCGATAACGAAAGAACTTATGTATAAATACAACGCAATGTTGTTTGTTTTTGATAAATATAACATAGTTAATAAACAATCAAACATATTATATAAAGTTTACAAAACGAGTAGAAGCGATAAGACAATTCTCCCACTCTTATCGAAGTAAGATGTTATATGCCTAACTCCAGCCTACTCAAAAAAAAACAAACAAACAAAACGTCGCCCACCTCTTACCTGTAAGCAGAAGAGGCTAAAGACCTTTTTTAAAAAACAAACACACCCTAAGTTTCTATAATGTATTCAACTTTCCAAAATTACATGAAGTACATACTTTATTTTAATCTATTTTCAGTTAATATAATCTTTTATAAAGATATATAATCAATTGAAAATTGGATATGTCATACGTCGATAGGCTGGGCCTAACTAAATTACATATATAACGTACGCGGCGCCCTCTCGTAGATTTAATAGAGATGGTTTTGTTTGATGTGGTTGAGGAGATACTCGTACAATTGAATGTGAAAGATCTACTAAGATGCAGGAGCGTTTGTAAGTCATGGTATTCTTTGATATCAAGTCCTCCTTTTGTTAAAGCTCATCTTAAGATAACCTGCAATAATAAGGAGCTTGGACATACAAGGATAGCTATGCCAACATATTGGAAAATAGCTAATAAGAGCTCGTGTCGAACCAATCAATGGCGGGTTATTGGTTCTTCCAATGGCCTTGTATGCATCTCTCCTTTAGAAGATATTCCTCTTCTTTTGGTAAGCAATCCTTGGACCAGAGAGATTAGAAAACTGCCAATGGCGCCCTACTTTCTGAGAAGAACAAGGTATGTATGAGTTTTGGCTATGATTCATCCACAGATGATTACAAGGTTCTTATGGCAATCAGGAAAAGTCATGATGGTACGGTTGGGGCACTCTTTCAAATCTTCTCAATGAAATCCAATACTTGGAAATTTATTGGCCAATTCAAGTATTGGTTTTTGTATGATATGCCAGGTACCTTTTTCAATGGGGCACTTCACTGGTTTGGGTTTGATTATAATGTTAGCAAGAAGAGAGTAATCTTTTCGTTTGATTTATCTCGGGAGGAATTTAATGTAATCCCCCAACCTAATGACTCAAAATATGCATCGGGTTTTACCATCCTGGGGATTCTGGAAGACCAACTATGCATATTTAATACTAAGAGCGACGACTATCTCCCGCGTGACATATGGGTAATGAGAAGCTACAATGTTGAACAGTCTTGGGAACTACTGCCAAGTGATTGTGAGATGAAGCACGAGGTTGCTCACTTGAAAATGCTTCACTACACATCACCTAAAAAGAATAGGATGAGTTTCTTTTGTGATGATAACAAACGCTTGTTAAGGGACTGCAAATATATTACTGCTCATAGATTTGTGTCAAGCCTTGTTTCTCCGTATGTTAATATTGGGAGACCAAGCCTGCCAAAAATTAACAAGACAAGTGTTAAAGCGAGGGGTAGCGTGACGAGCGTTAAACCGTGGAGTATTGAGGTTGGTTTCTTTTATTTATTTTGGTCACAATCCTTTCTTATAATACAATAGTAGCACCTAACACTACAATTTTATTCCATTGTTTTCCAATTTTTGATGGTCTGGCTTAGGTAGTTTTGAGAGGGAGAGTGTGTGTGTTTAAATGTATGGAAATTATGGGTATAAATGGGGGAATTGAGGATTTTCATGTTTTTTTCTTTCAAGTGGAGATTTATGATTCGCTAATGCTACTACATTAGCCATACCTAAGGTTAAATGGACTATTTTCAAGAAAACCTGGGTGAGGGGGCCACTATATAAGAGAGTGTATAGACATAAAAAGCAAACCAGCTTGTAAGCATACCAGCTTGTAAGCATACAAGGAATAAATGGGTGTTATAATGGTAATTAGTTCAAAACTGAAATGCTTTATAGTATCGAGATAATTATACTTTGGTTCACCCTTTCTTTAGATTTACCTTTATTTGATCAATGAATCAATATTAATGATACTTGGTTTATACAAAAGAATCAAAAAGGCCATACTTACAAACTGACTCGAAATTCATTCATAACACACACATAAATGTCTTACTAATATGGCCACCTTATACATCTATTAGTCTGACATCTTTATTTACCTTTTACTTGATCAATACTCGTTATAGAAAAGTCCTACTAATACCCTTGATGGTAAGGTGGGTTCCAGATTTGTTTTACAAGGTCCTTTCCTTTTATACGTAGAGTATAGACGATATATTTTCCTAATCAGTGAATTATCGCATATCCACCATATGTCCATATATAAATTGAAATGTTAGTTGAGCGTTATATATGTATATAGACTTTGTTAAGGTTGCTAACAGAGCGTGCCTACGCTCGAGCAAAGATGAGGAATTTTATTAACGCTTCCGAACACGTAAAAATATGTTTTTGTTGTCCTTTATTCCAAGTTGTACCTAGTTTAGAATTGGTTTGATCTCCTTTTAAAATTTTCGTATTCAATTGCAGAGAACGAGACGTGCTGAGGAGTCTTACAGGCTGGAAGTTGGAGAAACTGAGAATTTGTATTTGCACGAAGATGGTGAGACTTAAGCTATTTTTATTTTACATACAAGCTTTACCTGGTTTAGAATTTGCTGTAAATTCAGCCTTGTAGATTTTTTTTTTTTAAATCCATGTGCAAGAAATAGAGGCGCCACTCAATAACTATTTATGCTGAAAGGAGAGGTGCTAAGAGTAAGAGGAATAATCAATTTCTGAATAAGGAGATTGTCTTGTGTTTGATAATATGAACAATGTGTGATTTCTGTATGGGATTAATCTTAATAGATGATTGTCTGTGTGTTTTGAGAACTTTCTGTATCTAACTCATTTTCATTTCAATCTGATCATCGATCATATGATCATGAAATTTATTAGCTTTGAAGAGGGTAATAGAAGATTGAGAGGTCATACCTATATGTGTAGGACTGTCCTCTTGCAGATTATTTGGTCAGCCTGCCTATTGAGAATAAAGTCCAAAACAAACAAACAACATTTGGATGACCCAATAAGTCATGAAAACAAACAAACAAAAGCTGATAACTTCCTAGAATTTGGAACCAATTAGACCCCCAATGGCTAAAAGCAAAGATACGTACAGTACATAATTGCTCACTTTAATGTTTTAGGTTGAAGAAGTCTGAGATGTCACTAATCAATTGTATGAGTATATTTCGGATTTTTTTAAATGGTCGGAGATTGGTATCATTTAGAATTTCTATGGTATTTTGGGTCATTAATTTTTATTTAATTTGACCTCTTTAATAATCGACTGAATTCCATGTAAATCTAACAGTATATAAAATATAAATAAAGACTTTCTATAACCATGGAACAATGTAGGAATACAATGAACTTATATGGTGTTATGAAGTTAATAATCGAATATATATTTTTCATGAAAGTCTGGAAAGACCTTCACCAGTCACAGACTCACAGGTAGTGAAGACTCTTTACCTTTGCCTCAACAGCCTCTGCTTCTCTAAGTCCTTTAGGCCTTGAGGCATTACATTAGAAATTAATGCTAGAAAGCGTCTTCTACACTTAGTTTTGCTTGTGCGGGTACACCTAGTCACCATCAAGAACTCAACCAGAGAACTAGTTAGTTAGTGAAGTTGGTATATAAATTCTAGAAATTCCTGGTGTGTTTTTATATTGTTTGCACCCGTAGTTTTGTGGATGCTAATCATTGTACTTGGAAGATTAACTGTAACATAAACAATAATAATTGTTACTTTAGTTTGCGTAAGCTGTGGCAATATGGCCAATGCAGGCTGAAACGGTTCAAGGTTGAGTTAGCCCTTATGTATCTTTATTGTGTCAGCTGATGTTACAAAGCATTAACTAGACTTTAGGCGACTTTTATCATGTTTGACCAAATTCATTTTTAGGTACGTTTTTTTTATTTGACGCGTTTGAAATAAAAACGAAAGCAAATCGACCCATATATAGGTATGTGGTTTGAATTGCAACTAAGGGTGCGTGTCAGGAAAATTTTGACTTAAGAAAACACATATGGAATCATACTGGTGGAAATGATGCTACACGGTCATGCAATTTTGCTACTTCCTATAGATCTTAATTGTCTCTTAACTCTACAATCTCTTTCATGTTCCTGTTGGTGTTATTTTTGAAGTGGAAAAATAAATAGACCTATTTTTGAGGGAAGCTTGTCAGTTTGTAATGAGTATACTTGTTGATCAGGGTCACCACTCACCAACAAAGGGGGATCTTCCAATGATAAGGTAAAGTGACCCCAGCAGATCATGTGTTAACCTTGGGGCCTTGGTACGTAGATTAAATCGTCAATACCTGAAATATACAAAGAAGATGTATAGTCATGATATGTAAAGAGATAGCTAAAAGAGACAGGATATCTAGCTTGTTAACTAGTGATAAGTGACTAAGTGTGGAAGAATGTTTTAACACCCCTAACAGACAACAGTTAGAACCTATGAGATGCTTGTATTGAAGTCCACACACAATATCTTGCTTCTGTTTATAAGTATGGCCTCTTGGAGAATAGTAACCTTTTGATCGATCTTTTAACACTTTGAAGAGCTAATGGTGAAATACACAGAAAACACAAAATCACCTCTTAAGCTGCCATGACTCTGCTGCCTTGCCATCTTGGGTTTTTGCTACCGTGGTTGGTTGGCATTATGTTGTGCTCATTCTCCGACGTAATACAAAGCAGGTCTGCGTCAATCCTCGGTGTTTACCTATGAAGGCTTGCAGCAAATTTAGCATGCAAAAACGATAGGAACTTTCTTGCCATGCAGCGCCTTTAACTAGATTTGTTTCGTGTTCCACAGAGATGTGACCATCTTCTATTTGAAGATATTTACAAAACACTAGAAGGTGTTGTGATACGTACTGTATGGAATACTATTACATTCAATATAAACTAAACTTAAGAAGTGTTCTGATATTTGATATTTTATAATAGGAAAATTTCTCTCTAGTTGACTTATATCACGCTCCGTGGTCACTTTGGCAACCATTAGTCTCCACAATCTTAACACTTCTAGATGGGAAACTCGATTACTATTAAATATTTGCGTACTCCGGGCAAAATTGTAAAATTATTACATTTCTTTCCCTTATTTCTGCTTAGAAACATGATTTTTATTCTCGCTTTTTCACTTGCTTTGCAACTCAAAGGTCGGGCTTTCTTATTTGAATTATACAGAACAATCCTCTACTCATTATTAGTACTTGTAAATAGTAAGGTACTGAAACTAATACCCGAATATAGCTCAATATAGGCTTATACAGAACAAGCATACAAACACTTGACTTCTGCAGATCTGTTAAGGATTTCTTTATGAATGCTTGATATAGTATCATTCCTACGATCAAGATGCTAATCATTGGAACAACCTTGAGCAGTTTAATAAGTTTAAAGCTTCAGACAATCCATTTTCACATGATTTATTGGCATCATTTCGATATTTTTAGGGAAAGCAGGTTTGTTGTTGAAATAGGTACAATTCACACGGTTGAATTGAAGTTGTTAAAACTTGGATTCATTGAAGACAGGTAGGAGATTAAGTAATGTGATCTTTGTGCCCAGTGACCGCTTTAAGTATTGCATGTCTTGATATGCTCACTAGCAACAACAACATTGGTGTCATTGACTCTTTGGATCAATTTGCTAGCTGTGAAAGAAGTTTGAGAAAGAGTTAAGATATGATAAGAACACAGTGAATGTGATGAAGGTGCAAATTAAGTGTCGTATTTGTGATCAAAGATTTGGAAAATATCAAAGCTATTGTTGACAGAATGGACATTAAGAAAAGAACTCATTAAAGCTTTTGCAAGAACGATGGATGATTTGAGTGATTAATCAGTCAAATCTATAAGCGATATAAAGAGAGCAAGATAACCATGGTTTTGGACTTTTGGAGAGAATTGAGGAGCATACTCTAATGAGTGACTCACCGTAGAGGCTTAGATAGATCATAGAACAATATAAGTACCAGGAGAATTTTTAAGCAAATCTGTTTTGTAAATTGTAAACATATGCCTAATTGTGCGTGTTCTTTTATCTTTTATTTGCTTTACTTTAGTAGTGATTAAACTCAAAACCCTTGTTGCTTTTTAGTATACCTGATGTGCATGTTTTTATCTGATAAGTGGACTTGATCGCCAATTTCTCAATCAACCTTTATATTTATTAATCTTTCCGACTCAAAACAAGTGAACTTCAACAAATTAAAAATACAGTTTTAAAAAATTTAGTTATTATGGGTTGTTTAGTTGGTGAAAATTTCCATTTTCCGCGAAATTTTCATATGAAATGGAAAATTTGAAACGTTTAGCTATTACACTTTTTCCAACAATTTTCTAAAATGTGAAATTCTCATTTTCCAAATTTTAACTACAAATTGAAAAGTTTCGCTTTACTCTTCTCACTTTTTCATTCTCAATTTTATACGTCTGTTTAACACGCTTTGATTCGCTTTTTCGATTTTATACGCTTTTATACGCTTCATTACGTTGTCGTCCGCTTTCTTACGTTTTGTCATTTTTTTTTTTTTTTACGTTTTGTCCTTTTTACATTTTTAAAAATGAAAAATATAAATCCATCTAAACGGCCAAAATTCTCAACTCTTTTCTGTAGAAAAAACCAATCCTTCTCTGAATTTGGAAATGGAAAACAAGAAAATTTTCATCCAACTAAACTACCTATATTTTTCTTTTTTTCACTTTTTAACATGACGCTTTTACCATTAAATAATTAATTAATATTTTCTTAAAAGTTTGTAATAATAGTTTCAAGTAAGTAATATAGTAATCTAAATCAAATTTTCACATCAATTTTTAGTAATCGATAATTAACTTGAGTCATCTTGAAAAGAAATATGGACCATTATCTTGTAATGGAATGAGTATTTACGGATTATCAATTATATTGCCCAAGTATAACTCTAATATGACTAATTCATTTTGGTAAACCGTATGTGAATAAAATGGGTTGTTTAGAGAAAATATAGGCAAGAATATTCCCCGGTTCATCATTGGAATATACTTGTTTAATAAAACTTTTTTATTTCAAGTTGTCTCTAAAGGTAGATTTTATATCTAGTTTATTCATAACATACGGACTCATTTGATGTAGGGGTGAGCAAAACCGACCAAATTCCGAATCCCGTCCTGATCCCGAGTTCTGAATCATGTTAGTCGGGCTTGCCGGGGTCGGGAGTCGGTTTCTGTTTTTCGGTTAGTCGGGTTTCGGGCTTGTCGGGATCGGGTCGGGACGGACCGAAAACCAAAAAACAACAAACAAACCGATCAAATCCCGATTCCCGTCCCGATCCCGAGTCCCGAATCATGTTAGTTGGGCTTGTCGGGGTCGGGAGTCGGTTTGTGTTTGCCGGCTTGTCGGGATTCGGGCTTGTCGGGATTCGGGTCGGGCCGTGTCGGATCGGCCCGATGCTCAGCCCTAATTTGATGTTAACAAAAAAAATATGAGTTTATGCTGATCAAACCTGGTTATACCTTTTTTTAATCAAAATATTAAAACCGACTTCTACCATTTATACTATGATTTTTTTTTTATTTAATAGAGATAAAAAATCACATATTTACGATTTTTTTTTCAAGCGACGACGTGAATTTTCATTTCAATTACAATTGTTTAAACGTAACCTAAAATGAAAGACTTTGTCTAACTTAAATTTGTGTCATTTTGGTTCTAAGCGACGACGTGAATTAACCGATCAAACAATTCAAAATAATTACCCTTTTCATTTTATAATAAGGGCATGTTTGGTTTGTAGGCGGGTTTAAGATTCGGATTGGATTAGATTTAAATTGATTTAAGATTTAGATTTTGATTTAATGTAAAGAGATTAAAAAATGTAAAGTAAGAGAAAATAATATAAATAAATTAAAAATAATATTTAATTATTAGTGAAAGTATTAAAAACTGATTTTTATTTAAAAATAAAAAATAAAATTGTTATATGTGGTTGAGATAAATAGAGGGTCCACAAATTTATGTGATGGTGACATTACTTTTACAAAAGCCGAATATATAGCCCGGATTATCACATGCTCGATTTTGACGGAGTTAATCCAAAGCTTGGGACCCACTACTTGCAACCAAACGCATAATTTTTACTTTTATCCCCTAACCCCATCTTAACCCCACCAACCAAACGCCTTGTAAATGTCCACTTTCAAAACGTACAAAATTTTAATTTTTTTTAACTAATTACACATTTCACCAAAAAAATATTATTTTACCCACTAAATCATCTTTTTATTGGTTAAAACACAAATTAAACAATTGTTTTCATACATCTCAGCATAATAATATAAACATTTATTGCATGACAAAGTTACTATAAAAAAAAATGATTTGCGCACATTATATTTTCATTTGCACATTTATATTTACAATCGGTTAAAGGAGTATATATACACAATATGATAGTTCAAATGTTTAATGTATAGTGTATGACTTAGTTTCCCAATAAAATAAAATAAAGTGCGCAAATTATTTAAATGAAAAAAAAAAAGAAAAAAAATCCTATGAAATGCAATTTCTTTTCCAACGTTTGTCTCTATCATTTAATATTTAATTGAATGATTGGAGAATGAGTAGGCAAAAAAAAGATGCTTTTCGGGACAATCTGACGTAGCAATGAGTGGACCTCAACGTTTAAATATCACCGGGAAAATAGTCGGTGTGTATTTTACTCAGTTTAGCACCATCTCTTTTAATTTCTTTTTTAATAAATAGATTTTATCAAGTGTTGTCCTTTACGAAAACTATTATTCATGTTTACAAACGTATTAAACTATTAATATAGTTATTTTATATAACAAATTTTTCTCACATAATAAATAACAAGGGACTCATCCCTATCATTTATTTAGAAAAAAAATCAGTGGTCGAGACTTAAATCATTTTAATGTTTCACATATTTTTTATAATTTAAATATCTCATGAACCGTTAATCGATAGACAAAAGAAATTATACCGTCACAACCAGCATTTAATTATATTTTTATAAACGGTCACTTTGACATACTTTCAACAAAATATTTCTTTTGGTTTTTTTTACGTTTTTTCGTCTTTTTTCTTTGTTGTTGAAACGTGCATGAAAATCACATGATTAAACATTAATTTAAATATTCTAATAAAATCACATGTGATATTAGTATTAAATCACAAATGACATGTAATAAAATCATGTGTGATTTAACACTAATATCATATATGATTTTATTAATATATTCAAATTACTGTTTAATCGCGATTTTTTCATGCAAGCTTTAACAAAAAAGTAAAAATAAACAAAAAAAAGTGAAAAATGAAAGGAAAAAGTTGTCGAGAATATATCAAATTGCACATCTATGAAAGATAAAGAAAACGTCGTGACGATATATTTTTTCGATTAACGATTAACGGTTTAAGAGATAAGAATATTTGAAAAACAAATGATGAAAATAGGTTTTCTAAATGTTCGCTTAATCATCTCCATTTAATCAAACTAGCGAAAATTCGTGCTTCAATGCGTCAGTTTCTCAGCGCAGACAATTAACGATATGCGATATGGTAAGTGTTTTGTGTAACGCTCAAAATAGAACGTGAAAATGATAAAATGTAATTACAAACTATCAGAATACGCGATAATTCAACTCTAAAGAAAATTCTTAACATATATCAAACGACATTCAAAAATATTTAATGAAACTTAAAATAAAACATTACATCAATTATGAAATATTAACTAACAACACATTTGATTCAATAATTTGTTTCTCATCTTCCAATTGGTGGGAGGATTTCAATAATTTGATTCTCTTCTTTATCTTTACTATATTATAAATGAAGACTGCTGCTCAATGCAAAGCTGATGTCTAACAAACCAAATTTCGGCGGTAAATAATTTTATTTCGTACCGAATTGATTGTACCATTTTTTTCCTCGAGCATAAAAGGTATACCGGTACCGTACCAGACGGGATACCGATACCGGTACCCGGTATCGGGAAACCGGTACCGTACCATTAATGATATCAAGTAAATGGGTAGCATACATACCATGTCAATATATTTTAGGACCTAAAACAATTACAGTGGTTTAGTAATTCTGAAATCATTGCAGCTTCACTCTTACCAATCACAAAGGTGGATAGTTCAACTTAAAGAGCTACAACTATGCAGTTATCATATACACTTTTATAATCTGAAAGTCCTATTACAACCCCGATTCTAAAACTTCTATTTTCTTATAAACAAGTTAACATACAAAGACAATAAAAAGGTCTTAAACTCATAACCCACTGTGATAGCAACATTTTTAGTCAACTTCATGTAGAATTTTCAATCAAACATACTGAAAATCAGTCAAAAGCATTAGAATTTTCAATCAAACACTACCAGATCAAATTCATATACATTCAAAAGTTCCAGTTTGACCAATCAAATAAAACATATCGTATAAGAAAAACATAAAATCAGATTTATACCAAAAAATCGATCTATTTACATGTATAAGAAAACATTCAATACTTCAAAATATACACATTCTCGCAACACCAACATTCAATGGCGGCAACACGTATTTTCGGCGAAACAATTACTGAGACGGCGGCAAGTGGCGATCAAAACAAAAAAAACATATAAATGTGATAAACATTATGATCTATATATAAAATTTATAGATCTATAAAAGAAAACCTTCAAACAATGATTATTATTTATAGATATAAAAATAAAATAATAAAATAAATAAAAATAAATCTACAAACCTTGAAAACCCGCTTCGTGTTGGTGATGTTTTGTGGTGGTGACGTTCGGTGGTGGAGGGATTTGATGGTGGTGGTATTTCAATGGTTTTAGATGAGTGTGTTTTTCTGTGTGTGGTTAAAGAGAAAGAGAGAGGTTTTGGTTCATAGAGAGAGATTGATGTCTTGTGTGTTTTTAGAGAGAGAGAGACAATGAGTAATTGAATGAGATGTGTGGTACAACTCGCTTACGCTGCTTCAAAATAATTAGTTTCTTAATTTGTTTACGGGATGATGATAAGAAGCAACATTAGTTTCCTTAATTCGAAAATTATGTATTTCGAGGTTTGACCAAAATTCAAGATTTCACTTTTCAATGCAAGAAGCGTTTGACATTTGAAAAGGTTTAAAAAAAACTTGACTTTCAATATTCAATATTCAACTTTTCATTTTTCCTCTTTGACTATTTTTTCATTTTAGATAGTAAAGATAGATAAAAAAAATAATAATAATAAAATAAATAAAAAATAAATCTACAAACCTTGAAAACCCGTTTCGGTGTTGGTGACGTTCGGTGGTGGAGGGATTTGATGGTGGTGGTGTTTCAATGGTTTTAGATGAGTGTGTTTTTCTGTGTGTGATTAAAGAGAAAGAGAGAGAGAGGATTTTGGTTCATAAAGAGAGGAGATTGATGTACTGTGTGTTTTTAGAGAGAGAGAGAGAGACAATGAGTAATTGAATGAGAGATGTGTGGTACAACTCGTTTACAACGTTTCAAAATAATTAGTTTCCTTAATTCGTTTACGTGGATGATCATACGAAGCAACATTAGTTTCCTTAATTCAAAATTATGTATTTCAAGGTTTGACCAAAATTCAAGATTTCACTTTTCAATGCAAGAAGCGTTTGACATTTGAAAAGGTTTAAAAAACTTGACTTTCAATATTCAATATTCAACTTTTCATTTTTCCTCTTTGACCATTTTTTCATTTTAGATAGTAAAGATATGGATGAAGGGTGCACATTGACCTTGATAGCCAAATAAAGTTTAATATGTAAATTATCTTAAATCTTAACTATTACACACATACATATATTCTAGTGAAAATACAAAGAAAAGTAATTAGAGGAATTTCTAAACTATCCTCTAAATTTTCCCTCGCTCATTGGACATAAACCGGATGAAAATTGTAAATAGCACAATACATTATCTAGTGCTACTTTTAATAGTGTGTTAAAATTATAAATGTAATCACCTAATTTATAGAACACACAAAAGAGCAAAGATACAAAGAATTGTCGTCTCACCTTAATTAATCGAGCAAATTAAAAGGAGAAAATAACCCAAAAGCATACATGAAATCGGTTATCAATGACAAATTTTCGAAAACTCAACTAACCTAATCAATCCTAAAACAATCAAATACACATGCATGACAAGTAGATAGTGTTGAAATTATATAACATGACTAATCATAAATATAAACAATAAACATCAAGTACACATGCGGAAGCGTATATGAAAGATTAATGAATAATTAATTAACATAAACAAGAATATGCGTACCTTTCTTGATTCTAGCCGAACAAGAATCAAATCCACAAAACTAGCAATTGGATTAACCCTAATTAGGGTTTATTGGATTATGTGAATTACCCCTTACCGTTTTGTAATTCAATCCAAGAATACTAACAATAATGTGTTAGTACCACTTTCTTGTACACACGTACTATACCGAATTAAAGAAATGCTAGTTTTAATCAAACAAAACAATTAGGTTTGGAAAAGTTTATGGATCGACACCCATGGTGTGATTGTCGACCGAACACAAGCAAAACCACACACAAACTATTTTAGGTTTTAGCTTATGAGTACAAGAGATAAATTATAAACACCCTTGGTTTTGTATTTATACCTAAAGTAACTTGGTGAACAAGTTGGTTATGGGTTGGGTTATGGAAACCCCTTTGATGATCGGCCTACGACTCCCAAAGGGATTCTAGAACCTTTTCGATCTCTAATTTCATCTTTAGTCATTTCCAATTATATTTAACAAATGTTAGTCCATTACACTTAATTACATAACGTCCGTTATAATTATTTCGTTTAATTAATAAATAAATATAACATTTATATTTAATTATTAACTTTAATTTCATACGCAGTGTGCAATCCCGTGGTATCGAGTTCGATCCTAACACACGCCTATTAATTTTAGTTAGATATCAATGTTGTCAAATCACTTATTCAAGAATGATACAACAATTTTAATATACACAACATGATGTACATGATGAATCTACATGTCAAACTTAAAATTCATTCATGTTCTATCTTATCAAAAGATATTTATCCATTTCCCAAATGATATATCATGTTTTATTATAATCATTTATTTTACTGCACATGTTTATTAACGTCTTACTTTATTATAAGTCTTAAAAGACTTTATGTTTATGTCTTTACAATGAATCATAAACATGTTTAACTAAAGTAATTATGAACACAACTTTTGGTTTCAATAGTAATTTCAAGTTAATTTATTTTACTTCACAATAATATAGGACTACATTATTTTTCATTTATGTCATTCCAAAATACATAAATAAATAAATTGAAGTAGTATTAGATTACTTCATTTATTTATGTCATTCTAATAATACATAAATATTTAATTTGAAGTAGTCTTATATATCATTTTGACACATGTTCTAAATACTTGTCTAATTTAGAAACCGCAAATATGTCCATGCAAGGTCTGACTTCACATGGAGATTTACTTTGTTGTTGCAATCTCGCCAAGTTCTCACATGACGAAATTGCAACACCAAGTGTTTCTTGAATTAGATATGTACAAGTTATATTAGAACGTTAGTCTCTTACCTTGCGATCAAGAGAACCTTTAAATCATATACCTATATGTTGTACCTTGCACACAATATAGACTTCTCCCACTTGTGCATGGAACAACATCATGTAGCGTATAAACAACACGATATATGTTTGTTTATGTGACTAATATGATTGTGTCATTGATATTAGCATAACTAGTAGATGTAGACCCACTTCATTGTCTAATAAGGAAACGTATATGACTATCCTTGAAAACATAAGTGTCTATAAGTGGAAAGTAATTATCTTAAGATATTCTAGAGATAATGGGTTACTACCAAGATGACAAAGCTTGTAACTCCCATCGAATTAGAGATCATTACATTAATTCCTTATTCAATAATAAGAGCACAATACTCCCAAAGGATTTGACAACATTGTAAGTGTTTCATTAACCAAAGAAAGAAAATAGTGTTCTATTTATTTCCTACACCTTTGAGAAAGTCCATACATAACAATTACTTATGTACTAAAAGAGTGCATTCTACTATGTAGATGATGAACTATCCATCAATGCTATTAACTTGAAAAATTGGGCATGCAGCTTTTTCTTAATAGTTCTACTATTCCAACAATTGTAAGTAGTACTTTTAAATGGTCAAAACAAAACAACTAGATAAAATATGCTAGTTTGTCTTTACCAATTATACAATAATTAGTCTAGCTTCTAATTTAATAACTCGTAAAATATGCAATTTCCTTAACTATTAAAATCGCTATTTAGTCATGTATTTAGAATTTAGACAATTTAATTGTCCTATCATACCTTTCTTCATTCATGAAAAGGAATATGATTTAATCTCACTCTTCTTATGAAAAGAGGACTAGGTTTATTCATTTAGCAAATTTGACTCTACCAAAACCCTTACGGTGTGTAGATCAATTTATCAATACAGAATAACCTACGCTTATGGTTTAATGTTGCATTAATACATTTAAAGAATTTTCAAAATTCAATTTTAGTATTTTCGATAATTAAACTTTTCAAGAAAATAAAATACCCAAGGTAATATTCATATAACCATAGAATTTTCTAAAACTAGGATCCAAATTATCGTAGTTCCATTACATCGCTTGATCCGCTAATAACGAAAGCACATAATAAGGTAATCATCGAACAATAATTGGCAAACAATTTCCAATTCCTAGATCATTACGGATTTATATTTTCAACGCTATTGCAAATATAAACATGTTTCATCTCATCTTATGCCTTGAGTCCAGTTCTCACTTCCTACTCAACTTAAGTGTCTAACTTAAAGAACTGCAAATATGTTCATGTAAGGTCTGACTTTACATAAAGATTTACCTCTCCATCACAATCTCGCCAAGTACTGTCATGACGTAAATTGTAACTTCAAGTGTTCCTTTTAATTAGATGGCACATAACTTAATTTATAAGGGTACTAGTTTTGATTTTATGTGGTCAAATCAAATATGCACAAAGATGTCATGCATTCATCTTGTAGCATAAATTTAATAAAAAAGCCTTTTATTACCAATTCATAAAGATCAAATTATCAAAGTTTTGATTGAGGTATGGGTTCACCAATCAAGGAATTTAGCGTTAATTATTGTCCATTATACCGTATTTTTGCATAAGTGTAAACACTTAGTGTTTCGGTAATTACCATCAAGTAGCGCATGGAATTAAAACTAATTAGCCTTAAGTCGAGTTTGTACATTTTTGGCTTACTAAGTAGCTCCAATTCAACTCACAGTGGCAGAGGACCGTGTAAGCGCAAAACATAACCTTAGACATCCTTTCATGTGATTGTGCGCACTTCTTTATTAACCCCTTTATAGTTTGTTCTAGTGGGTGAGCTGCTCGCACCATTTGTACCAAAATCATCAATCAATTAAACTATTGAAAATTTAACTCTTCAAAACAAATCAAATTTCACCATTGTTTAGTCCGTATTATTTTCTATTCGAATTTCCATTTGCTTAAAATTGTCTAACATAATAAACAAACAAGTAACAAATAAAAATAAACAACTAAAAACAATGCGCACATAATAAACAATTTATAGGTAAACAAGAAGCCACATGCAACTTATTCGATAAAACCCTATTAATAATCAATGTCTACGTTAAATTAATGTATATATTAATTAGGGCTTTCACTCTCCCAATTGAGAGTGAGCCACATACATCGAAGAATCGATTGCGTAAACCCATAATTAATAATATACCAAATTGCACATAATTGATTCATTAATGTATATAATTGGAGTCTTTCCCAATTCAAGATTTATCGTAAATAAACATGTGATAAATATATCTTAACAATTAAATAAATATTCAAGCAACTATCCATGACAAACATGCATGTATCATCATGGATATATCATAACAATTATACAAATAGCCACAAGATCGCATATTAATAATTCCATGTCACATAACATATTATTCATGAATTAATCACGTAACATATATATTAATTCTAGGTTTCGATAAGGCTAACAAACAATTTTAAAACCCTAAAAATTTTTAATGTGTCGACTAAAAAAAAAATTAAGGGGAACGCCCCATAAAAATTAAATAATCGACCCATGCACAAAAAAAAAAAAAAAAAAAAAAAAAAAACCCTAGATTAACCATATCAAACACCATACAATTATTCGCTTTTTACGCTTAGTAATTAATTACTCATTAAAACCAATGACTCGTGATGCCACCGTTGAATTATATAACATGACTAATCATAAATATAAACAATAAACATCAAGTACACATGCGAAGCGTATAAGAAAGATTAACGAATAATTAATTAACATAAACAAGAATATGCGACCTTTCTTGATTCTAGCGAACAAGAATCAAATCCACAAAACTAGAATTAGATGAACCCTAATTAGGGTTTATTGGATTATGTGAATTACCCTCACCGCTTTGTAATTCAATCCAAGAATACTAACAATAATGTGTTAGTATCACTTTCTTGTACACACGCATTATATCGAATTAAAGGAATGCTAGTTTTAATCAAACAAAACAATTTGGTTTGGAAAAGTTTATGGATCGACACCCATGGTGTGATTGTCGACCAACACAAGCAAAACCACACAAACTATTTTAGGTTTTAGCATACGAGTACAAGAGATAAATTACAAACACCCTTTGCCAGATTTATACCCAAAGTAACTTGGTGAATAAGTTGGTTATGGGTTGGGTTATGGAAACCCTTCGACGATCGGTCTAGGACTCCCAAAGGGATTCTAGAACCTTCTCGATCTCTAATTTCATCTTTAGTCATTTCCAATTATATTTAACAACTGTTAGTCCATTACACTTAATTACATAACGTCCGTTATAATTATTTCGTTTAATTAATAAATAAATATAACATTTATATTTAATTATTAACTTTAATTCTCATACGCAAAGTGTGCAATCCCGTGGTCTCGAGTTCGATCCTAACACACGTCTATTAATTTATTGTCCATTAAACCAACATATAGAACATGCCTTGTCGATATACCCAACCATGTCAAACAATTTTTTGAAGAGTTGTCCTATCCGTGTTACTAATGAACAAGGGAGACAAAAATTAGACATCATCATTAAAATTACATTTTCTAATTACTTTGGCAGGTTAAAATTTTCCAAGTAAATTATTGTATTGTCACTAAACACTGTTTCATGACTTTAAAAGGAGTCGAAGCAATCTTTTACTTCACCAAATTAACACGAGCCGGTAATCACCAACCAGATGCTTTAGTGGACAACTCATTTAAGCTCATCATGAGAGGTCGAGTTCAAACTTTACGGAACAAATAGTTGTTTTTTTCTTTTTTTTTAACCTTGGATACATTGATGATGCACTTGTCAATCAATTGATATATTAATGTTAACAATATTTGGTATTGATTTGTTTTATAATAAGCGGTGCAACTTGTGAGCTCGTTATAGCGCCAACCAAGCACATGTAATGCCACTATAGTGCACCGTGTAGTGCGTTACAGGTACCACGTTGTCGGCATAATGCTTGTTTTCGGGGTGTGTGATTTTTATTTTTTATCTGGGTTTGTTTGTTTTTGTGTTTATGTTATAAAAGCTTGGTTTTGTTTTTTAGTTGCATTTATGGCAGCATACAAAAGGAGAATAAGACAAACTTATTTTTTTATTTTTTTTTTCATCTTAGCATTTGTTATGTATGTTTACATTATTAGTTTATAAGTGTGTTTTTCTTACACCGTTAGTCTCTATTATGTGTAAAAATCATGACCCGCGTGTACCTTAAACATATTGTAGCTGGAGAGGGTGTTGTTTAGGTTTTGTGTTAAATAAATATTGTATAGTAAAAAGCTGACGTAACACTCGAATAACCACAACCGCATCTAGTTCTCAAACGAGTGTGGAAACCCGCGATGCAATGGATTGGCTTCAAGGACTTATTTTGTAGCGACACTTAAACTTCAGGGCTATTTTGCCAAGTTGTGAAACTTTGCATTTAATTTTCTGGACTTACTTTGCAACGATACTTAAACCTCGGGGATCTTTTGCCAAGTTGTGAAACTTTGCATTTAATGTTTGGACTTAGTTTGCAGCCGACACCTAAAC
Organism: Chrysanthemum lavandulifolium; assembly: GCA_022545495.1. NCBI lineage: Eukaryota > Viridiplantae > Streptophyta > Magnoliopsida > Asterales > Asteraceae > Chrysanthemum > Chrysanthemum lavandulifolium. The sequence continues at coordinate 71,339,026 of CM040245.1, read as the reverse complement.
CTCGAGGGCCATTCTTGCCAAGTCGCAAAACTTTGCAATAAATGGGGACACGTGTCGTGTCCACATCGAATCCCCGCCTTTTAGTTATATGTATAACTACTTTATAGACCCGTGGAATCACGGAATTTTAAAGAAAATATTCATTAAGGAGATACGTATGTGAATAAATCAACAAACAACAAATAACGTAAATAAGTTCCATTATCTTTTAACGAATAATAAGTAATGTGTCAATGATATGATAAACAATTTGGTTTGTAAGTATTAGGAAAATAAACGCATGTATCATCGTCTCCACCCACTAGATAGCCTTGGAGAGCAAAGCTATGCAATCAACGTTAAATATTTGAGTAGGCCATGTTAATTCCGTGAACATCTAAACATGAAAAAGCTACCAAACTTTTTTTAAATAGGTACCAAACTTATATAGCAAAAACTATGACTATGTCATGCATAAAAGAGTTGATGAAGATGCCCCACTCGATAAAGATAAATGACTTGATGAACCCAATATGTTTCAAGCCACAAACAAAGTAAATTTTGTGTTTATACATACCTTATATTATATATGAAACTCTCTACTCGAAAAGCATTAATGTTGTTGAGAAAATTTGTGTCGATACAAGGAAACATGTCTTTCCAAATCACCTAATTTCCATGATGTAATTATGAATGTTCATTCTACAAAACAATAATAAGTATTAGGTCAAAGCACATGCAATGAAGGGATCAAAACTCAAATCAAACACCCTCATCATTTTGAAAAAGCCACATATGCAAATATCTCAAGACACTCGCAAGTTAATCAAACTTTGAGTTCCCATCTTTTGAGTAGAAGAGTGCGAGCAAATGAGAACAATATGAAAGTTTCGAAAGCAAAGTACAAAGAACCAAGTACCATATGTTGAACCAAGTACTATAATAATAATGCTCAATATGTTCACAAACAAAAGCATCTATTATCTAACTAAAAAATGTAAGAAAGGCATCAAGAAAATCGATATTAGCAAAAGCACTAAATGTAAGAAACGATCAAGATCAAATGAATATAAGCAAAATCACTTTTGAACGGAAAGAGTACTCATTAGTAAATTTAAACAAAGTACCAAAAGTATATTAAGAGTAACAACCTTTCAACTTGGAAGTCAGTCAAAACCAAACATCTCAAGGTTTAAGAGCCAAGCAAATAGCAAGGTTGGAAATCTTGTAGATGGCGTTGGTGTCAACTTCTCCTGAAATGGTAAATAGGGACTTGGGGCGCCAATCGTGTTGGATAAGAGCAATTGCCTTGCCAAGGTTGTTGTATCTAGCCTTCATTATTGTCAATGGAGCCAAAGCATGCTGGATCCCAACTGTGATTGTGTTCTAATTGGTTGCAAATTTGTGTTTCAAGGGCTTCACAACTGATAGTACCAACTGCTCAAAGACCATCCCTTGTCATTCTTGTATAATCTGATAGTATCGTTTGAGCTCTTTAGGACAATCTCTTTAGTCTTCTTCAAACCACGAACCACGGGTTCAATGATTGCTTCATCATCTCATCATTTTGCAATCCCCTACTTATGACAACAACAAAAGTATCACCAATAAATAAGCAATATAAAAACAAATATACATAAGGAACTCCGCACATCGATGTTGATTATGTAGGCTAAAAGACTAATAAATCGGACCATGAATATATTAAATCAAATGTATATCATGTGAGCCATTCAAGATCAACCTGTATCTATTTCAACCCGCTCCAATGATTACCCACTGTGACCCAAACCTCCATTGAGCCATTTACTTTTATGCTACAAAAAGTTCATATCTACTCTAGAAATAAAATATTACCACATTTTCTTGTATTACTTAAGCAAATTTAGTCGGTATCGATTTAAACCGAACTCTCTCATGTGGTTCTGCAGTTGGCATAAAACTGATATCTCTTCCTCTTTCACCTGTATCGCACCTTATTCTTCTTTTTAGGCGTGCATTAGCATCTACTTTATAAACAACATCTATTATATTCAAGCTCAATTAAAAAGTTCCAATATAATCGATATTTAGAACATGGATAAAATTAAACTTCACCAATAAAAGGCATGTGTATAGAAAAGAGTAATCGATTACATATTGCATGAGATAAGATTTAAGAAGTAAAAGAACATGTATCAACAAAGATCTTCATATCCATCATATAACGTACACGGGATCATGTAAAATAAGCATGCCTCCAAAATTATCACAAATGAATTATTCACCGTAAAAGGTATTCTAGTTTTATTTAGATCATATTACGCCTTATCTACTTTTGACAAAACTGAAACATATTTGTGGAATTTTGAAAAAACAAAGAATGGATAAGAGGGTGTTTGGCATGGCCAAACTATATTGTGAACCAAAAGCCTTTCTAAGCGCTTTAGTAAGCAACCCAAAACATCCATAAAGAGTAGTTATTCAAATGAGAAATCCTATATGGCCTTTATACGAAGTTTATAAGAAATCCTGATAGCCAAAACATAATTAACCCGACACGCAATTCCTAAACAACCATCTAATTGTACAACTTGGTATAATAAAGAAGACTACAACAATTTTTCTTATTATGTTGTTGGGCTTGGACTTGGTTAGTCAAGTATAACCACATTCTTACTCTTATTTTACCGGGTTAAAAGCCATTATCCAAAAAAACCACATTCTTAATCTGAAAGGCAATAACATATCTACACTAAGAAATTTCAATTTTCACTTCCATTATCTAGTTTGTAAAAGTAAAACGCGACCGCTTCACTCAGTTAGTCACCCGACACATTGTTCAAAAGTAGAAAAAAAATGATAGAAACAATCACCTATTATTGAACAGTGAAAGCTTAACTTGATCAATTAGTCCCACCGATTCTTGTTTCTGCAACAAAAAAACACACCTACACAAAATATCGAAATTGATCTAAAAACCAAAACAAATTTAAACCAATTTATAAAATAGATGATACATTAGAGAAAAAAATCATGGTGGTGAATGAATGATGAGAAGCATATCCAAACTGAATCTGCAAAAAATTAAATTGACAACATAAAAAAAACACATCCAAATGGTTGTACTATGTGACTGAAATCTAAATGCTAAAAAAACTATCCAAACTATTGTGGATTTGATTTAGACCTCTGTTAATGAATCGAGATGAGTATCACAAAAATAAAAACACATCTAAATTGATGCGGTGTTGATTTACTGGCATAGTCATGTAACCATTTTTTTGGTGTTTGAATCGGTATGGGATATACAATTATGGAAACGATTTTTTTGATGTATTTATCTTGCAAATATTAAGAGTCATATTTGTGCTACTATGAGAAAGTGATCAAGTTGCTTGATCAACTAACGCCTATCATCCGTGATGAGATTACTACCTACAATACCATAAAAGGAAGTCATTACTCTCATAAAAAAAAAATTGAAAGGAAAATTTACTATTATTTCAATGGAAATACTAACCGAACGTTACAAACTGTGTCAACACAACATAAAGAAGCTACTACGAATGACAAATATGAGTGTAATTAAAACCGTATACTTTCATTATACCTATTAAGTACCGCTATAACTTCGTGACTGCATTATCCATTCTAATATCAAACTAATCATTATATCTATCATGTTACAGCTTTAAAAACTATTCTCTAGATGCTTTATCAGTTTCAATTTTAAGAAATAACTTTGAGTAAAACAAATCAAATGGGTCAATGCAAGTATAAAATATAATAATAAGCATGCACTGGTTTAGGAAATTATATAACCCAAAAACTTTTTAACATATTTACGTCGTGTAGATCAACAAATCGATTTAGGATTTCTGCCGCCTTTGTGATGCTCGAAAGATCAATAGAGTCGAAAAGATATACAAATGTTGGTTTAGGATTTCGACTGTATATGCACAATTTCTTTATACTACAAAACGTTAAGGTGTTTTTTTTAGCACACAACAGTTATATTTTAATCAAAAGAAGGACAAATATAGGTTTTTCGAAGAGTGTAGGACCTAATATTACACAATATTTTTAAGATCAATAAGCGATCCAATAAGCAACCTTAAATTACTTATTCAAAATACAAAATAGCCTATTCACACATAACAAACAAATGGATTATTTTAAGCAATCCCAAACACCCTAATACCAATTTATTTCATGTAGAGAACTAACTATAAGAGATCTTACATTTGTATGACCAATTCCATGTACTCATTATAGGTATTGAACACCTCTCACCATTGCTACTACATCAAATTTATAGTCTTAAGCCATCCAAGCATACACCAAATCAAAATATTCATTATAGGTATTAACACGTAACAAATGCTAACGCCTTAAGCCATGGCATTTTATAGGAATGGGTTTAGGTATTACCAAGAAGAAACTAAAAGCTTACGGTCATAGATTACAAATAGGACCCCGAACATATGATCGACTTCTGAAACCTATCATTATAATAATAAAAAAAGCACAATACAATATCATTAGTTAAAGTTAACTCGTGAGGAAGAAGAAGATTATATATTGAATTCAAAAAAGACACAAATTATAAAAACTAATTCATGAATGTGAATTGATAACTGGCATGGATAAGTTTTGAACGGATTTTGAATGATGCTGGTTTTCTGATTTTTTAATGCAATTAATTGTAGTGTTGAAACTGCAAAAGTTATGGTTTATGATTGATTCTAGGAATCAATAACATAAATATTAAAGTGGACGTTATTTTGGATGTTTATTTGAACGGACGAAATTAATTGTATAGATGTAATCGATTGAATGGGATTGAATAGGCGTACTCAAGAAGCTTTTACTTGTGAGTGTTTTAATTGTTGAAGACAACTTGTACATGCCTATATTATTGACCAATAGCATTTGTGACACATCATAATATTAATCGCAATATGTGCTTCAAAGAGTTTAAAAACTCTTGCTTATTATATTAGATAGATATGCACCGTCCACACTTGGCTCACGCATAACACATTCGTTTTCTATAAATTAATTTCATATTTTTGGAAATTTTGAAAATAACTAAGTTTAGTAAACAAAATGTGGCAGGTTATATCCGGACTAGATTTTACTAGTGATGTCTAGTTGTCTACCACACAGTTGTTTCTCTTAATTATCTTCCCTACCCCTCACTTTTGTCTCCTTGATGTTTTTACCCTAGTATGTGACTACATTACTTTCACACGACCATCAAAGTAGAACAACAACACTCAATTCGCTATAGCTAGATATGAGAAAGGTGAAATTTAGACAACACACCCGATCCAAGAGTAAAGATTGCTTCCAAAAACCTCCGACAAGTGCGTGTGCAAGAGAAACAGAAAACACCATTAGCACGAGTAATCCCCATAAAAACCTCACCGTCACCTTTATTTTTGCATCACCGCACATAGTGGTTGTCATTTTTTTTCTTTTAGTGTGTATTGGGTATATTACGTGGTATGTTTGTATAAAGTGCGTATTTTTATATTTTGATTTGAGTTTACAATCAAAGGTAAAAATAACGAGTGGTGTTATGTTGAATGATAATGTGACACTCGCATAAAGATGATGAGGTAACCATAAAAAACTACTCTTACACTATTAGAGTCACAAAAGTTAGCAAAATCTAATGATACATCACCACAACATAAAAAGTTGAACCATTTTTAATTTTTTTACAAACACTTTAAATTCAAGACTTACTTATAGATAATCAGAAAGAGATTGCTACATCCAAGCTTAGGATGGTTGGATCCATTGTGTGTGAAGTAAGGATGAGCACAATACCATTTGGTACCGTACTAGCATTGTTTATGAAGTACCATATTTTTTCCCGACCAAAATATGTAGTCATGGTCCCGGAACCAAAGGTTATATTGGTGTCGGTTATGTCCCGCATCGGATAAACCGGTACTAAACCAAAACAAGTACCGCTTAGTACAAAATATAATCTTAAATTTGACTCTTTTAATCCGTGAATTCGCTTTAGAGTTCAATCCTTATCGGTGGAGAAAAAGGACTAACCTTTTTATATTAGACAGTTGATGGTGTTTGCTAGACCTCAAAATAATTCAACTAATGTTTCTAAATTACACTTATTAATTCCCTTTCGATCCCACCGCAAAACCCTTATCTCCATTTTAAACCCAAATCTTCATCAAACTCCAATTTCACAATTCATGGGCGACTGATGGAAGGAGGTTACTCAAAGAAACGCTGTTCGTGTTCGACAGATTGAATTATCCTCATGCTAAATCCTCTAATGCGGATGACATAGCTAAGATTTCTCTTCTGCTTATGTTTCTAATTTTCCTTCTCACTTAACATTCGTGAGCTATGGAATATATGTGGCAAAATGGGGACTCTAGTTGATGTTTTTATTGGTCGATCGAAAAATAAATTAGGGCAAATGTATGCGCTCGTCGTTACATTAAGGTAGCGAATACGTAAACTCTAATTGACTCGTTGCAAAATTCGGATTGGGAAATTTCGTTTACATGCTAATGTGGCTAGATTTTCAAGAAAAGATGCGGTTACATATTCTCAAAAAAGTGCTAGGAATGTTAATCCTAATACTTCAGGTGCTAATACCCAAGAACGCAAAGACTCTTTCTCAAGCAAAGCGAACTCATATGCCAATGTTGCTAAAGGTTCTTTTCATAGTGGAAGCTTGGGTGATAAAGCTATTCAAGCCGATAAAGAGGGCAACCTCCTTCGTTAACTATTAACTATCCATCCGCTAATGAATTCCTCTCGCATTGCTCGGTCGTTATAAAGATTTCCGTGCCATTGCAAATACGAGATCAATGTGTCGCCAAGGTTTCTTGGACGTGGAATTTAAATATCTAGGAGGCCTATGGGTTTTATTCGAATTTTCTTGTCTTAAAGCACGAGACAATTTCCAGAAGCATAAGGGTATCATGTCATGGTTCTCTTCCTTGAAGCCATGGCATGATGACTTTGTTGTGGAAGAGCGCCTTATCTGGCTTGAAATTGAAGGAGTTCCTCTTCGAGCTTGGGATAATGACGTTTTTGCTAAAATATGCAACAAGTGGGGTGAGGTTTTGTTCGTTGATGATACTATTAAATGCAACAGACTTAGTAAAAGGGTTTGCATCAAGTCTTCTCATGTTCTGTTGGTTTTTGCTACTATAATGGTTACTCTGAATGACGTCACCTATGCTATTCGTGTAAGAGAACTGTGCAGTTGGACTCCTAATTTTGTAGAAGATAATTCTATAAATGACGAGGTGGGTTCTTTGGACAAGTATGAAGGAGACGTGAAGCCCGAAGGAAGAGAATGAGGTTGAATCGGTGGTCGATGTCTTATTTGACAAAAAGCGAGCTACATCCCATCGTTATTGATGATCTCGTTCGGAAGAAGGTGACCGAGGAACTTGTGGATAAGCAAGTACCTTTGACTGACGATCCATTTGGATTAGAATCACCTATTAAACCAAGATGTGGAAAAGTTAGTGAACCGAATCATTCTGTGACCCCGAATTTCCTCCGGGTTTTATCCCAATCCCAAATGCAACTCTCATGCTACCGCTTCTTCTAATAAACATGATGACGGTACTCCTAGTTTCCAAGGTGTTTCTATGATTGAAAGATTGGAGGAAACAATTAAAGTAGGATTGGCTTTGGGTCTTAACATGGAAGGTCATGAAAACACTTTGGTTTCTTTAATCGCAAAAATGGAGATTTCAATGTGAATAAATGAATTCCCTTTCCATCAACGCCCAAGGTCTTGGAGACCTCAATAAAAGAAGATGGATTCGTGAATTGAGTAATGTGCATAGAGTTAATTTTCTTGCTCTTCAGAAACCAAATTGCTTCACGTGATTTATGGAAGATTCACGATTTGGGGTAACATTCATTTTGATTTTGCTTCTATTTCACTAGGGGTTTGTCGGGTGGTATCTTATGTGTTTGGAACAATCGGTGTTTAAAAGTCAAAATTTTATGTCATGACAACTATGTTGTTGTAGAAGGTCTTGGACTCCCACACGTGTTCGCCTTATGCGGATCGCCGTATGCTCCTCAAAACCTATCATGCAAGATAGCTTTATGGTCCTCTTTGGCTAATTGTATTGCTAACTGGAATGGGAGTCTGGTGATTATGGGCGATTTCAATGAAGTCAGAGAGGCCGAAGAAAGATATGGTTCGGTTTTCAGTCGTAGCCAAGCCGATATCTTCAATGAATTTATTTCAAATTCTTCTCTCATCGATATCCCATTGGGTGGTTTCAATTTTACTTGGTCCGACAAGTGGGGGTCTAAAATGAGTAAGCTTGACAGGTTTTTGGTTTCGGAGAGTTTCCAAGAAGATTTTCCTCACGTTACTGGTATCGTTTTGGAGAAAGGTACCCCTGACCACCGCCCTATTCTTCTCAAAGAATTCGAGGTTGATTATGGCCCTACTCCTTTTCGGTTTTTTCATTCGTGGTTGGAAATGGATGGCTTTGAGACATGGTAACCGATACATGGAATAATGTTGGTATCGATTTAAGCCAATGGTCTTATTTCATTTAATAAAAATTGCAAGATTTAAAACTTACTATTCGCGAATGGGTTTCTTCCAAAAAGTGAATCTACCAAAATTAAAAAGAGCATCAAATGAGGCTTTCATTCATTGATGCTAAGATTGATCAATGCAACGCTTCGAGGATGATCTCATTTCGCGTAGAGAATCCATTAAGATTCGGGAGACATCGACCGCCTTGAAGCCAAAGACATAGCTCAAAAGCCAAGGTCAAATGGGCTATAGAAGGTGATGAAAATACTAGTTTTTCCATGGCACGTTAAAGAAAAGCGAGGCAACTTGCTATTAGAGGTGTATTCAAGGATGGTGATTGATCAAGACCCAACTAACGTTAAAGTGAATTTTTGGCCATTTCAAGAAAAGATTTCAACGTTCTCATGGAATTCTTCCGTCGTTAGATGGTGAAATGCCTAACCGCCTATCTTCCTGGACAAAGTGACTACCTAGAACACCAATTTTCTCGTGTGGAAATAAAAAAGTCGTATGGGATTGTGGTGGAGATCGTGCCCTGTGTCCGGTCGGTTTCACTTTTAAATTCATCACTACTTTTTGGATCTTATTGAAGAGGATGTTTCTCGATTTGTGCATGAATTTTTTCACAAGCTTCTTCCCTAAAGGTCGCAATTCTTCTTTATTGCTCGTTCAAAGTTTCTAACGCTAAGTTCGCTTCAGATTTTCGTCCCATCGCCTTATAGGATGCCAATACAAAATCATTGGTAAACTCCTTGCTAATAGACTTAGTAAGGTGATTGGGAGCTGTATTAGTCCTGAACAATCTGCATTTATCAAGGGTAGAAATATTCTTGATGGCCCTCTTATCTTGAATGAAGTTATAGCATGGACTCGTAAACGTAAGAAATCTCTTATGGTCTTTAAAGTGGATTTTGAGAAAGCTTTTGACTCCTTGAGGTGGGATTTTCTAGAATTGGTTATGGCTAAGCTTGGTTTTGGCACCAAGTGGTGTACGTGGATCTTTGGTTGCCTCCGTAATGCTCGAGCTTCGTCTTGTTAATGGCTCTCCTACTTGTGAATTCGAAATTCATAGGGATCTAAGGCAAGGAGATCCGCTATCTCCTTTCTCTTCATTCTTGCTATGGAAGGATCGCATGTTCTCACTTGTAAGGTCGAGTTGATGGCCTATTCAAAGGTGTTTCTATTGGGAATGATAGCATGAACATCTCTCATCTTATTTATGCCGATGACGTGATTTTTTAGGCGAATGGTCAAGCGTGAATGCTCAAAATCTTATTTGTATGCTTGATGCTTTTACCTAATTTCGGCCCGAAATTAATGTTAACAAATGTAATATTTTAGGCGTTGGAGTTTCGCACGGAGAGGTTTCAGATGGCCGATGTCATTGGTTGTGGTCTTGAAAATTCCCTTTGAAATACCTCGGGTCCCTATCGGATGTAACATGTCTAGATGCTCTAAGCGGGATGACATTATACATAAGTTCTCTTCTAAACTTTCTCCTTGAAAGCCCGCTTGCTATCATGGAGGCCGACTTTCCCTAATCAAGTCGGTTCTTGGTAATCTCCTACATACTACATGTCGATTTATGTGATGCCCAGATCATCCGAAAGAAGTTGGAATCTATGCGTAATGATTTCTTCATTGGTGGAGATTTAGAAGAAAAATATGACTTGGGTGAAATGGAAGAAATGCTTAGCAAACAAAATTTGGGGGTCTAGGCATAGGAAGCATTTACTGGCTGAACTTATGGCTTCTTTTCAAATGGATTTGAGATTCTTATGTAATTCTCCGACTTATGGGTGCGAGTCATAAAGAACCTTCATGGAGTGCATGGAGGCATCATGGAGGGTTCTCTTTACAATTCTTGTTACGTACCATGGAGTGGTATTTTGTCTTCCATTAAACGTCTTGTCGAAGGCGCCGACTTGCTCTCCTTGTGCGTTAGAAAGATAGGAAACGGCGTTTCTTGTCGTTTTGGGAAGATACATGGTGTGGTAATCACTGCTTAAATTGCGCTTCCTCGCATCTACCAACTTGAGATGGTTAAGGATTGCGCTGCGCACCGCATAGACATTCCCCGATTGGTTTCGCCTTTAGAAGGCCCCGAGAGGAGGTGTGGAGATGTCGCAATTTAATGATCTCATTTCTTTAACTCAAGACATCGCTCTATCGGATTCCAACGATTCATGGTTGTGGTCGTTAGATGTCTCCAATGGGTACTTTGCTGTTTCGCCGCATCTTGATTGACTCCAATATCCTAGACGTTGATTCTGATGCCACTCGTTGGAATCGCCTCATTCCTAACAAAGTCAATGTGCTCATTTGGAGGTTGATGCTCAATAAACTTCCTACCGAGTTAACTTGGATAAAAGAGATATCGATGTAGGTTCGCTCTATGCCCTATATGCATGGACGATGTTGAAACCGTTAATCATATCTTCTTCTCTTGCAACATGGCTAAGGATTTATGGTCGTTGTTCGCCAAATGGTGGAGATTGATATCCGGTTTGCTTAACATTTCGAGTGGTTTGAGCGGCTTGACGACTTGACTGCTTCAAACAAGGTTAGATCGTTTATTGATGGTGTTGGGACACTCACGTGGCATATTTGGAAATTCGTAAACAAGTTGATTTTCTCTAACTCTCCTCCTCAAGGCGATGATTGGGACCGCATAGTTACGATTCGTTTCGTGGATTTCATCTAGAAATCCAAAGTGTAATTTTAATTGGGGTTACTGGTTGCAAAATCCTCTATCTTATACATCCTCCTTGTAACTTGGTTTCTAGCATTTGCTAGTTTCTAATAAAATCCGTCGTTCAAAAAAAAAAAAAAATGTTCATGTTGCATTTCCATATAAAAAACTTGTGCTAGATGTATGACAAAACATAATATGCTAAATTTCAAATACAAATCAATTAAAAAAACCAGATTATCATATTCGTGGTCCTCGACTCCTAGTCATTATATGGCATCCAATGTAAAGGTAAAACTCGAGTCTAGCAAACATCAGTTAGGGATGATGCAAGATCTGTTAGTGTGAAAAGAAGCTAGATAGTTCAAGTATGTGAATGATTTTTAATTTTCTAACCATGTTTCTCGTGTCAAGACACATACTCACACCAAAACAACAGAACCTATGTTTTATCCTTGGTTCATTGTATATATACTTCATACAATAACTTTTGGTTTGTTCTCGTGTCTCAAACTCATGTATCCCTTATATTTTTATGTTGAGACATATGACATCCAATTTAAATTAAATCATAGATTTAAGAATTTGTTTATAGTGTTACATATTTATTGTTCAAGCATATTTGTATTTCGCTTCCAAACTGGAATTCCCATCTCCATACCGTATCGTTTGTAGTGGTACCAAATTTTTTAGCGAGTCCGAGGGTACCGGTACCATATCGGATAAAGAGAACCGGTAGCGGTATTTGGTTTGCATACCGCACCATTTTCGGTACTCATGCTCATCCCTAGTGTAAAAGTATGAGTAGTTTATGTTGTAGCCTTTTTGATTTTTTATAAACTGTGAATTCATTTTATATTGAGATTTAATAAATGACATCTTAATATATATTAATAACTTTTTTTCAATTTTATATGTTACAAGTATTAATATAGTGGTTAAATTTTTTTTATAACATTACATCACTTATTTGATGGTTAATATGATAGTTACAAATTTTAATGTAACAAGTATTGATCAAGTTTTGAAATCATTTCATAACAAGTAAGTTTATGAGTCTGAATTTTAAACATTACTAATTATGAAATAGTTTCAAATACTTTATATATTAGTAGATATGTTTAGGATCCCATAAAGGTTAATTCAACATGAAATACTATTTAAACGATCTTTAAATATTTTTATTTTAATTAAGTTGTTTGTGATCATTATACATATCTATGTATTAATTGACTGATTTACGTAAAAAAATAATTATTATCTCTTCTATGGGTATGTTTGGCACGGAGCGGTGAGGAGCTTTTTGGAGCGATGAGCGGTGAGCAATGAGCATTTTAAATTTAGTTGCCGTTTGGCAAAGGAGTTGTGAGCTTTGCTAATTTTTAGGAATGATCATTTTTTCAATGCTTCTTTAATAAGTCGTAGCTCTTACAAATTTCACATCGCTATCGCTTTCACTACTACTTTTGCCAAACACACCCTGTATATAAGAGCATCAGACAATAATTTACTTGAAAATGGCTTAAAAAAAGGTTATCAGTATCGGAGCAAAAAGTTGAAAGTATTTATACTACTTTATAAAGTGTTTAGGACTTTCTAAATAAAAAAGTCTTAAAATTTTTAAGTCAAAAACATTTCTTTAATAGGAAATTAATGCCATTAGTTAATGTTATTCACCATATAGCTTCCATAACAATTTTCATAAATAAAGAGTAACATCCCTTCATACACTTTGTAACAATCTTCAAATATTTATATGGTCCATTAATACAGTCAAATATTTATAGAGTCTATTAAGTGTCGACTTGTAACAACTTAAACCTCAATGTTATATAAGCCAACCTAAAAACAAAAACACCAATACGAAATACGTTCTCTCTTTTTTTCCGAGAACAGATAAAAAAACACACACAAAATTCGATAAATATACTCTCATATTGGTGTTCTGTTACCTACATCTTGATATTCTGTTACCTACAGAAGAAATAAATAAGATTTGCTTCTCGGATTATAGTAATAGAATGACAACTTTTATTTGGATATTAAATAGTTTGTTAAAACAAATAAGCCGTAAACGCTTATTTATATTTTACGATCTTCTAATGTTTTGTCGATAACAAACGAAAATCATATTAACGAAACAAATAGAATACGTAAATAGTTTGAGTCAATAGTTTCCTAACACACTTACGTTTTCATAAAACACTAAAACAAGTATAAGTGATTTTATGATTTAAATACATATGTACAACAACTAGTGTTTACATATTGGGTTGTATATACTTAAACTAAGTATACTAAAATGGGTAAAACAAGTATATACTAAATGGGTAAAACTAGCAAATGGTATTGACCCATAACCCATGGTTTTATATATACCACTTAACCAAGTTCATTGTATCCTTGAGATACATTGTATCTAGAAAGAAAACCATGGATCAACCCATAACCCATGACCCATGACCCATAACCAAAAATACCCATCGGCAAAGAGGAGCGTTCCAAGGATCCCTGGGGTTTGTGCTAGCCGGATCCCTTGTGGGAGGGATCCGCGGGATCCGGGGAACAGTAGAGAATTTCCTCTATAAATAGAGAGCCATTTCTCCCTTTCTACTCACCACTTTTACACACATACTTCCCCCAAGTATTATACCTCTCTAACCTTAGATCCAAGAGATCTATGTAGTTTGTCTTTTGTTTTTGTGTGATTCTCTAGGTTCCTCTTAAAGGCGAGATCACCACTTCTTGAAGTCAAGCAAGCTCAAGTCCATGAGTTGCCATGCTTCGTCATCGTAAAGACAACCGAGGTTCTCGTTGATAGTTCTTTCTTCCTCCATAGATGTTGGGTTGAAGGCATTAGTGAAGGATGCCGAAAGTGTCAAGACAAGCATTAGTGAAAGATGCTTATCGTCCGTGTCAAAAGTATTAGTGAAGAATGCTAAAGGTGTCGCAAGAAGGCATTAGTGAAGAGTGCCAGCGTTGTGTCAAAGGCATTAGTGAAGGATGCCTAAGAATCAAATCAAGTGGCATTTGGGAAGAATGCCTAGGTCGATAATCGATGAGGTGCATCGTTATATATATAAGTATTTGTTTATTTCCAGGATGGTGATATCCTTGATGGTGTTGTAACAAGGAGTGGATCTCCTCGAAATTAGGTGTTGTGTTGTGAAGGGTAGTAGTTCCTCCAGTAATGGAACTAGTGCTTAGCCTAGTACCTAATAAAGGGTAAGCGACGTTGTGATATGATTAGTTCTCCTTGGTGTGAAAGAACTCGGTGGTTAGCCTAGCACCGTATAAAGGGTAGGCGACGTTGTGTAGGTGTGGTTCGCCTTGGTGTGAAAGAACTCGGATTTAGCTTTGTATCGGAAAAGGTGTAGCGACGTTGTGAAGGCTTCTCCGCTATAAGGAGTTGTTGTAGTGTTTACGAACTCGAGTAGGTGATTCGGGAGTGGAGTAGGGCAAGGAAGGTGTCCGTGTGCCGAACCACTATAAATACTTGTGTCGTGGTGATGTGCTTACTCTTTATCTTTCATTACACGCTTATATATCTATCTATCAACGTCCAACATAAACAACCAAATAGATTGACATAAGTCGATCTAAATCTTTAAAAGGAAGTTTTAAATTGGTAAAACTATTCAACCCCTCTTCAGTTTTCCACATAGTTTGCATTGCTATTGATTATAGTTATTTTAATTAAAAATTGTCATTCATTCGTAAAATTACTGTCTCGATTTGGCTCTATACGGAACCACAAGTATGGTTTCAGAACCGAAGAACCACCCAACTGTCAAATATATAAGGTGTTTAGGTTTTTAAGTTTACGTTTACATCTTTATACTTCCATGCTAGTTGAAACTTCATTTCTCAACTTGAGCTAGTGGGTGACAAAGTCATAAATTATAGTTAAATAATTAAAATGTACTAATGGATGATAGTTGTCCTTTAAAAGTAGTAAAAAACTTAATAATTCTATTTAAAAGGAGTTATTAATACGCTGGCTTCTTTTTTTTTTTTTTTTTTTTTTTTTTAAAAGCTATAAACGCGAAAATACTAATCAGAATATAAAGTTTAATAAGTAAACGCTTAAAACTGCCGTAATACTAATGTAAACCGATAAAACCGCACAGACTTGGAAAAGTGGAGACAGGAATATTCCACGGAGTGTGGTGGCTAGTGGGGCATAGCAGTATGAATAACGTGTCCGCTAAAAAGTTTGAATATTAATAAATGAGTAGTGAGACGTGACTGTAATATATTGTTTGAAAAGTTTGCTTTTTCTTGTATGATAAAAATCGTTTTTAATGGATTGTGCTACCCATTTACAAATTACCAATAACGTAACTTGAATATTTTGCTTTATACTTTATACTTTAGTTGTCAATATTATTTATTTTTGAGACGTAAATGAGCGCAAACATATAAAAAATATTTAATTTTTGGGCTTTTTTATAAATTCTCGGTTACAATTATGTACAACCAAAGTATGCGATGGATTCGAAACCTAACCGAACCGTGAAAGTAGTTTTATTCTATTCAGGTTTTCTGCTTCCTAAGATATTCTTCGATTCGAGTATTATAATAACTTCATGTTTCTTTTAAAGATATGCGTACTTAAAGTGTTGTTTTGTAATGTTATAACACCTAGATTCATAGATATAGTTTTCAAATGATTAATTTTGTTATTGAAAAGTCTAATCACATGCAATTGTTCTTGCGTTCGCCATCCACCTCTTTGTAAATATAATTAACTACATGTATTTTACTTTTGCCATATAAATTGAAATTGAAGTATCATACTCATCACTCCTCGTCTTATATCAAACTTTAAACATAAAACAAAATTATGCAAAACCCAAATTCAACTAATTTTAAAGAACCATGACCACATCATAACATTGATGATTAGTGTTATAAAGTTTACGAAAGACTCTATATGTAAAAGTAAAAATGTTCAGGGGTTAGTTTGGAATATAAAAACAAACCAGGGTCAAAAAGTGATATCTATGTGAAAAATGTATACGTGGCGACACGCCTGCGTTTCCCAAGAACCTTCATTCGTACATCCACGCCATTATAATAATTATTCCAAATATCTTTCCTCGTGATTCATATGGGTGAATGCGTAAAGACTAAAAATACTTTTATTTATTATCATTTAAATAGATAATAAAATAAAAATTAAAAATGTTTCAACACATTTAAAAATAGTTTTAATATTAGATGATATTTTTTATTGATGAATCTAAATGTCATGAATAATAGTCTCATTCTTTTTATTTTACTTAAATTTTTATTCGATCCTTACTATCCGTTAATAACCATTATACTTAAATTCTTTGCTAAAAAAAAAACCATTATACTTAAATTCTTTAACTCTTCCTATTTCATCTAAT
>CM040245.1:70975476-71322308 GCA_022545495.1 Chrysanthemum lavandulifolium | reverse complement strand
TGGAGAGGGTGTTGTTTAGGTTTGTGTTAAATAAATATTGTATAGTAAAAGGCGACGTAACACTCGAATAACCACAACCGCATCTAGTTCTCAAACAGTGTGGAAACCTGCGATGCAATGGGATTGGCTTCAGGACTTATTTTGTAGCGACACTTAAACTTCAGGGCTATTTTTGCCAAGTTGTGAAACTTTGCATTTAATTTTCTGGACTTACTTTGCAACGATACTTAAACCTCGGGGATTGTTTTGCCAAGTTGTGAAACTTTGCATTTAATGTTTGGACTTATTTAAGTGACACCTAAACCCGAGGGCCATTCTTGCCAAGTCGCAAAACTTTGCAATAAATGCGGGGACACGTGTCGTGTCCACATCGAATCCCCGCCTTTTAGTTATATGTATAATCATTTTATGATCTGGAATCACGGGAATTTTAAAGAAAATATTCATTAAGGAGATACGTATGTGAATAAATCAACAAACAACAAATAACGTAAATAAGTTCCATTATCTTTTTAACGGAATAATAAGTAATGTGTCAATGATATGATAAACAATTTGGTTTGTAAGTATTAGGAAAATAAACGTGCATGTATCATCGTCTCCACCCACTAGATAGCCTTGGAGAGCAAAGCTATGCAATCAACGTTAAATATTTGAGTAGGCCATGTTAATTCCGTGAACATCTAAACATGAAAAAGCTACCAAACTTTTTTTTTAAATAGGGTACCAAACTTATATAGCAAAACTATGACTATGTCATGCATAAAAGAGTTGATGAAGATGCCCCATCGATAAAGATAAATGACTTGATGAACCCATATGTTTCAAGCCACAAACAAAGTAAATTTTGTGTTTATACATACCTTATATTATATATGAAACTCCTACTAAAAGCATTAATGTTGTTGAGAAAATTTGTGTCGATACAAAGGGAAACATGTCTTTCCAAATCACCTAATTTCCATGATGTAATTATGAATGTTCATTCTTAAGCAAAACAATAATAAGTATTAGGTCAAAGCACATGCAATGAAGGGATCAAAAACTCAAATCAAACACCCTCATCATTTTGAAAAAAGCCACATATGCAAATATCTCAAGACACTGTCAAGTTAATCAAACTTTGAGTTCCCATCTTTTGAGTAGAAGAGTGCGAGCAAATGAGAACAATATGAAAGTTTCAGAAAGCAAAGTACAAAGAACCAAGTACCATATGTTGAACCAAGTACTATAATAATAATGCTCAATATGTTCACAAACAAAAGCATCTATTATCTAACTAAAAAATGTAAGAAAGGCATCGGCGCAAAATCGATATTAGCAAAAGCACTAAATGTAAGAAACGATATCGAGATCAAATGAATATAAGCAAAATCACTTTTGAACGGAAAGAGTACTCATTAGTAAATTTAAACAAAGTACCAAAAGTATATTAAGGTAACAACCTTTCAACTTGAAGTCACAAAACCAAACATCTCAAGGTTTAAGAGCCAAGCAAATAGCAAGGTTGGAAATCTTGTAGATGGCGTTGGTGTCAACTTCTCCTGAAATGGTAAATAGGGACTTGGGGCGCCAATCGTGTTGGATAAGAGCAATTGCCTTGCCAAGGTTGTTGTATCTAGCCTTCATTATTGTCAATGGAGCCAAAGCATGTTGGATCCCAACTGTGATTGTGTTCTAATTGGTTGCAAATTTGTGTTTCAAGGGCTTCACAATCTGATAGTACCAACTGTTCAAAGACCATCCCTTGTCATTCTTGTATAATCTGATAGTATGCGTTTGAGCTCTTTAGGACAATCTCTTTAGCTGCTCTTCAAACCACGAACCACGGGTTCAATGATTGCTTCATCATCTCATCATTTTGCAATCCCCTACTTATGACAACAACAAAAGTATCACCAATAAATAAGCAATATAAAAACAAATATACATAAGGAACCTGCAATACTGATGTTGATTATGTAGGCTAAAAGACTAATAAATCAGACCATGAATATATTAAATCAAATGTATATCATGTGAGCCATTCAAGATCAACCCAGGTATCTATTTCAACCCGTTCCAATGATTACCCACTGTGACCCAAACCTCCATTGAGCCATTTACTTTTATGCTACAAAAAGTTCATATCTACTCTAGAAATAAAATATTACCACATTTTCTTGTATTACTTAAGCAAATTTAGTCGGTGTCGATTTAAACCGAACTCTCTCATGTGGTTCTCGCAGCTTGGCATAAACCGATATCTCTTCCTCTTTCACCAGACGCACCTTATTCTTCTTTTTAGGCGTGCATTAGCATCTACTTTATAAACAACATCTATTATATTCAAGCTCAATTAAAAGTTCCAATATAATCGATATTTAGAACATGGATAAAAATTAAACTTCACCAATAAAAGGCATGTGTATAGAAAAGAGTAATCGATTACATATTGCATGAGATAAGATTTAAGAAGTAAAAAGAACATGTATCAACAAAGATCTTCATATCCATCATATAACGTACACGGGGATCATGTAAAATAAGCATGCCCTCCAAAATTATCACAAATGAATTATTCACCTGTAAAAAGGTATTCTAGTTTTATTTAGATCATATTACAGTCTTATCTACTTTTTGACAAAACTGAAACATATTTGTGGGAATTTTGAAAAAAAAACAGCAATGGATAAGAGGGTGTTTGGCATGGCCAAACTATATTGTGAACCAAAAAGCCTTTCTAAGCAGTTTAGTAAGCAACCCAAAACATCCATAAAGAGTAGTTATTCAAATGAGAAATCCCATATGGCCTTTATACGAAGTTTATAAGAAATCCCAGATAGCCAAAACATAATTAACCTGATACGCAGTCCTAAACAACCATCTAATTGTACAACTTGGTATAATAAAGAAGACTACAACAATTTTTCTTATTATGTTGTTGGGCTTGGACTTGGTTAGTCAAGTATAACCACATTCTTACTCTTATTTTACCCAAGTTAAAAGCCATTATCCAAAAACCACATTCTTAACTCGAAGGCAATAACATATCTACACTAAGAAATTTCAATTTTCACTTCCATTATCTAGTTTGTAAAAGTAAACGCGACCGCTTCACTCCGCTTAGTCACCCGACACATTGTTCAAAAGTAGAAAAAATGATAGAAACAATCACCTATTATTGAACAAAGGAAAGCTTAACTTGATCAATTAGTCCCACCGAT
The DNA here is from genome assembly GCA_022545495.1 of Chrysanthemum lavandulifolium. Lineage (NCBI taxonomy): Eukaryota > Viridiplantae > Streptophyta > Magnoliopsida > Asterales > Asteraceae > Chrysanthemum > Chrysanthemum lavandulifolium. Next base: position 71,319,102 of record CM040245.1, on the reverse strand, counting down.
TCTTGTTTCGCAACAAAAAACACACCTACACAAAATATCGAAATTGATCTAAAACCAAACAAATTTAAACCAATTTATAAAATAGATGATACATTAGAGAAAAAATCATGGTGGTGAATGAATGATGAGAAGCATATCCAAACCGAATCAGAAAAAATTAAATTGACAACATAAAAAACACATCCAAATGGTTGTACTATGTGATCAAATCTAAATGCTAAAAAACTATCCAAACTATTGTGGATTTGATTTAGACCTCGTTAATGAATCGAGATGAGTATCACAAAAATAAAACACATCTAAATTGATGCGGTGTTGATTTACCGGCATAGTCATGTAACCATTTTTTGGTGTTTGAATCGGTATGGGATATACAATTATGGAAACGATTTTTTGATGTATTTATCTTGCAAATATTAAGAGTCATATTTGTGCTTACTATGAGAAAGTGATCAAGTTGCTTGATCAACTAACGCCTATCATCCGTGATGAGATTACTACCTACAATACCATAAAAGTCATTACTCTTGTATAAAAAAAAAATTGAAAGGAAAATTTACTATTATTTCAATGGAAATACTAACCGAACGTTACAAACTGTGTCAACACAACATAAAGAAGCTACTACGAATGACAAATATGAGTGTAATTAAAACCGTATACTTTCATTATACCTATTAAGTACCGCTATAACTTCGTGATCGATTATCCATTCTAATATCAAACTAATCATTATATCTATCATGTTACGACTTTAAAAACTATTCTCTAGATGCTTTATCGCCTTCAATTTTAAGAAATAACTTTGAGTAAAACAAATCAAATGGGTCAATGCAAGTATAAAATATAATAATAAGCATGCAATGGTTTAGGAAATTATATAACCCAAAACTTTTAACATATTTACGTCGTGTAGATCAACAAATCGATTTAGGATTTCTGCCGCCTTTGTGATGCTCGAAAGATCAATAGAGCTGAAAAGATATACAAATGTTGGTTTAGGATTTCGACCAGGGTATGCACAATTTCTTTATACTACAAAACGTTACAGGTTTTTTTTAGCACACAACAGTTATATTTTAATCAAAAGAAGGACAAATATAGGTTTTTCGAAGAGTGTAGGACCTAATATTACACAATATTTTTTAAGATCAATAAGCAGATCCAATAAGCAACCTTAAATTACTTATTCAAAATACAAAATAGCCTATTCACACATAACAAACAAATGGATTATTTTTAAGCAATCCCAAACACCCCTAATACCAGCTATTTCATGTAGAGAACTAACTATAAGAGATCTTACATTTGTATGACCAATTCCATGTACTCATTATAGGTATTGAACACCTCTCACCATTGCTACTACATCAAATTTATAGTCTTAAGCCATCCAAGTTACACCAAATCAAAATATTCATTATAGGTATTAACACGTAACAAATGCTAACGCCTTAAGCCATGGCATTTTATAGGAATGGGTTTAGGTATTACCAGAAGAAACTAAAAGCTTACGGTCATAGATTACAAATAGGACCCCAACATATGATCGACTCAAACCTATCATTATAATAATAAAAAAAGCACAATACAATATCATTAGTTAAAGTTAACTCGTGAGGAAGAAGAAGATTATATATTGAATTCAAAAAAGACACAAATTATAAAAACTAATTCATGAATGTGAATTGATAACTGGCATGGATAAGTTTTGAACGGATTTTGAATGATGCTGGTTTTCTGATTTTTTAATGCAATTAATTGTAGTGTTGAAACTGCAAAAGTTATGGTTTATGATTGATTCTAGGAATCAATAACATAAATATTAAAGTGGACGTTATTTTTGGATGTTTATTTGAACGGGACGAAATTAATTGTATAGATGTAACTGATTGAATGGGATTGAATAGGCGTACTCAAGAAGCTTTTACTTGTGAGTGTTTTAATTGTTGAAGACAACTTGTACATGCCTATATTATTGACCAATAGCATTTGTGACACATCATAATATTAATTGCAATATGTGCTTCAAAGAACAGAAAAACTCTTGTTTATTATATTAGATAGATATGCACCGTCCACACTTGGCTCACGCATAACACATTCGTTTTCTATAAATTAATTTCATATTTTTGGAAATTTTGAAAATAACTAAGTTTAGTAAACAAAATGTGGCAGGTTATATCCGGACTAGATTTTACTAGTGATGTCTAGTTGTCTACCACACAAGTTGTTTCTCTTAATTATCTTCCCCTACCCCTCACTTTTGTCTCCTTGATGTTTTTACCCCTAGTATGTGACTACATTACTTTCACACGACCATCAAAGTAGAACAACAACACTCAATTCCGCTATAGCGAGATATGAGAAAGGTGAAATTTAGACAGTCACACCCCGATCCAAGAGTAAAGAGATTGCTTCCAGAAAAACCTCCGACAAGTGCGTGTGTGCAAGAGAAACAGAAAAACACCATTAGCACGAGTAATCCCCCATAAAAAACCTCTACCGTCACCTTTATTTTTGCATCACCTCTGCACATAGTGGTTGTCATTTTTTTTTCTTTTAGTGTGTATTGGGTATATTACGTGGTATGTTTGTATAAAGTGCGTATTTTTTATATTTTTGATTTGGAGTTTACAATCAAAGGTAAAAAATAACGAGAGTGGTGTTATGTTGAATGATAATGTGACACTCGCATAAAGATGATGAGGTAACCATAAAAAACTACTCTTACACTATTAGAGTCACAAAAGTTAGCAAAATCTAATGATACATCACCACAACATAAAAAGTTGAACCATTTTTAATTTTTTTACAAACACTTTAAATTCAAGACTTACTTATAGATAATCAGAAAGAGATTGCTACATCCAAGCTTAGGATGGTTGGATCCATTGTGTGTGAAGTAAGGATGAGCACAATACCATTTGGTACCGTACTAGCATTGTTTATGAAGTACCATATTTTTTCCCGACCAAAATATGTAGTCATGGTCCCGAAACCAAAGGTTATATTGGTGCTGGTTGCGGTCCCGGTACCGGATAAACCGGTACTAAACCAAAACAAGTACCGTTTAGTACAAAATATAATCTTAAATTTGACTCTTTTAATCCGTGAATTCGCTTTAGAGTTCAATCCTATCTTGGAGAAAAAGGACTAACCTTTTTATATTAGATAGCTTGATGGTGTTTGCTAGACCTCAAAATAATTCAACTAATGTTTCTAAATTACACTTATTAATTCCCTTTCGATCCTACTGCAAAACCCTTATCTCCATTTTAAAACCCAAATCTTCATCAAACTCCAATTTCACAATTCATGGGCGACTCTGATTGGAAGGAGGTTACTCGAAAGAAACGTCGTTCGGTGTTCGATAGATTGAATTATCCTCATGCTAAATCCTCTAATGCGGATGACATAGCTAAGATTTCTCTTTACTTTTATGTTTCTAATTTTCCTTCTCACTTAACATTCGTGAGCTATGGAATATATGTGGCAAAATGGGACTCTAGTTGATGTTTTTATTGTCGATCGAAAAATAAATTAGGGCAAATGTATGCTCGTCGTTACATTAAGGTAGCGAATACGTAAACTCTAATTGACTCGTTGCAAAATTCGGATTGGGAAATTTCGTTTACATGCTAATGTGGCTAGATTTTCAAGAAAAGATGCGGTTACATATTCTCAAAAAAGTGCTAGGAATGTTAATCCTAATACTTCAGGTGCTAATACCCAAGAACGCAAAGACTCTTTCTCAAGCAAAGCGAACTCATATGCCAATGTTGCTAAAGGTTCTTTTCATAGTGGAAGCTTGGGTGATAAAGCTATTCAAGCTGATAAAGAGGGCAACCCTCCTTCGTTAACTATTAACTATCCATCTGCTAATGAATTCCCTCTCGCATTGCTTGGCTGTTATAAAGATTTCCGTGCCATTGCAAATACGAGATCAATGTGTCGCTGCGAAGGTTTCTTGGACGTGGAATTTAAATATCTAGGAGGCCTATGGGTTTTATTCGAATTTTCTTGTCTTAAAGCACGAGACAATTTCCAGAAGCATAAGGGTATCATGTCATGGTTCTCTTCCTTGAAGCCATGGCATGATGACTTTGTTGTGGAAGAGCGCCTTATCTGGCTTGAAATTGAAGGAGTTCCTCTTGAGCTTGGGATAATGACGTTTTGCTAAAATATGCAACAAGTGGGTGAGGTTTTGTTCGTTGATGATACTATTAAATGCAATGACTTAGTAAAAGGGTTTGCATCAAGTCTTCTCATGTTCCGTTGGTTTTGCTACTATAATGGTTACTCCGAATGACGCCACCTATGCTATTCGTAAGAGAACTCGTGCGTTGGACTCCTAATTTTGTAGAAGATAATTCTATAAATGACGAAAGGGTTCTTTGGACAAGTATGAAGGAGACGTGGGAAGCTCAAGGAAGAGAATGAGGTTGAATCGGTGGTCGATGTCTTATTTGACAAAAGCGAGCTACATCCCATCGTTATTGATGATCTCGTTCGTAAGAAGGTGACCGAGGAACTTGTGGATAAGCAAGTACCTTTGGACAGCGATCCATTTGGATTAGAATCACTCATTAAACCAAGATGTGGAAAAGTTAGTGAACCGAATCATTCTGTGACCCCTGAATTTCCTCCGGGGTTTTATCCCAATCCCAAATGCAACTCTCATGCTACTGCTTCTTCTAATAAACATGATGACGGTACTCCTAGTTTCCAAGCAGGTTTCTCTATGATTGAAAGATTGGAGGAAACAATTAAAGTAGGATTGGCTTTGGGTCTTAACATGGAAGGTCATGAAAACACTTTGGTTTCTTTAATCGCAAAAATGGAGATTTCAATGTGAATAAATGAATTCCCTTTCCATCAACGCCCAAGGTCTTGGAGACCTCAATAAAAGAAGATGGATTCGTGAATTGAGTATGAGCATAGAGTTAATTTTCTTGCTCTTGAAACCAAATTGCTTCACGTGGATTTATGGAAGATTCGTCAGATTTGGGGTAACATTCATTTTGATTTTGCTTCTATTTCAGCTAGGGGTTTGTCGGGTGGTATCTTATGTGTTTGGAACAGTCTGGTGTTTAAAAAGTCAAAAATTTTATGTCATGACAACTATGTTGTTGTAGAAGGTCTTTGGACTCCCACACGTGTTCGTCTTATGTGGATCGCTGTGTATGCTCCTCAAAACCTATCATGCAAGATAGCTTTATGGTCCTCTTTGGCTAATTGTATTGCTAACTGGAATGGGAGTCTGGTGATTATGGGCGATTTCAATGAAGTCAGAGAGGCCGAAGAAAGATATGGTTCGGTTTTCAGTCGTAGCCAAGCCGATATCTTCAATGAATTTATTTCAAATTCTTCTCTCATCGATATCCCATTGGGTGGTTTCAATTTTACTTGGTCCGATGTGGGGTCTAAAATGAGTAAGCTTGACGGTTTTTGGTTTCGAGAGTTTCCAAGAAGATTTTCCTCACGTTCTTCGGTATCGTTTTGGAGAAAGGTACCCCACCACCACCTATTCTTCTCAAAGAATTCGAGGTTGATTATGGCCCTACTCCTTTCGGTTTTTCATTCGTGGTTGGAAATGGATGGCTTTCGAGACATGGTAACCGATACATGGAATAATGTTGGTATCGATTTAAGCCAATGGTCTTATTTCATTTAATAAAAATTGCAAGATTTAAAACTTACTATTCGCGAATGGGTTTCTTCCAAAAAGTGAATCTACAAAATTAAAAAGAGCATCAAATGAGGCTTTCATTCATTGATGCTAAGATTGATCAATGCAACGTTTCAGAGGATGATCTCATTTCGCGTAGAGAATCCATTAAGATTCTGGGAGACATCGACCGCCTTGAAGCCAAAGACATAGCTCAAAAAGCCAAGGTCAAATGGGCTATAGAAGGTGATGAAAATACTAGTTTTTTCCATGGCACGTTAAAGAAAAAGCGTAGGCAACTTGCTATTAGAGGTGTATTCAAGGATGGTGATTGGATTGAAGACCCAACTAACGTTAAAGCTGAATTTTTTGGCCATTTCAGTAAAAGATTTCAACGTTCTCATGGAATTCTTCCGTCGTTAGATGGTGAAATGCCTAACCGTCTATCTTCCGGACAAAGTGACTACCTAGAACACCAATTTTCTCGTGTGGAAATAAAAAAAGCTGTGTGGGATTGTGGTGGAGATCGTGCCCTGTGTCCGGTCGGTTTCACTTTTAAATTCATCACTACTTTTTGGATCTTATTGAAGAGGATGTTTCTCGATTGTGCATGAATTTTTTCATACAAGCTTCTTCCCTAAAGGTCGCAATTCTTCTTTATTGCTCGTTCCGAAAGTTTCTAACGCTAAGTTCGTTTGATTTTCGTCCCATCGCCTTATAGGATGCCAATACAAAATCATTGGTAAACTCCTTGCTAATAGACTTAGTAAGGTGATTGGGAGTCGTATTAGTCCCGAACAACTGCATTTATCAAGGGTAGAAATATTCTTGATGGCCCTCTTATCTTGAATGAAGTTATAGCATGGACTCGTAAACGTAAGAAATCTCTTATGGTCTTTAAAGTGGATTTTGAGAAAGCTTTTGACTCCTTGAGGTGGGATTTTCTGGAATTGGTTATGGCTAAGCTTGGTTTTGGCACCAAGTGGTGTACGTGGATCTTTGGTTGCCTCCGTAATGCTCGAGCTTCTGTCCTTGTTAATGGCTCTCCTACTTGTGAATTCGAAATTCATAGGGATCTAAGGCAAGGAGATCCGCTATCTCCTTTTCTCTTCATTCTTGCTATGGAAGGACTGCATGTTCTCACTTGTAAGGCTGAGTTGATGGGCCTATTCAAAGGTGTTTCTATTGGGAATGATAGCATGAACATCTCTCATCTTATTTATGCCGATGACGTGATTTTTTTAGGCGAATGGTCAAGCGTGAATGCTCAAAATCTTATTTGTATGCTTCGATGCTTTTACCTAATTTCTGGCCTGAAAATTAATGTTAACAAATGTAATATTTTAGGCGTTGGAGTTTCAGACGGAGAGGTTTCCAATATGGCCGATGTCATTGGTTGTGGTGCTGAAAAATTCCCTTTGAAATACCTCGGTCCCTATCGGATGTAACATGTCTAGATGCTCTAACTGGGATGACATTATACATAAGTTCTCTTCTAAACTTTCTCCTTGGAAAGCCCGCTTGCTATCTGTTGGAGGCCGACTTTCCCTAATCAAGTCGGTTCTTGGTAATCTCCCTACATACTACATGTCGATTTATGTGATGCCTGTATCTATCCGAAAGAAGCTGGAATCTATGCGTAATGATTTCTTCATTGGTGGAGATTTAGAAGAGAAAAATATGACTTGGGTGAAATGGAAGAAATGCTTAGCAAACAAAAATTTGGGGGGTCTAGGCATAGGAAGCATTTACGGGCTGAACTTATGGCTTCTTTTCAAATGGATTTGGAGATTCTTATGTAATTCTCCTGACTTATGGGTGCGAGTCATAAAGAACCTTCATGGAGTGCATGGAGGCATCATGGAGGGTTCTCTTTACAATTCTTGTTACAGTCCATGGAGTGGTATTTTGTCTTCCATTAAACGTCTTAAGCTGAAAGGCGTCGACTTGCTCTCCTTGTGCGTTAGAAAGATAGGAAACGGCGTTTCTTGTCGTTTTTGGGAAGATACATGGTGTGGTAATCAGCCGTTTAAATTGCAGTTCCCTCGCATCTACCAGCTTGAGATGGTTAAGGATTGCTCCGTTGCAGACCGCATAGACATTCCCCGATTGGTTTCGCCTTTAGAAGGCCCCGGAGGAGGTGTGGAGATGTCGCATTTAATGATCTCATTTCTTTAACTCAAGACATCGCTCCATCGGATTCCAACGATTCATGGTTGTGGTCGTTAGATGTCTCCAATGGGTACTCGGTTGCTTCTGCTCGCATCTTGATTGACTCCAATATCCTAGACGTTGATTCTGATGCCACTCGTTGGAATCGCCTCATTCCTAACAAAGTCAATGTGCTCATTTGGAGGTTGATGCTCAATAAACTTCCTACTCGAGTTAACTTGGATAAAAGAGATATCGATGTAGGTTCGCTCTTATGCCCTATATGCATGGACGATGTTGAAACTGTTAATCATATCTTCTTCTCTTGCAACATGGCTAAGGATTTATGGTCGTTGTTCGCCAAATGGTGGAGATTGATATTCGGTTTCGCTAACATTTCGTAGTGGTTTGAGTGGCTTGACGACTTGACTGCTTCAAACAAGGTTAGATCGTTTATTGATGGTGTTGGGGACACTCTGTTGTGGCATATTTGGAAATTCAGAAACAAGTTGATTTTCTCTAACTCTCCTCCCTTGAAGGCGATGATTTGGGACCTGCATAGTTACGATTCGCTTCGTGGATTTCATCTAGAAATCCAAAGTGTAATTTTAATTGGGGTTCTTGGTTGCAAAATCCTCTATCTTATACATCCTCCTTGTAACTTGGTTTCTAGCATTTGCTAGTTTCTAATAAAATGGCTGCTCAAAAAAAAAAAAAATGTTCATGTTGCATTTCCATATAAAAACTTGTGCTAGATGTATGACAAAACATAATATGCTAAATTTCAAATACAAATCAATTAAAAACCAGATTATCATATTCGTGGTCCTCGACTCTAGTCATTATATGGCATCCAATGTAAAGGTAAAACTCGAGTCTAGCAAACATCGCTTAGGGATGATGCAAGATCCATTAGTGTGAAAAGAAGCTAGATAGTTCAAGTATGTGAATGATTTTAATTTTCTAACCATGTTTCTCGTGTCAAGACACATACCACACCAAAACAACAGAACCTATGTTTTATCCTTGGTTCATTGTATATATACTTCAGACAATAACTTTTGGTTTGTTCTCGTGTCTCAAACTCATGTATCCCTTATATTTTTTATCTTTGAGACATATGACATCCAATTTAAATTAAATCATAGATTTAAGAATTTGTTTATAGTGTTACATATTTATTGTTCAAGCATATTTGTATTTCGTTTCCAAACTCGGGAATTCCCATCTCCATACCGTATCGTTTGTAGTGGTACCAAATTTTTTTTAGCGAGTCTGAGGGTACCGGTACCATATCGGATAAAGAGAACCGGTAGCGGTACGGTTTCGGTACCGTACCATTTTCGGTACTCATGCTCATCCCTAGTGTAAAAGTATGAGTAGTTTATGTTGTAGCCTTTTTGATTTTTTTATAAACTGTGAATTCATTTTATATTGAGATTTAATAAATGACATCTTAATATATATTAATAACTTTTTTTCAATTTTATATGTTACAAGTATTAATATAGTGGTTAAATTTTTTTTATAACATTACATCACTTATTTGATGGTTAATATGATAGTTACAAATTTTAATGTAACAAGTATTGATCAAGTTTTGAAATCATTTCATAACAAGTAAGTTTATGAGTCTGAATTTTAAACATTACTAATTATGAAATAGTTTCAAATACTTTATATATTAGTAGATATGTTTAGGATCCCATAAAGGTTAATTCAACATGAAATACTATTTAAACGATCTTTAAATATTTTATTTTAATTAAGTTGTTTGTGATCATTATACATATCTATGTATTAATTGATTTACGTAAAAAAATAATTATTATCTCTTCTATGGGTATGTTTGGCACGGAGCGGTGAGGAGCTTTTTGGAGCGATGAGCGGTGAGCAATGAGCATTTTAAATTTAGTTGCCGTTTGGCAAAGGAGTTGTGAGCTTTGCTAATTTTTAGGAATGATCATTTTTTCAATGCTTCTTTAATAAGTTTGTGTTCTCTCACTTTCACCATTCTCACTACTACTTTTGCCAAACACACCGTATATAAGAGCATCGCACAATAATTTACTTGAAAATGGCTTAAAAAGGTTATCGAGATCGGAGCAAAAGTTGAAAGTATTTATACTACTTTATAAAGTGTTTAGGACTTTCTAAATAAAAAGTCTTAAAATTTTAAGTCAAAAACATTTCTTTAATAGGAAATTAATGCCATTAGTTAATGTTATTCACCATATAGCTTCCATAACAATTTTCATAAATAAAGAGTAACATCCTTCATACACTTTGTAACAATCTTCAAATATTTATATGGTCCATTAATACACCAAATATTTATAGAGTCTATTAAGTGTCGACTTGTAACAACTTAAACCTCAATGTTATATAAGCCAACCTAAAACAAAAACACCAATACGAACCGTTCTCTCTTTTTTTCCGAGAACAGATAAAAAAACACACACAAAATTCGATAAATATACTCTCATATTGGTGTTCTGTTACCTACATCTTGATATTCTGTTACCTACAGAAGAAATAAATAAGATTTGCTTCTCGGATTATAGTAATAGAATGACAACTTTTATTTGGATATTAAATAGTTTGTTAAAACAAATAAGCCGTAAAACGTTTATTTATATTTTACGATCTTCTAATGTTTTGTCGATAACAAACGTAAAATCATATTAACGAAACAAATAGAATACGTAAATAGTTTGAGTCAATAGTTTCCTAACACACTTACGTTTTCACATAAAACACTAAAACAAGTATAAGTGATTTTATGATTTAAATACATATGTACAACAACTAGTGTTTACATATTGGGTTAGCATATACTTAAACTAAGTATACTAAAATGGGTAAAAACAAGTATATACTAAATGGGTAAAAACTAGCAAATGGTATTGACCCATAACCCATGGTTTTATATATACCACTTAACCAAGTTCATTGTATCCTTGAGATACATTGTATCTAGAAAGAAAACCATGGATCAACCCATAACCCATGACCCATGACCCATAACCAAAAATACCCATCGGCAAAGAGGAGCGTTCCAAGGATCCACAGGGTTTGGCTAGCGGATCCTTGTGGGAGGGATCCGCGGGATCCGAGAACAAGAGAATTCTCTATAAATAGAGAGCCATTTCTCCTTCTACTCACCACTTTTACACACATACTTCCCCCAAGTATTATACCTCTCTAACCTTAGATCCAAGAGATCTATGTAGTTTGTCTTTTGTTTTTGTGTGATTCTCTAGGTTCCTCTTAAAGGCGAGATCACCACTTCTTGAAGTCAAGCAAGCTCAAGTCCATGAGTTGCCATGCTTCGTCATCATAAAGACAACTGAGGTTCTCTTGTTGATAGTTCTTTCTTCCTCCATAGATGTTGGGTTGAAGGCATTAGTGAAGGATGCCGAAAGTGTCAAGACGAAAGCATTAGTGAAAGATGCTTATCGTCCGTGTCAAAAGTATTAGTGAAGAATGCTAAAGGTGTCGAAGGCGAAGGCATTAGTGAAGAGTGCTGCGTTGTGTCAAAGGCATTAGTGAAGGATGCCTAAGAATCAAATCAAGTGGCATTTGGGAAGAATGCCTAGGTCGTATAATCGATGAGGTGCATCGTTATATATATAAGTATTTGTTTATTTCCAAGGATGGTGATATCCTTGATGGTGTTGTAACAAGGAGTGGATCTCCTTGAAATTAGGTGTTGTGTTGTGAAGGGTAGTAGTTCCTCCATAGTAATGGAACTAGGTGCTTAGCCTAGTACCTAATAAAGGGTAGGCGACGTTGTGATATGATTAGTTCTCCTTGGTGTGAAAGAACTCGGTGGTTAGCCTAGCACCGTATAAAGGGTAGGCGGCGTTGTGTGGTGTGGTTCGCCTTGGTGTGAAAGAACTCGGTATTTAGCTTTGTATCGGAAAAAGGTGTAGCGACGTTGTGAAGGCTTCTCCGCTATAAGGAGTTGTTGTAGTGTTTACGAACTCTCGTAGGTGATTCGGGGGTGGAGTAGGGCAAGGAAGGTGTCCGTGTAGCCGAACCACTATAAATACTTGTGTCGTGGTGATGTGCTTACTCTTTATCTTTCATTACACGTTTATATATCTATCTATCAACGTCCAACATAAACAACCAAATAGATTGACATAAGTCGATCTAAATCTTTAAAAGGAAGTTTTAAATTGGTAAAACTATTCAACCCCCCTCTTCTAGTTTTCCACATAGTTTGCATTGCTATTGATTATAGTTATTTTAATTAAAAATTGTCATTCATTCGTAAAATTACTGTCTCGATTTGGCTCTATACGGAACCACAAGTATGGTTTCAGAACCGAAGAACCACCCAACTGTCAAATATATAAGGTGTTTAGGTTTTTAAGTTTACGTTTACATCTTTATACTTCCATGCTAGTTGAAACTTCATTTCTCAACTTGAGCTAGTGGGTGACAAAGTCATAAATTATAGTTAAATAATTAAAATGTACTAATGGATGATAGTTGTCCTTTAAAAGTAGTAAAAACTTAATAATTTATTTAAAAGGGGCGTTATTAATACTGGCTACTTTTTTTTTTTTTTTTTTTTTTTTTTTTTTTTATCAAAAGCTATAAACCCGAAAATACTAATCAGTAATATAAAGTTTAATAAATCCAAACGCTTAAAACTGCCGTAAATACCAATGAAACCGACAAAAGCTGCACAGACCTGGAAAAGTGGGAGACAGGAATATTCCAGGAAGGTGGCGGGTTAGGGCATAGCAGTATGAATAAAGACGTCCCTTTAAAAAGTTTGAATATTAATAAATGAAGAGTGAGGCGTGACCACAATATATTGTTTCAAGAAAAGTTTGCTTTTTTCTTGTATGATAAAAATCGTTTTTAATGGATTGTGCTACCCATTTACAAATTACCAATAACGTAACTTGAATATTTTGCTTTATACTTTATACTTTAGTTGTCAATATTATTTATTTTTGAGACGTAAATGAGCGCAAACATATAAAAAATATTTAATTTTTGGGCTTTTTTATAAATTCTCGGTTACAATTATGTACAACCAAAGTATGCGAACTGGATTCGAAAACCTAACCGAACCAGAAAGTAGTTTCTATTCGGTCCAGTTTTCGGTTCCTAAGATATTCTTTCAGTTCCGAGTATTATAATAACTTCATGTTTCTTTTTAAAGATATGCGTACTTAAAGTGTTGTTTTGTAATGTTATAACACCTAGATTCATAGATATAGTTTTCAAAATGATTAATTTTGTTATTCAAAAAAGTCTAACGGCGCAAATTGTTGCCCGTTTGCCATCCACCTCTTTGTAAATATAATTAACTACATGTATTTTACTTTTGCCATATAAATTGAAATTGAAGTATCATACTCATCACTCCTCGTCTTATATCAAACTTTAAACATAAAACAAAATTATGCAAAACCCAAATTCAACTAATTTTAAAGAACCATGACCACATCATAACATTGATGATTAGTGTTATAAAGTTTACGAAAGACTCTATATGTAAAAGTAAAAATGTTCAGGGGTTAGTTTGGAATATAAAAACAAACCAGGGTCAAAAAGTGATATCTATGTGAAAAATGTATACGTGGCGACACGCCTGCGTTTCCCAAGAACCTTCATTCGTACATCCACGCCATTATAATAATTATTCCAAATATCTTTCCTCGTGATTCATATGGGTGAATGCGTAAAGACTAAAAATACTTTTATTTATTATCATTTAAATAGATAATAAAATAAAAAAATTAAAAATGTTTTCAGTCACACATTTAAAAAATAGTTTTTAATATTAGATGCATATTTTTTTATTGATGAATCTAAATGTGCGACTGTAGTCTCATTCTTTTTATTTTACTTAAATTTTTTATTTGATCCTTACTATCCGTTAATAACCATTATACTTAAATTCTTTGCTAAAAAAAAAACCATTATACTTAAATTCTTTTAACTCTTCCTATTTCATCTAATGTGGACTATTTTTATATATATATATATATTAGAACCACATAATTCTTACAAATAAAATCTACAAAATAATGCGTCGTGTTAATATGCGGTATCCTTTTCATTTCTTTTAAAATTATCTTGTATGATAGCCAATACGAGACATTAATTTATGATTTATGACATTAACCTTTTGGAATGATACATGACAATCCCTTTCAAACAAAAACAAAATGAAAAATTCATCTGTGTGGAGGAAAGGGATGTTTGAGAGGTTTACGAAAGTCCAAATAAATGGAAAAGAACCTAACAAGTTGGTCTCTTTACATAAACTTGGTGATTAATTTAAGTGGTCTCAAAAGGAGTTGAATATAATTTTGTATGAATTCAAAGGTAATTTTTGATAGAACAAAAAGGTACTGAATATCATGTTTTCATAATATCTGTTTAAACTGAATAATGTGACTTTAGTCTATAACCCAAAAGTTAACAGATTAGTAGAATGTAGCCAAGTTCGTCTTACTTACTCTGTATACTTTTTAGTGCACGTTTAGCTAAACATGTCATGTGACTCGTTTAATTTGCATTCTTATTCTTCAAAAATTACTTTTCTTTTCATCCGAATTTAACTGATTTTTTTTCCTTTTATTGTTTCAAAAAATTATGGACAACATAAAAAAAAGAAATTTGATAAAGGTTACTAAATTACCTAGACTTGCAATTATTATAATAAAACTTAAAGAATGTTGTGATTAATTAATTAGGAGTAAACCATTATTTTGAAAAGAATTAATTTCATATATCATCCTATTTTTATAATTAATTTCATATATACTAAAAAAATGAATAATGTACAATGTTTTTAATGCATTTTTAGGTATATATGAAATTTTCAACTAAAATAGCCTTTTTGAAAAAGATAAATTGAAGAAATTGAAAGTAACTTTTTTATCCACACAATTTAAATAAAATTATTTTTATCCACACAATTTAAATAAATAAGAAGAAATTGAAATGAAGCATAATACATGTTATGATGATAACCATAGACAAGTCTAGATACACAAAGATAATCTTTTGCTCATCACAATCACCATTAATTAACAACTCTTATAAAATATAAACAATTCATGCCGTACAGAGAAAAGTCTAGATACATGAAGAAAACCTCAATTTATTTGTTGCCAACAATTAAAATAGTACAACACATCCTTCTAAACCACACACAAATGACGTAATAAACACAACTTTGATCTTATCATTCTATTATTCACCATCAATCCCACCTATAAATAACAACCCACTCAAACACATTTTATCCTTCGAAAAACATTTCACCCCCTCATCTTTCCCCATATTCCACAAACCACCCCTCATCTTTTAAAAAAATTCCAATGTCGTTCAAACAAACCCTAATCCACCGTATCTTCACCGTCAACACCAAGCTCTCAAACCAAACGCTACGCAACTGCCGCATCTCCTCCGCCACGGCCGCCGTAACCGTCCCACCCGCCGCCGTGCCGGAGTTTTTCCGGTCGAGTATTCTGGACAAACTAAACGAAATGAAGGCTGATAACAACCGGATCCGGTTGGAAGGGCTTGTGCCGCCGGTGGTTAGGCCGTCGGAAGGGGAGCTGACGGTGGCGGATGCGAAGAAGATACTTAGGGTTTCGCAGATTGAGAAAGTGAAAAGTTTGTTGAAAAGTAGTTATAATAAGGATTGTGTTAGTTATGATGAGTTTGTTGAGATTTGTGTTGGTGGTTGTTTTAATAGAGATCAAGGGCTGGATGTTGCTAAAGCTCTTGATGATTCTGGATCTGTTATTGTTTTGGGGGATGTTGTGTTTCTCAAGCCTCATCAGGTTGGATTTTTAATCCTTTCTTTTTGTTTTGTTTTATTTAACGAGGGCGAGTTTTTGACTCAGATATACGCAGTTTTAATATATTATTAGGTTTTTGACTCAGATATACGCGGTTTAACTAAATGAATTTTGGGGTTTGTTTTTGTTAGGTTTTTTTAAATTAATATGGTTATTTGAATTATTGGATGGATTGAGATCTGATGAGATGTTTTTGTATGATTGTGTGGTGTTTTTGTCTCAACAGGGAAACAAGATGTAAAAAACGTTGTCTACACGTTTTTTGTTTGAGATCTGGAGACTCTCTCACCTAGAGACCTACGTACTTTGTTGCCGGAAACTTTTTTTTACAAAACATTGGCGACTATTCAAATAGTTTTTTTCTCTAAAAATGAAAAGAAATACATTGAATTTTTTAAGCAAATTCAGATCGAGGATTGCTATTTTGGATTGCGTTTTCAAAGCGAGTTTTTTTTTTTTTTTTTTTATATGTGTTTGGATGAAAGCCATCTAATTAGTTTTGGATATTGATTGTTGCAACAATTTAAAACGCAATCCTAAGCAGCTTCTTGATCATATAGTTTTGCTGTTTTCCCAGAATTTGGCATAACTTTTATGTTATGGGATATGGGATAAATGTTCCAGGAAAAAGGATTGGCGGGGTTTGGTAAGGGGTGTTTGGGAGTCTTAGAATTCTTAAAGGAGCTTAGCCAAACACCCCTAATTTTGAGGTGTGATCAAATTTAGAGTCTAACTTGTTGTGCTTATGTTTAAGAAAAGAGCAAATTTGATTGGATGTGTGTGTTTGTGTGTATGTGTTAGGCTAGTTGTAATTGTTTAAGAAGTACTTTTATTGTACTAGTACTTTACTGTATTATTTTTCTTTTTCTACTTGCAAGTTTTGGGTGATCAGAGTTGATCAGGGTCAAATTTGAACCAAGGTTCAAGTTAAAAAAAAGTGTCAGAAAAAATGTCGTGTCACATGTGAAATGTGAAGTTAGGCGAGTCTTGTTTTACCAACAGTTTTGTATTACAGGTGGTCAAGGCCATCCATTGCTTGCTGCCCATGAACATGCCGGTGACGCAGTATGCACCGGTGAAAGAGTTGGAAGAGATGGAGCAATGGAAGGCTGCAATTGACACCAAGGCGAAAAAATTGGTCCAAAGGGAGCTATGGGCCGGTCTGGCTTACCTAGTGGTTCAGACCGCAGGGTTCATGAGGCTCACTTTTTGGGAACTTTCATGGGACGTTATGGAGCCTATTTGTTTTTATGTCACATCGATGTATTTCATGGGTGGGTATGCGTTTTTCTTGAGGACTGCCAAAGAGCCGTCTTTTGAAGGGTTCTATCAAAGCAGGTTTAGCTCGAAACAAAAGAAGTTGATGAGACGTCAAGGGTTCGATGTGGAGAAATACAAGGAGTTGAGAAAAGCTTGTTACCCACATCAAGAGGAATGGCCAAGTGAAAGTTCATCAGCAATCGAAGAGGCTAATTAGTCAATTGCTTGAACATACATTCAAAATGTAGAAGACATAGTAATTTATTTTCTAAGCTACCTAAAAAAGTCCCTATCTCCATTTTTAGCTCAATTAAATTGAGCACAACGGCATCCTGTAAACTTAATACAAAGAGTATTTGTTTTAATGTTCTTATAAATCTGGTAATAGTTAAAGTGTGATGACTTAAACACATTGAAGTAAAGAATTTAGTCATTTAGAAAGGAATGATAACATAAAAAGCAGTATTCTAAGTGAAAAGGCAATAGGTAAATAACATTGCAAGGTTGAAAATATATGATCAAATAATAATTAAATAGGTAACAGATTAAAGATCATAATGTATCAAATTAAACATATACCACTAACCACTAAGCACTCAATTTGTGGAATCTCATCTTAGTTACATTTGGTGGTCGCAATAGACTACGAGGTACGCATTGACTTACCGTTACAATCCATCTTACTATGAACAAGAAAACGTTGCCCGTTCATGCCCTTATGTAGTGCCATCAAGCTACCAAATCTTATTTCTTCCTAGCTAGTACTCACTATGGTATAAGTCATCATTGTTTGGAACAGGCTTCAGAAAGTATTTGTAGTATACATACTGCATTATAATCTGTAAAAGTCATGTTTGTTAAGGTAATTCATAGACGAAGCTATGATCTTTTTAGATAGAAAATGTTCAGACTAAAACCAATTGATAATATAAATGAGGATACAAAAGCATCAAGCGCCACACAGACTGCAGCGTCAAGCAGCCAAGGCATGTTTGCTTTGATCTTCTCCCATTCTGTACTTCTTACAAGAATGCTGCGTTTAAATTATAATCGTATCAACGCTTCAGTGTGTTTAGTGCACGCGTAAAAGAGATCTAGAGAAGCAAATTGACTACCTTCCTACGTAAGTTGCATTGGCGACAAGAGCAAACACAAACATCAGAGGATTCAAACCCTGCAGCGATAAATGAGTTGAGGCCCAACTTTGTTGATTCTTACTTAATTGTCAGCGAGAAATGGGCGATAGACTCACCTCAACACTACCTCTTTTGATCTGAGAATAAATTTATTACAATTGTGTATCAAGTCCACAGCTGATCGTTTTATCACAACAGAAACAATAAAACAAGAACAAATAATAACACAATGTTTCTTGGAATAAGCTCTCCAATTAATCAGAAAAGTATTGGCTTACAAAAACTGATATTGATGGTACAATGACAAACCACAGCTCGGTTTGTATATATAGGTATTAGAACATGCTTTCCTAATCCTACTACAATTCTAATATTCTAGTTATAATAGAACCGACATTCCCATGGGCTTGGGTAGATGGCTATCGCCCATAAGCTCGGGTCACCATTAGCCCAACATTCACCCCCAATTTCGACTCGAGATAGGAGATCTTCAACTCGAGTAACTCTTGCATCTCCTTGAACTTAATCCTTGCGAGAGCTTTCGTCGAATATCGACGCTTGCAAATCACCTCTTACAAACTCAACTTGTACTTGGCCTCTTTCAACACATTCTCGGATAAAATGATAACGTGTGTTTATATGCTTGCTTCTCCGTGAAAGACTGGATTTTCATAAGTGCAATAGCCGATTTGTTGTCAACAAATAAGACCACCACTTTTCTTCCATTCCGGTTATTTCACTCAACAACCCACGTAACCATATCCCTTGACACGCGGTGAGGTTGCGACCATGAACTTCGGCTTCACAAGACGATAGAGCCACCGTGTTTTGCTTTTGTGAGCACCAAGTGATAGGTGATTTCCTAGATAAAATACGTGCCCGGTTGTGCTTCGACCATCATCTTGGTCCATAGCATAACTACTATCACTAAACCCTACTAACTCCTTGGTCTTTTCTTGGTTGTATCGTATTCCAAAATTCAAACTACCTTGGATATACCTTAGTATTTGTTTCACAATGCCATATGTGATTCTTTTGGTTCTTGCATGTAACGACTAACCAAACCAACCGAATAAGATAAATCGGTCGAGTGTGTAGTAAATACCTTAAACAACCAACTCGTCGTCTATATAATGTTGCATCAATCGTTTTCCTTCCTTGTCCATGCTTAACTTCATTCCGTGTTCTAATGGACATTGAGTAGAATTCGCTTCATGCATCCCAACATCTTTCAAGATCTTCTTTGCATAGCTTTCTTGACTTATTGAGATACTCGAATCCTCTTGCTTTACTTCAATGCCAAGATAATAGCTTAACTTTCCCAAGTCACTCATATCGAACCTTTCTTGCATTTGTCTCTTAAATTCACCAATATCGCTAAGCTTGAACCGGTTACTAAGAGATCATCTACATAGACCGCAATAATCAAGATTGACTTGTTTGTCTTCTTCACATACACCGCTTGTTCGTGTTGGCATCGTTTGAAAGACATTTGCTTGAGTTCTCTATCAAGTTTTGTATTCCACGCCTTGGTGCTTGTTTAAGTCCATAAAGCGCCTTTTTCAACTTGTAGATCTTCCTTTCTTCTCCTTTCTTCACGAACCCCTCGGTTGTGTAACAAACACTTGCTCTTTAGTTCTCCATGTAAAAGCCGACTTTACATCCAAATGATGTAGCTCCCATGCTTCTTTTCATGCCAATGAGATCAATAAACGATCGTTTCAATCCGTATACGGCGCAAATACCTCGTCATAGTCAATTCCTTTTTTGAGCATAACCCTTTACTACTAATCGAGCTTTGAACTTATTAATTGAACCATCCGGTTCTCTTAATTTTGAACACCCACTTTAGTCCAATAGGATTAACATTACCCGAGCTTCAACTAATTCCCACGAATCATTCTTCTCGATAGACTCAATCTCTTGTTTCATAGCAACCATCCACTTGCTTGAGACTTTTGCTTCTTGGAACGTTCTTGGTTCATCATCTTCAATTAAAAGTAGATTTTGATCTTCATTAGCAACTGAGGTTCTTGAACTAGACCCCATAATAAAGTCTTTAAATCTAGTTGGCGTATTTGAAACCCTCGAAGAACGCCTCATAATTGGTTGAGTTTCCGTCACAAGATTAGGGTCATTATCCACCTCGAATTGAACTTCTTGTTCGGTATTGACCGGTTGATTTTCATCAACATCATGATTATTTTCATCCTCTTGATCTTCTGCCTCAACTTCATTGGTCACACCTGGGTTTACAAATCCACAACCCGTATCAATAGAACCGTGCCATTCTATAATAAACATACCTGGGTTTAGCTCGTGTGTTTCGCTTCCAGCAACATACTTCCAGCCAAGTTCCTCATTAAACTCCGCATCACGACATACCACTATCTTCTTTAGTTTTGGATTGAACAGTCGAAAACCTTTCGTACCTGGCTCGTTTCCGATGTAAATGAGTCGTGTTGACCTGTCGTCTAACTTATGTAAATATGGCCTTGTTCCCGTTGCATAAGCCACACATCCAAATACCCGCAAACCCTCCAAGTTAGGCTTTTTTCCTTTGAAAGCCTCGTATGGAGTTTGATTAACTAGAGCTCGAGTTGAAACTCTATTAATCAAGAATGTAGCGTGTCTAACTCCTTCAGCCCACATGTAGTTTGGTACGTCTCGTGCTTTCAAGATACTTCTAGTCATTCCCATAAGAGTGCGGTTTCGCCTTTCCACGACTCCATTTTGTTGTGGTGTGTAGGGAGTGGTTAGATGTCTTGTTATACCCTCGTTTTCACAAAAGTTGGTAAATTCTTTTGAAGTGAACTCACCTCCTCTATCGGTCCTTAGGGTTATAATCTTCTTTCCCGACTTCTTCTCCGCTAAAGCTTTGAACTTTTGAAGTATTCAAATGCCTCACCTTTTTCCTTCAAGGTAAAGTCCACATAAACCGTGAGAAGTCATCAATAAGAACAAATATGTACTGTTTCGTACTATGGATGGTGGAGAAATTGGTCCACATAGGTCGGCATGTATAAGTTGAAGAGGATGTGTTGCCTTAAATTTTGCGACTTTAGGAAACGCCTTCTTGGTTTGTTTTCCTACCAAACAAGATTCACACAACTTGTTCTCTTGATGAATTATTGGCAACTTTTCAACCATGCCCTTCCTTGCCATTAATTCCATTGTCTCAAATTAATGTGACCCATCCTAGCATGCCATAACCAAGCATCATCTTCCATCTTTGCTTTGAGACACACCGACTTCCAACTTGAAGCTTAATCTTGTAAAGTCTATTACTTGTTCTAGGAACCTTCATCAAAAGCTTACCATCCGAGTCACGCATAGTTAGAAGGTTACCTTTCATACGAATGTCACATCCGCCTTGGTAGCTTGCCCAAGACTAATTATGTTGCTTTTAGCTCGGGTAGGTAATAGACTCCAGTGATTAACCGTTGCTCTCCGTTTTCCCTTCAATGATTATCGAACCCTTCCCTTTTATCTCGATGTAGGAGTTATCACCAAACTTTACTCTGCGGAGATATTCTCATTCAACTCGAAAAGTATTCTGGATCCCGTCATGTGATTACTTGCTCCATTATCCAAATACCAAGTGTCTTCCTCGTTTGACTTAGTATTCGGTTGGTTTGGGATAATCTTTTCTTCATTCAAGAAAACTACTTCTTGAACGCTTTCATCATGAAAAGTGTTGGGTCATCATCATCCTCCGTTTTCAAAAGGTTTGATTCATGCTTTTGCTTTTGTTCACGTCGTTCAGGGCAGTTAGAAGCAAAGTGACCATATTCATCACACCTAAAGCATTGAATCTTTGAAAGGTCTCGACTTTTGTTCTTCTTTTGATCCGTCTTGCTCCCGGAGTTGTTTTGGTTTCCACGGTTGTGGTTATTAGCTTGACCACTACCACGAGATTTGTTTTGAGAAGAAAAGTTTTGACCTTTACCGTTGCCATTAGAGGAATTCCTTCCTCGACCTTTCTTATCATACTTTTCAGCCCTTCCGAACATCAACTTGCCTTGATCTTCGTATGGTGTCAACACCCTTCATTCTTCCTTCAAAGCTTTCAACCTTCCAATTGCTTCTTGAAAAGACATAGTATTCAAGTCGAGAAATTGTTCTATTGAGGCAACAATTGCAACATACCTATCCGGAACGGATGCAAGTAGCTTCTTAACAAGTTTCTTGTCTTCATAAATTGTTCCCAAGCTATTGACTTCGCCATAATTTTGCCCAACCTAGCCGCGAAGTCATCAATTGATTCGTTGGCTTTCATCTTTAAAGATTCGAATTCCGTCTCCAAGGTTTGCAACCTCGCGTCTCGAACCCGATCAACACCCACATACCGGTCTTCAAAGCTCCCAGTTTCTTTGGTCATGTTGAATTGTGAAACTTGAAAACAAGTTCTTCCGAATCGCTTTGAAGAGTAACGCAATCGCCATGTGATCTTGCTTATCAACAACTTGTGTTCCTTCCCCGGTTCCGATTGCATCGAGTATTCCATGGACTCGAATACCGCTTTAACTCTTATTGCCCATATGTTATAATTCGTGCTTGTTAACATTGGACATTGAAGAGCCGTTTAGAATGTTCAATAGGTGGTTGACTCGACTCGCCTTGCACCATCCTTCTTGAACGTCTTTTGTAAGTTACCGGTGTTGTTGGATTGTCTTCCACCCTAGAACACGCTTGTTTTACTTCTTGCCTAAGTAAACCAAGTTAAAGTTTGAAACTTTATTTTTCTTGCAAACCCTTTGTGATCGACTAAGCTTGGAATAACTGCTTTGTGATCGTCCACTTGAAACCGGTGTGATCAACTTTGTACCGGTGATCGATCGATTTGAAACCCTTCGCTGATCGACTAGTTCTTGTTGTAAAACAAAACCCTTGATCGATCGCTTCTTGAACCCTTTCAGTGATCGACCTCAGTTGAACAACCTTGCTCTTGATACCAATTCAAGTCCACAACTGATCGTTTTATCACAACAGAAACAATAAAACAAGAACAAATAATAACACAATGTTTCTTGGAATAAGCTCTCCAATTAATCAGAAAAGTATTGGCTTACAAAAACTGATATTGATGGTACAATGACAAACCACAGCTCGGTTTGTATATATAGGTATTAGAACATGCTTTCCTAATCCTACTACAATTCTAATATTCTAGTTATAATAGAACCGACATTCCCCATGGGCTTGGGTAGATGGCTACTGCCCCATAAGCTCGGGTCAGTCATTAGCCCAACAGTGTAGATCGTTAGATCAAATTGCAATGAAACTGGTATATAATCGAGAGCTATGTTGAGGTGATTAGAGAATGAGCCAGTGACTTACATTCAAGAAAATTTGGGGAATCCGGCCACCCATGTATATAGCAGCCATCATCCACCCTAACCATTGGCCATAAACGGTATGACTTCCACCATTATCCTGCAACGCTAACTTGATTAGCTACTAATACAATTAAAAGATCTTAACTTTTTCGTACAATTTAGGTAATAAACAGTGATCATACTTGTAAAAAGCTCTTGTAAGCATACACTTGCACCAAACCTTTGGCGTGTGAAGGCAAATTGAGTGAAGTAGCCAGAAATGCTCCATAACCAACCTGCCGACATAAACCGCTTATACATCACAGATATTACAAGAACATTAACCGGATATTAAACCCCCAACAAGTGACCGAAAGACACATTTGTCAACTTGCACATTTTCTAATTTGGAACATTTCAAAATTGTGTTTTATCATATGCTTTCTTATGATTATGCACAACCTTGTTTTAATATAAAAAGATGCGAAACCCGAATATGGAAGCCAACAAAGAATTAACATTTGCTGTTGGCCTAAAAAGCTGTTGGAAATGGGCTTACAGATCGTGGCATTGGCCTAGGCGAAGTCTTTGGTATCTCAACAGATGATTCATCTTCTGAAGAATCATCATTATCGACTGCCATAGCCGAGGCTGGACCGCTTCTTGCTGTCCGTAGATAAGCTCTATTAGGAGGAGTTGAACTTCCAGCTAATGATCTTGCAGAGCTGCAAACATATTCCACCGGCTTTGCTTATTGTTACAAGTTTCTATATCATTTCAGACCGATAGAAAAATGAGTGCATAAAAGGTGTAAAATGATATTGCGGGTAAAATAAATACACACGTGAAATAATAGTCCCCGCGGTGAGATGGGGATTCTCTGATGGTACGACTCCCCGAAATTGATATTGCTGGATTAAGAGGTTCCTTGGCTTCTTCCACCTACAAATCAAAACCATCAATATCGAAATATCCAGAGTAAGTGACGTAAACTAATAAAAATGGATATATTTCAGAAGCAATGCATAGCAGTAAATCTGTACCTCTGGACAAGCACAAGCATTGGATTTCTGTGATCTCAACCATGCATAGATGTGATCATAGTACAAACTTTGCAACACCAAGATGACCGTGCTAATTGTGTAAAGCTGTGTTCGATTTTAAGTTGCAGGTACCATTTTACAAATTAGCCCAAAAATATTGATTTACACAAGATAAAATATCCAATTCTATATTATGAAACTACGCATCTCTCGACAAACTAAATTCAAAAGGAACAAAACGAAAACAGGGAGTGTCATATTACCAAAGCAGTGTAGTACTGTGTGGGCAACTGCATTCACAACAAATATACGAGAAACATCAGTTAAATTTGTAGTATGATATCTTAGCTTAGGAATGCTAATTGAATAGTTGCGCTTATTACGTTTTGATGAGTAAATAGAAAGTTTTTCAGGATTATTTGTCCAAACTTGTGGTCTAATTATTTGTGAATGAAATAAGCAGCTTGTACAAAATAACTTATTTCGTAAAGATAAGCCATTTATCGATGAAAAAGACTCACAGTTGCAGGTTCAAGAAGACAACCCACAAGATTAAAGATATCCCTGCACCATAACAAATAAAAAACATAGGAATTCACTTATGAAAATATCAAAAATGCGAAAAAAGAAGGCAACAAAATCTCCACTCTTACCCTGCAATCCATGTTAAGAGGAAGATAAGTGAGACACCATGACTAGATTTAGTACGAAAGTTAGTAATAATTTGTGGGATTTCAGCAACACCCCAACAAACAAGACTTATGATACCAAAACCAAACGATATTTGGTCACTGACATTGCATAGACAATCTTTAAAATACTTGTCAACCCACCAACCCATACATGGTTTATGTTCTTTCACACAATATGATAGTGAGTTACTACTATTACTAGCATTCCAATACAATAACTTCATGTTTGTATATGTGTTTATGTGAAATATAATGGTGCGTTCATATTTAATATGAATACAGAACACTACTAGCGATTGATGCAGTGGTGTCTTAAGTCTTTGGACTTTGTAATAGCGGTGAGCCAGGCCAGTGATGACATATGTAGCACATTGATTTAACCAACATTAATGATATTAAGAACTTTTTAACCTTGGTTAGGTGTTACTTTCTATATGTCTTAAATTATCATTTTATAGCGGAATAAAGTTCTAACAATAAAGCTTATTTAGAAAGGGCGAGTATTGACCTTTTATTTAACAACCCCAAGATGCGTATCTATTAAGATTTGAATGTGAAAACTCTCGTAAATACAGCAATTAAGTTGTTGGGGAGTAAGATCCTCTCAAGTTGTGTTATACTGTTTGAGTCGAGTCACAGAATCACGAGTCGTTGAATTTGATCTAATAAACTTAAATCAAAACATTTTTTTATTTGAACAATTGGATCTAATCCAATCACCACAACGATCTAACTGCACTCAACAGATCCGCAACTCGGAGGATCTTAAACTTCGTTGGTATCTGTATTGAAATGAAGTAATGAAATCATACATTAATTTAGTTGTTTGGTTGCGTGTGGGTCTCTTATTGGTATGAAATTAATAAACGAAGCCCATAGAGTGATAGAATAAAATTGGTGATATCACTGATAGTTGATACAATGTATATATATTATTTTACGGAGATTTTATTTTATCTCTTCATTTAATTCAAAACAAATTTATCTGCCTTTAGTCCAGTTGTTGGCATTTAGGACCAATAATCGAGGTTAGGTTATAACAAACCATTTTACTATTTTACTATTTTGGTATTTACTGAGTTCTGTGAATAATCACAAATTCACATCCGGTCTAACCTGTAACCGTGGCTAACATATGATATGACCTACTTACAAATAGTCAAATAATCATAAGAAAAGAAAACTAAAAATAAATAGAACTTCAGTAAATAAGTACAAAATGACACCATGATGTAGTAAACATGTGTGCACCAAGTGTAGGTGACCTTTATGATGGGCCAGGTTCAACGGTGGAGAATCTATGAATAATATTTACTTTAAAATGTACATTTAAAATCTGTTATTGAACAAATATTAACATCATATATAGCAAAACAAAAGAGATCAATAAAAACACATCTAATTTAAAAGAATGCACTACAAGATCTCAACTATTTATTTTCTTTTCATCCAATAGATAAGATGAAAGCAAAAACTAACAAAGGAAGCGTAAAAATGTAATTGTATAAAAACCCACTTTCCACCTTTTAAAGAAAATAACATATCTTGTAAACGGTAAATCTTCAAGCTACGAAAAATACACCATCGCGACGAGAATTAAATCATCTTTCATAGATATGCACTTTTATACTTTCGACGATTTTTTTTTTTCAAAATTTCCGTCGAGAAAATCACGCGTGATTCGTAAAAAAAATCACATGTGATTTGTTTTTTGTTGTGATTCGTATAAATCATACGTGATTACATTTTAAAAAATTACATGTGATTTTAGCCGAGTCAGAAACACAGTTTACAAAAAAAAAAAAAAAATCACGTGTGATTTTACAACTCACATTCGATATTTAGAGTAATAAATCACATGCGATCTTTAATTTCAAATCAACTTATTCCTTCATTCTATAAAATAAATTCTTGAAATCACGTGTGATTCTGTTATTTATTTTTTTGCTATGTTATGAAAAAATGTAAATTGCGTGAGATTCAATTTTAATCTAAAAATGAGTAAATCACATGTGATTCACTTTCAAAAAATAATTGAAGGTAAAATCTCATGTGATTTGAGATAAATCACATGTGATTTGTGGTAAATCACATGTGATTTGCACAAAATCTCATTTGATT
This sequence comes from Chrysanthemum lavandulifolium, assembly GCA_022545495.1. Taxonomy (NCBI): domain Eukaryota; kingdom Viridiplantae; phylum Streptophyta; class Magnoliopsida; order Asterales; family Asteraceae; genus Chrysanthemum; species Chrysanthemum lavandulifolium. The sequence goes on along the minus strand of CM040245.1, from coordinate 71,291,866 downwards.
CTTTGGTGGGTCACATTAAAAAAAGTTAAAGTCTTACAAAAATAAACTACCATTTTTTTCAAATAGTAAACCTATTTTGAAAATCCATAGCCACAAAAGTGAAACACATGACAATAATGACTTGATTTGTGAACCGAATATTCTACCTTTTGAAAGAGTTCTATCGTTGATCTATTGACAAATGAAAATTCATTACTCAAAGTAATTTAAACATCAACAAAAACAAGTTACATCATAAGTAAATGAACTCAATGGTGGTCCTCCAAATTATATCATCGACACCCTACTCTTGACACCATTTGCTACCACCCTATGCTTCACACTCTTAAATCTTCCATTAGACATCACCTGCATGTCCAAAACAATCACTTTTAATTGTTAAAGTCAGAAAGCATAAATAATAATAATAGTATTAACAATTGACCTTTGAAGAGTCTACTACTTATCAACTTATTACTTATGTTAATAAAAAACCATAGCCATCATTTCTTATCTATAGTTCAGCTTTATATAATAACTGAATAGATCGAATCACAATGCTCCAAAATGACAGCAATAAAACACATTTCTACACTAATTTTCTCTCATATTTTCACTGGAGCATAACATCAAACACTTTATGTGCATCATATGTGATTTTCAGATGAATCACAAGAAAACTAAAAAGGGTTAGTATGCCAGGAAGGCAGGAACACCAAAAACGAAACAAACCAACACAAAATCCCAACAATTCAACATATCACCTAGAAATTTGACATTGAATATAGTATACCTCTGCTATAACATGTAATTTTAAATTATTACTCAAAGTTATACTACAAAATCACATGTGGCTACTAAATAGATATGTAGGCAATGTTTTGAAAGGCTCAAGCGCACTAAGGCGCGAAGGGACCAAAGAGCCTTAAGGCGAAGCATAGTAGGCGTGGGATTCACGAATACGAGACACACTAAATATATTAAGTTTTTTTAATAATATATGTGACCATTTATGTAGCTTAAATACCACAAAATAACATTAAATACTTAATACATGACACATATAGCCATTATAAAGATTAAAATGGATCAATTGTCACTTCTCAAACGGATCAACTCTTTGGCTCGATGAACTACATATAGATTAAAACCTATATCAGACTAAATATGCGTGTGTCCTACACTTGTAGACTTACATCTAACAAAGCTCATAATAACTCAAAATATCAAGCAAGCAACATATTAATATTCAAGGCATAATGCCACATTTACATGATAATATGTCATAAAGAAAATACTTAATGAAACAAAGTAACTTGTTACAAAATAGCATTCAATAAAATAAACATAAAATCAGTTCAATATTACAAATCATACAAATACTCACCCTATGATGTGATGCTTGATGCTAAACTCACCAAGTATTAACTTGGTCAAAAGTCTTCTTTATTAAAATTCACAAAAGTTAGTTGTCAGAACATTAAATGTCATAGTCAACCCATTCCCATTTAATTCTAACTTGGAAACACACATTTATACTACACCAGCATTTTTGTTTTACCATACAGATAACATTTACACATTTCTTGACTACCTTATTTTGAAAATTACAATCTGATTCAACCACCTCCCTAACAAACTAATCAGTAATAAATTTTAACTAAATTACACTTAAAACAAGATATAATCATGTATATAAAAAAGATAATTCTGATTTTCAAATACACTTAACTTTCAAATACAAGGTAAATTAAAGATATTATCCTTTTATTTCCATCTTCTATCTTCTGCAGTAACAATCTTTCTAATCTGGTTGATCATGCAGGAGTGTAAGAATATCCATAGGAAACCCATAAAAAAATACCCATAGGAAAAATATCCACTAAACCCATCGGAAAAATACCCATCAACTCATCCATCAACACTTGCGAGAATCCATCTAAAAATATCCAAAACACCTATCGGAAAATATCCAAAATACCCATCGGAAAAAACTCACCCATAGCATTCTCACTTCACTCACTCACTCGGCTACAAACCCATCACCACAACCTTCGTCCCAATGACCCATCACGGCTACATACCCATCGGAAAAACTCACGGCTACATACCCATCACGGCTACAAACCCATCACGGCTACATACCCATCGGAAAAACTCACGCCATCGCCATACCCTTCGTCCAAATCCTAACGCCACCAAACACACCCTTCCAGATCCAAACAGATCCTAACGCCACCAAACACACCCGTCCCAGCTGACCCATCACGGCTACATACCCATCGGTATGGTGTGGTTTTTTCTGATGGGTTTTTTCCGTTGTGGAGGCTGCGATTTGCACTTTTCCGATGATGTGGTTTTTTCCGTTGAGCTAATCATTGGTTTTTTCCGTTGTGAAGACGCCACCAAACAGTGGTGATGGTATGGTGTGGTTTTTTCCGATGATATGTTATATTAGGTTATATAGATGAGATAATATGATGGAGGCTGCGATTTGCACTTTTCCAGATCCAAACATGATATGTTATATTAGGTTATATAGATGAGATAATATGATGGAGGCTGCGATTTGCACTTTTCCAGATCTAAACATGATATGTTATATTAGGTTATATAGATGAGAGAATATGGTGGAGGCTGGAAAATGTGGAGGCTTATATAGATGATAGGTTATATAAGATTTAGGGTTTGAAGTAGTTAGGTTTTATGCTATTTTGTGGGATGTTCGTTTTTTTTTTTTAATTTTTATATTTTGCTTATTTTTATTTTTATAGGTTGTTCGACGTTTATTATATATTCTGACTTTTTATTTTTATTTTTATTTTGCAGGAGCTTATTTAAGTTGATATAAGAAAATGTCTTTTTTTGATGAAAATATGCATACATCGCCATTTTTCTCTCGTGAGGTATAATTATTATTTTTATATCATAGACAATAATTTATAAATATATGTTATTATTTTACAAGTGGATATTTTCGTTAACAATAACAAATTTAATTTTAGGTGTTCAAAACTCGTGAAGATTTAAAAGTTTGGGCGCAAACTAAGGCACGCTCTCTTGGTTACGTCATTGTAACTCAAAATCATACACGAACGAAAGTGGTTTTTCCTATGAAGTCACGCTTATGTGTGATCGTGGTGGTGAATATAAACCGATTGAAACAAGCAAAATTACGCTACCAAAAGATTAATTGTCCATTCCAGTTGGTAGGAAAATATTCAAATATGTATGGTGGTTGGTTGATGAGTGTGATATGTGATAAACATAATCATCTCCTGCACAACATATGGAGGGCATCCATATGCGAGGCGATTGACTAAAGAAGAATATCAATTGGTCAAGATTTGACCAAGAAGAATGTGGAGCCACGTGACATATTGTCAATAATAAAGGCGCAAAATAAGGATAACGTGTCAACACTCAAAGATATATATAATGCACAATCTAAAATTAGCAAGGCCTAAGAGTTGGAAAAAGTACGATGCGGGTAAAACTATTTTAATGTTTTTTCTCCTATATATTTTGGTTTATATCTTTTCAATATATAAAAGAAAAATAATTATAAAAATTTCAACGCAGTTCTTATGTCCCTTTTACACTCTAATGGTTATGTTCATGATTTTTCTACAAATGATGTTACTGAATGAGTTGGACGCTCTCTTTTTGTTCACCCCACATCCTTTAATATATGGCGTGCATTCCACATGTGGTGATAATAGATGCTACTTATAAGACAAACAAGTATAATATGCCTTTTGTGGAGATAGTTGGAGTAACTTCAACACACAAGACATTTTGCATAGCATTTGCCTTTATAAGTGAAGAAAAGACGAAAAACTATAAGTGGGTGTTAGAGTGCTTAAAGTTGACATTAACGAGCGCATGCATCCACGTGTTATAATCACGGACGAAGAATTGGCTCATTAAATGCATGCGAAAAGTTTTTCCGAATGCTACATTACTTTGTAGATGGCACATTAGCCAAAATATTTTGAAGAATTGTAAGCCATCGATCACGAAGAAACGAGATTGGGACTCATTTATTTCGGCATGGAATTCACTAGAAGATTCTCCAACATGTATGTCGTGCTTGGAGAACTACAAGCAACTTCAAGCGAGACTAAAGATTATCAATGTACCGCTTTTCTCTATTTCACATTTAATATTATATTATTTTATATTTTATATTGTTTTCCTACATCACCTTATTATTTTTTAAACATTTCGGTGTTTTAAGTTATGTAACCGAACAATGGTTAAAAATCATAAAGAACGGTTTGTGTCTGCATGGATCGACGTGTCTTTAACTTCAACAATCGCACAACAAGCAGATGTGAAAGCCAACACGCTAAGTTAAAAGATACTTGAAATCTAAAAGCACGGCTTAGATCAATTTGTGGGATGTATCAATGAGATCGTGCAGTCTCGAGTTCTGACAATCAACAAAGCTTTGAAAGAAGTAGAATCTATCGTTATCATCAACATAACATACGATGTTTCAACTTATTACGGGTTTTGTTTCCAATGAAGCTCTTGATATGATTTTAGGAGAAGCTAGTCGATTGAATGATCCTAAGTTTGAATACTCAATGTGGGTTGTCAACTTCGTAAGGGTTGTGGGTTACCATGTGCTTGCGTACTTTCAACAGACTTAATTTCGGTCACCATATATAATCGCTATTATTTGATTAATTTTTGAGGTATTAGTTTTCAAAAATATTAAACACAATTATTATTGTTTTATTGCGGTGAGTATATCCCCTTGGAGTCAATTGATATCTTTTGGAGGACACTAGATGTCTCATGGTCAAAACCCTTGGAAGATGAAGATATTCAATGTGACGATGACTTACACATTTTTAAAGAAAATTTCAACAAGCAGTCCAATGGAGGAAAAATGAGTTTTTTAAGAAAGCTAGGTTGTATGAGCAATCCAATTGCAACTCTAATTAAAGAACCCGCGGTTAAAAAAAATACCCGTGGACGACCAAGCTTGAAGAAACAACAAAAAAAGATGTTTGTTGATCCAAAAGTTCAAGATCCTAGTAAAAGTAGTCAATCAACCAGGCTTTTCGGGGTAGACTTGAATGAGGAAAGACCAAGACACAGTTCATGCTCGAACTATGAAACACGTGAACGTGACGTGTTCCCGGACTTAAACCAGGAACCTCCGAGACATAGTTCATATGTGAGTCAATCGTCCACGAAACACGTTCCGGAAAGATTTTTGAATCAACTTCCACATATTTTCCATCCTTATGTTCTGATTTACAAGATGTCATAGGCGATGGAAATTGCGATTCGATCCGTCATTGTCGCTCTCGGTCTCCCTCAAGATCGGTGGCGTCGTATTCGATCCGATTTGGTGCAGAGTTAGATTTTAACCAACAAAAATACAAGTATATGTTTGGAGCGAGAGGTTATAAAACAATTTATGAGGCCGTAAAAAGCCGGAAAATGGATGGAAATGCCAAACACGGGTTTGGTTATTGCCTCGACATATAAAAGAGTTGTTATAAGTCTAGCGGTGGAGGAAATGTTGGAGGTCGCACCACGAGTTTTCCGCTTTGGTCGACGCCACCATTAATCGGAACCACACGAGACAATTGTGATTGCTCATGTGAATCGTAACCATTATATTAAAGCGACACTACGCGAAGGTTCACCATTACCGTTAACTCATCCACTTTGGATTACATATAAAAGTGAAAATGCATCAGGATGGGAGGACACATATGTTAGTCGTCAAAATGTGTTTCGCGAATATTATTATCGTATTCCGGAAAATATTGACCTAACAAAGTAATCATGTAATGTTATTTCTATTGTATTTTTAATTATTCATTTTCAATAAAATTTTGTATTATTTGTTCACTTATAAGTACGTATATGTATATGACATAAGTAAAAAATAATTATATGTATATGTAAAAAAAAAAAAAAAAACAATTGAGAAAGCATGTACATTAATGATAGTAATCACATTGAATGTTTATTTTGGCTCATTAATGTATTTTGGCTCATTAATGTATTGGCTCATTAAAAAAATCAATGATTAGCTCATCATGTTGGTGAATTATTTTATAAAAAAGTCAATGATTGGGTCATCATATTGGTGTATTTAGATGACCCCTATATTATTTTATTTTATTTTTATCTCTCTTCATTTAATTCAAAACAAATTTATCTGCCTTTAGTCCAGTTGTTGGCATTTAGGACCAATAATCGAGGTTAGGTTATAACAAACCATTTTACTATTTTACTATTTTGGTATTTACTGAGTTCTGTGAATAATCACAAATTCACATCCGGTCTAACCCGTAACCGTGGCTAACATATGATATGACCTACTTACAAATAGTCAAATAATCATAAGAAAAAGAAAACTAAAAAATAAATAGAACTTCAGTAAATAAGTACAAAATGACACCATGATGTAGTAAACATGTGTGCACCAAGTGTAGGTGACCTTTATGATGGGCCAGGTTCAACGGTGGAGAATCTATGAATAATATTTACTTTAAAATGTACATTTAAAATCTGTTATTGAACAAATATTAACATCATATATAGCAAAAACAGGCGAGATCAATAAAAAACACATCTAATTTAAAGAACAGACCATAAGATCTCAACCATTTATTTTCTTTTCATCCAATAGATAAGATGAAAGCAAAAACTAACAAAGGAAGCGTAAAAATGTAATTGTATAAAAACCCACTTTCCACCTTTTAAAGAAAATAACATATCTTGTAAACGGTAAATCTTCAAGCTACGAAAAATACACCATCGCGACGAGAATTAAATCATCTTTCTATAGATATGCACTTTTATACTTTCGACGATTTTTTTTTTTCAAAATTTCCGTCGAGAAAATCACGCGTGATTCGTAAAAAAAATCACATGTGATTTGTTTTTTGTTGTGATTCGTGTATAAATCATACGTGATTCTGTTTTAAAAAAAATTACATGTGATTTTAGCCGAGTCAGAAACACAGTTTACAAAAAAAAAAAAAAAATCACGTGTGATTTTACAACTCACATTCGATATTTAGAGTAATAAATCACATGCGATCTTTAATTTCAAATCAACTTATTCCTTCATTCTATAAAATAAATTCTTGAAATCACGTGTGATTCATTATTTTTTTTGCTATGTTATGAAAAATGTAAATTGCGTGAGATTCAATTTTAATCTAAAATGAGTAAATCACACGTGATTCACTTTCAAAAATAATTGAAGGTAAAATCTCATGTGATTTGAGATAAATCACATGTGATTTGTGGTAAATCACATGTGATTTGCACAAAATCTCATTTGATTCTTTGGTGGGTCACATTAAAAAAAGTTAAAGTCTTACAAAAATAAACTACCATTTTTTTCAAATAGTAAACCTATTTTGAAAATCCATAGCCACAAAAGTGAAACACATGACAATAATGACTTGATTTGTGAACCGAATATTCTACCTTTTGAAAGAGTTCTATCGTTGATCTATTGACAAATGAAAATTCATTACTCAAAGTAATTTAAACATCAACAAAACAAGTTACATCATAAGAATGAACTCACCATGGTCCTCCAAATTATATCATCGACACCCTACTCTTGACACCATTTGCTACCACCCTATGCTTCACACTCTTAAATCTTCCATTAGACATCACCTGCATGTCCAAAACAATCACTTTTAATTGTTAAAGTCAGAAAGCATAAATAATAATAATAGTATTAACAATTGACCTTTGAAGAGTCTACTACTTATCAACTTATTACTTATGTTAATAAAAAACCATAGCCATCATTTCTTATCTATAGTTCAGCTTTATATAATAACTGAATAGATCGAATCACAATGCTCCAAAATGACAAATAAAACACATTTCTACACTAATTTTCTCTCATATTTTCACCGGAGCATAACATCAAACACTTTATGTGCATCATATGTGATTTTCGGATGAATCACAAGAAAACTAAAAAGGGTTAGTATGCCAGGAAGGCAGGAACACCAAAAACGAAACAAACCAACACAAAATCCCAACAATTCAACATATCACCTAGAAATTTGACATTGAATATAGTATACCTCTGCTATAACATGTAATTTTAAATTATTACTCAAAGTTATACTACAAAATCACATGTGGCTACTAAATAGATATGTAGGGCAATGTTTTGAAAGGCTCAGGCGCACTAAAGCGCGAAGGGGACCAAAGAGCCTTAAGGCGAGGCATAGCAGGCGTGGGATTCACTTATACGAGGCGCACTAAATATATTAAGTTTTTTAATAATATATGTGACCATTTATGTAGCTTAAATACCACAAAATAACATTAAATACTTAATACATGACACATATAGCCATTATAAAGATTAAAATGGATCAATTGTCACTTCTCAAACGGATCAACTCTTTGGCTCGATGAACTACATATAGATTAAAACCTATATCGGACTAAATATGCTTGTGTCTACACTTGTAGACTTACATCTAACAAAGCTCATAATAACTCAAAATATCAAGCAAGCAACATATTAATATTCAAGGCATAATGCCACATTTTCATGATAATATGTCATAAAGAAAATACTTAATGAAACAAAGTAACTTGTTACAAAATAGCATTCAATAAAATAAACATAAAATCAGCTTCAATATTACAAATCATACAAATACTCACCCTATGATGTGATGCTTGATGATAAAATAAATTTATGATGTTATTTACAAATCAATAAGATAAACAATCAATAAAAATCAGCTCAAGATATAAACTTATGACGTGAGAGATTACATATTTGTAAAATGATCGAATCTATCGTTACCCACTTGATTGTGTGTTTTAGTTATTTTCCAACTTAGGGTTATTAGATATAACTTAAAAGGCCCAGGTATCTTATCTTAATATTTAGAAAAAAAAGCCTTAAAACCTGTTACATCCCGAGGCACAAAAAGCCCCAAGGCGCTGCGCTTTTTATGGTATTCACGTATGTCGTGAGCCTCGATCCGAAAAAATCCCTAGAGCTTGAGCCTTGAGCCGAGGCGCGCTTTTTAAAACTATGATGTAGGCATCATAACTAATATTTTAAACATTAACTTATTTATTAACCTGGATGCAAAATCTTAAATTACGGCTACTAAATAGATATGTAGGCATCATACCTGATATTAGGGTTGTTAAAATACTGTGCTAACTTGCGCTTATCAGGTCTGATTGTCTTAGCATGTCCATTGAACATACATTTGGAAAGTTTCCACCCTGGGTCGTCATAAATACTTCACTATGGAGACAGACGGTGTAGTCTATAACAACCATCCTGGAAGAATAGTTCTGCAAACAGTGAACCGAGTAGCTCAAATTAGCCATATCTTAAACTGAATGTTACAAGTAGCAAAAAAGGTGAGTGGTCAGTTAACGGTTCAAAAAAACCTCATTCGGTGCCTCTAATCTATCAATTCTTCTGTGGTAAGACATCCACATCAACATTTGATGCTCCAAAAGAGAGCTTATTGTCCACTACGGTTAGTGACACATTAAAAGGTCAACATTAGCCAAATGGATGACACCTCACATAGGTTTCTTTGCATCCCTTTCATCAATCTGTCAAGTCATAAGGTGTTCGATGAGATTAAGCAATTGTTCTCCCACGATTCTAACTCAACCAACCTTGATACCCCTTTTAAGGAAATTTGAAACATGAGATTATGGTGTTGGCAATAAACAAGATACGCTTTAAAACATACCCAAGCATGCATGTTGATCCCAGTTCACCTTATGAATATAGATCTTGAATAACTTTGTATAAGAAACTGTTTGAATCCATAAGTATTATGCGGAATATAACACTTGTAGAATAAGAAGAACACAATGAATTCACAACCAAAAGCTTCAATATTATTAGATTAATAATACGAGTGATCTTAATATCAATAGGGTTTACAACCTTGAAGCCGCCTTCAAAACTTATTAAAACTAAAGACCTAATGCATCCTTTTATATGATAAGGAGTCCTACTAGGTTACAATCATTTCCTAAACAATTGTATCTTTTCAGTACTCATCTAATACTACATAATAGGAAATGCGACATTCTATAAATACAAAACAGACTAATACTACAACAGCAGATACACAAAACTAGCGGTAGTTTCTTCAAGCCCAACAGCAGATACCACTTAGTGTTTTCTCACGATTCTATATAGCACCACCTAGCGTAGATAGAATACACTAACAGCGAGCTTTCGTTAATACCGGTAGTTGACACTTAGAGCAATTCACGGGAACTTGTATGGATGACTTTCCCAAAAGCGAGGTTTCGTTAAACCCAACAATCTTCCCCTAAACTTGATATTTGCTCCTCAAATCATCAAGTTTCCTTTAAGCCCGAATAACCACCGTGAGGATGCTTCCAAACACACTACCTCTTCTTTTTAGGATCTATAATCTTTTCATATTTTCTAATCAACTTGTAAGCTTGATCATCGATAGAAAATGCCTTTGAGTTCGATCATGTTGGGTGTCGATTCGTCCTAATAACATCTCTATTGGCTATGAGTTGAGGATAATCCTCTACATCAAGATATATACCACCACTCCATGAGCATATACAACATGCACCCCACAATTGATATACATCCCATATGTGAATGTGTTGTTTCTCAACTTTTGCCATTCTTGATCTTCATGAGCCGATTCGGACATGACTTTCGGATAGTTCCAAATGATCGCATCATAGTCCATCACAAGATTTACATTTTCAATCCGGATCTCATTAAACCGCTTTTGGAACAAATGATTTAGCATGAGGGTTAATATAACAACCCGTAAAAATTTTGGATTATTATAATAATATTTATTACGTCGAGAAAATGCAAATCGGTTATTTTCGGCGGATGTCAATATTTAGATTTAAAACGAGAGGTCATCTCGCTTTTTAAAATAAGACACCGCATACACGATACTTGTCCACTAAGTATCTCAGATAATAAATGTGGAATTTATTATTTTTCAAGTTAAATTTAAGCTTGCATAAGCTTAATCCATTGTTTCGGAAGTTATCCCGCATACCGCAAAGACGCATTAACATACAAAACTAAAAATAAATCTGAAATAAGTGAAATATACATTTTATCATTCATTGATAATCTAAGAAAGAAAGCGAGAGGTCATCTCGTGAAATTAGAAAATCACAAGACCGCACGCATACCGACACCAAATTAGTAACGGCAACAATATAATCAAATTTCCACGTAACAATAATGTTATATTATTACGTTTAAATTATCGCTTCCAAAAACATAATTTCTATATTTTTCGGCACCGGAAGGTACGTTTACTCGAGGATTCGACAAAACACGGGTATAATCTATACAAAGGTCTAATAATAATAAAAATAACTTATTCATCCTACCCTACCCTATCCCACACTCACCGCCATACTCCTTTCTTCTTTCTCTCTTTCTGCGTTCTTCCCAAAGCCGGAGCAAAGAACCTTGTCTCATTTTCCATTTCCAAACCCTACCATGACCTATCCTTTTCACATTCTTCTCACCTATGCTTCCCATAGGCATGATGATAACATCAAATAGTCCGAATATTAAGTGTCAATTTCCGTTAATGCTCGTTATTTATATCATTTATATGGATTTACGCTTGTTTTCCATTGTTTTACACTTCGGGTAAATTACGAGCATTGGAGCTAAAGAGACGCGAAATGGAAACGTTACTAAAGATTTATCACAAGATGCTTATTTTGAAGAAGTTACGGCGTAACTCATCTCTCACATTACGCCAGTAACTATTGCGTGACCCAAGTCCAACTTATCAAGAGGTTACTGTAACTCCTCCCAAAGGTTACGACGTAACTCCATTAGGTCAAAAGAGGTTCCACGCCACGATACTTACGCCGTAACTCATCGCATCACTTACGGCGAACCGAGTTTATTGAAGACTACTACGAACCACTTTTAGGTTACGCCGTAACCAGCGCATCTAGTGCATTTATGGAGAAATAGAAGGTTACTGGCGAACTCCTCTATGGGTTACGCCATAACCCGACTGCCTATAAATACCCCACGAATTCCAAAGATTTCAAAGCATCCCATTCCACACACAACACTATGAGAACGTGGAAAAAGCTCAAGGAGGTCTAGGGAAGCATACGGAGTCGCTTCCGAGGAGAAGTCACACCATTACGATAAGCTTTAGCGTTTATTATTTCTTTTACTTTCAATTCATGTATTTCGCACCTTTGAATATTGAATTGATGTGCATGATTATTATCACGGCTAAGCACCCTTTGGTGCTAGCCTAGTTATGATTCCTTAATTGTTTTGTTTGCGTTTACCTTTACTCCGTACAATTATTTCTAAGTGTATGCATGCATAGTTCTTTGGTAGTCACCCCGGTTCGGTAGTTTTGAATGGCGATAGAGGCCAATTGCCTAGGAGATATGACCAACCCGACCCTAGGTGAGCGGACCGAGACGGAAGGGTAAGATATGACCAACCGACGACCCTTTCTACTTGTGCGATTTGACCAACCGATCACCTATCGCTTGGATGAACTTAAGAACCGAGGGTGCAAAGGTGTCTAAGTTCCTAACGGCCGGGCACTCACTATTTAGAATCTAGCATGTAGCGGTACTTAATGACTTGGCTTAGGGACCGGGAACAACAGGACTTATGACGGTGCCGATTTCTCCTATGGTGGCATCTTTGCCGATAGGTTAGGGCGAATTGACCAAATGTCGCCCTCTCGAATTTGACCCCACCAAGTAATTGGAAGTAGGTAGACGAGACATAACTAGTTAGGAGGATTAACTAGGTTAGCACCAAGATTCCTCTATTGATTTCCTTCTACCATTTATTTGCTTTTATATTCGCATTAGTAGTTTAATTAATTAAAACCCTATCAAACCATTAATATTCTCGTGACAATTAGACTTAGTAATTATCCGACACACATAGCTCTTGGGACGACCTCGGCTTTACCATTTACTACACTACACACGACCGGGTACACCGCCTGTTAGTGCATTAGGGTGACCATAGGTATAGCGAGACACTATAAATATTAAGACCGTCAAGAAACTCGCATCAAGTTTTTGGCGCCACGGGAGCTATTTTAGGATTTCATATTAAGTCTGCTTTTAATTTTCTTCGATAATGTCGGGATACAAGACTGCAGCCTCTAGGCCCTTTCGGCTACCCCATTTGTTGACCCGAGAAGCAATTTTAAAAGAGGATCTATTCTCCGGTTCCTATTCACAACATCTTCTCATTTTACTTAATCGCACTACCGATCGGACACTGACGAGAGGTCATCAATGAAAATAATATCAATGACCTTACCATGGAGCAAGATTTGGATTGACCAAACGATAATCGCCAACGACGCTCACTAAGGATTCTCCTACCAAAAATACTCCATCCCGGATCATATTATTCAAGAGTTACATGAGCTTAAGTTTTCGAGACGAAGATGAGGACGCTCAGATCACGTAGATGAATTTCTCCACTTATCCTCTCTTTTCAACGCCGAGTACTCCAAGTTATTCACCAACGCAAGGATTTTTCCTATGACTCTCATTTGAACAACAAAAGATGGTATAACAAACTTCCTAGTGAAAGTAAAGAAGCATGGGAAAACTAAGAAAGGAGTTCTTCCACAATTTTGCCCTCCTTAAAAATGGCTAGGCTTGGGAAAATCTATCAATTCATGCAGATTGGAGAAGAAACGCGTACCAAGCGTGGGAAAGATTTAATGAACTTCTATCGATGCCCTACTCATGATTTAAAAACATCGATCGTATACATCTTCTATCTGGGATTAATGCGCAAACACGAGAACTCCTTGATTCACCAAGACCTATTCCTAGCATGACTCGATCGGGCCTTGGAATGTATTCAATGGATTTTGAACATTGCTACAAGTGGCACATGGATACTAGATACGGACCAGAGATAACTTCGATCATAAGGTAATGAAGACAATAACGAAGCAAGAATACAATTACGGGAAATTTTGAAAACGGAGATTGGAAAGAAGTCAAGCATGTAGGGTTGAGAAAGTTAAAAGTGTATTTGAGACCAATACCGGAACAATATTGAGAAAAGATTCTCGACCACATCAAAGAATCAAGAGAGCGACGATAGGATAGAAAAGATGATGAAAGCATTCATGGATAATACTGATCTCTTCTATTAAAATTCACGATGATAGGATAAAAGATTAGAGAAAGTGTTAGTTCATGTTCGAAGCCATCTCGATTACCTAGCACTCGGAGGAAGAAGTTGTCCACATCAGAAACTATCCTCGAAGAACCCTTGACCTTTTCGTAAAAGGTTAAGCGATGGATCAGATGGAGAAACAATCACTTTTGGACCAAACTTTGTTGGTAAACCTTCCTAATGATACTAATCGTCATGATACTACGCGAGAATTAAGTTATGATGAGACTATTCGCCTCAACGAAAGATGCTCAGCAGTTTTGAGGAATGAGCTACAACAAAAGGAAAAAGATCCAGGATGCTTTACTCTCCCTTGCTATATCGGGAGCTGATAACGCTCAGATTGTGCATGTTTTTAGTAGCGTATGTGTACTTTTATATCTGTTATTTGGTTATATTTGCGTGATTTTAGTACTTAATCGTATCTAGAGATGTTTGTCTAGTGTTCATAACCAAGTGCAGGGAAATGGAGGAAAAAGAAGAAATATTCAGCTTAGCGAAGAGTCCCATTTCAACAAGACTAAATCAGTATCTCAAGACCTCAGTGATTAAAGAATCAAAGAAGATCAAGTTTTGTATCTCGAAGATCCAACCGATCCGTTACACCCACAACCGGATCGGTTGGAATTCGATCGAGAATAAGTGTTTTACCATCGCCAACCGATCGGTCGCAACCCGCAACCGGATCGGTCGGCTAGTTGTTATTGAAGACCACCGGATCGGTTGGTCGTATGACCGATCCGGTTGGAGAAGCCGCAGTTGCCAAATCTTCATCACTAAGCTTCCCTTTGCATCCAAACGATTCTAGGTCCTTCTCTTGGTGTATTCTAGTCCCTTCCTCACTCCTTGATGGCCAAGTTCAAGATTTAATACCCTAGGCCTTGGAATTAGTATAAATAGAGGCTAATTGTGAGCATTAGAAAAGACAACTTATAATACAAATCTCTACTCATCAAACAAAGCCTTAAGCTCTCAAAATTCATCCTTAGAGGTCCAGAGAAGTTTGGAGATCCAGAAGTTTACCATTTGGAGGCCAAATCACCAAGAAGTCCACCTCAATACTTTGGGAATCATTACTACACCATTTGTAATCTTATTCCAAGCATTGTAAGACTTTCAATCATGTTTTCTAATCTTCAAAGTTCTGAGTTTATGTTTATGTTTGCTATGAGTGGCTAGTTTCTTTATGCACTTGGTTAAATGATGTTAATTATCATATGATTAGTTAGTGATTGTGTTAACATGTTTTAATTCAATTTCAAGTTGATTCTAAGATCCAATTGTGTTAAAGTTTCATAGTGACATTTGTTAATCAAGTTTGGCTAATTGACAATAATCGTTGGGGTCGAAAGAACTTCGTGTTATTCAACTAGTCATAATCATTTTGTCTATGGATGATTGTTTTTACCCATTATTCTTGATTACACAAAGGAACTAAGATGTGGTTGTAATAGAAACGCTTTTTGATTATCAAATTGGATTGGTTGGAAACATCTAAATGGTCGTAAGATTAGTTGTTGAGAATCAATTGTAGCCTTTTGTCTATGATCGGTTACCTTTTGTATTGACCATTTCTTAAGCAATTTGATGAACAAGTGGATGTTTTTGTGTTTAAGTTTATGTATGTAGACTTATGAAACTTGAATTGATCTTGAATTGATTGGTTAAACTTATATGCTTGTTTTTATAAACTAAAATCTTGACGAAGGTTTAACTTGTAAGAACAATAGATTAGTCTTCAAACTAATTATCATAACCAACATGTTAAGAGGTTAACACAATCACATTAATCTATGATATGAAACTAGTTTAAGCAAGTGTAGTTTTTAATCATCCGAATTTCACTATATCTATTTGCTTTATTATATGTTTTGATAGACTCGTTAATTCAAACTTGTGTTCGATTCACTCAAATCCTCGCGAATCGATCCCGACTTACCTTCATAATCTTGCTATAACGGACGAGTATACTTGCTCGTATGTGTTATTGGTAATATTGGTAATTCACCTTTATAAATTTAAAACTTGCACCAACCGGCACATCAAGTTTTTTAGGCGCCACGCTGGATTTGATTGTGTTTCAACAAGTTTTGAATTCCCAAAGTCAAAACCAAAAAAAAAAAAAAAAATATTCTCGAACCTTAACCGGATCCGGTTGCTCTCAACCGAATCGGTTACGAGTTTGTCCATCAATCATCTAGACTAACCGATCGGTCGCGTCCCCGCAACCGATCCGTTACCTTCTCTCGACCCATAAAACTATTTTCGTTGTTTGTCCGTGTGTTTAGATATTGCCCGGATTCTCTAGGTCATTGTATGAACACTCGAGCAATGAATAGAACCAATTACACCTCTTACCAACCCCGAACGCTTGATTCGAAAAGAAGGAGAACACGTTTCATACCATTAGAAAATCGTGTACCAAGAGTACCAAACCCACCATTTGATAACCTCATTGAAGCCAAAGTTGTTTACAACCCTTTCACCAATTTACCTTTTCCCATGGCGGATGATCAACCCATGTAGGGAACAATCGAGCAGTAGCACCAACACCCCAAAGTGCTATTGTTGCTATTAATCTTGGTGACAACTTCACCGTGAAGGACATCACCTTTCTATGATCAAAGACCGACAATTCGATGGCGTGCGCTGGCCGATCCGCATAAGCACATTGCGAATTCATCGAAATTTGCGGCATGTTTCGTTATGGCGACACCGATGTCAATGCCATCAAACTCAAACTTTTCCCATCATCACTCGCGGAGATGCTAAAGTATGGTACAATGAATTAACCCGTGAATCATCAATACTGGGAGGAGATGAGGCAAGCTTTTGTGTTTCCGATTCTTTCCACCGCCATGTTTGATCGATTAATGGGAGAAATTCGTGCTTTCAACCAAAACCCAACGAATCACTTGTCGAAGCTTGGCTTCGAATGAAAGATTTGCTTCGTAGTTGTCATGGACATGGGCTATCAAAAGGAACCATTATCCAAATCTTTACCATGGACTAGATGAAATCTCTCAAGGCATCCTTGATGTCGAGGAATTTTTCTATAAGACTCCCAACGATGCACATCAATTGCTCAAGATCAGTACTTCTCAAACTTGATTGGTCCAAAGATTCCAAACCAAACCTCTCGAAAACCGTTGCTTTTGTCGAAAACACCGATACCTCAAAACTCATGGAGAAGATGGAAGCGTTAACCTCAAAAATCGACTCGCAATACAAAGATATCAAAGATGAAATGAAGAAATGCGAGACGGATGCAACAGATGGAGGAAATCATCCATCGTCCGAAAAGCGACGATAAACCTATGGGTGGACCAAGGAAGGAGAAGCAAGTTATGCTCAAGTAGGATACCGTGGAGGAGGATATCGTAGTAATTATTACGGTCGAAATTCGAAATTGGCAAGATCGCCGACCAAGGGATGACAACCGTGATTCTCAACCATGAACCGACGATCCACCATCCCAAAATCCCGACAAAAAGACAAGAAACCGAATTCAAAAATCATGAGAGAGTTCGTGGTCGGTCAAAATCCGCAAATGATTTTATCAAAATCAAATTTTCAATCTCAAAGCCAAAGTTGAGCAAGGACGGAAAAATCATCAAGCATCTATCCAAGATCTTGAAAACAAGCTTGCGTACTTCGACCAACATTCCTCTAGACCATCCGGTTCATTGCCAAGTAACACTCAATCCAATCCAAAACCATCAAATGATAAGACGATCGTCCACCCCAAACAAGAAATGAACATATCATTCTTTGTTTTCAAGAAGTGGTCTCTCGTCGATCCACCACCTAATCCTAATGCTCCCGTCACCATTGATAGTGAGGATGAAAACGAAGAACCAAACACAACTCAAACCACCAAAAAGAAAAACATTCCAAACGCCAAGGCGATACACCAAAAATTCCTTATCCTCAATGCCTAAAGAAGGAGAAGATGGAAGAGCGTTATAAGAAGTTTATCGAAATAATCAAAGAGGTTAGACTCAATGTTCCTCTCGTTGATGTTATAGCCTAATGCCCAATTACGGAAATTTTGAAAGAACTTAATAACAAAAGCAAGCTTGAGCAAATATCAGCAGCTTTTCTTAACGAAGAATGCTCAACTATAGTTCAAAACAAAATCCCACCAAAACTCGGAGATCCTGGGAGCTTTCTTATTCCATGTACTTTCGGGAATAATGTTAAATGCAATGCTTTGGCCGATCTTGGCGCGAGTATCAATTTGATGCCTTATTCACTCTATTCCAAGTTGTGCAACAACAACCTGAAACCAACAAAAATGAGTATCCGATTGGCAAATCATTCCTATCAATATCCTGTGGGAATCGCTGAGAATATGCTTGTTCAAGTTGGTAAATTCATTTTTCCCGTGGACTTTGTAATCTTGGAAATGGAAGAAGATAATAAAGTCCCACTCATTCTAGGAAGACCTTTCCTAAATACCGCCGATGCAATTATCAAAGTGAAAGGAAAAGAACTCAACCTTGAGTTGGGAAGATCGAATCACTTTTCTTATCGATAAAGCAATGCGCTACCCACATTCCGTTGATGACACTTGTTTTAACGTCGATGTTATTGATGAAGTCACCGATGAGGAGTTAGATGCATTCTTGAACGAATCCGATCCATTCATGACTACTTCAAAAAATCAATGAAACAAATTTTGATAAAGAATTTGATGATTTCATGAAAGTAGAATTCAAGGAGAGAACTCGGAAGAAGAAGAAAGCAGAGGAAGAGGAAGAAAATTTCAAGAAATAACTTTCAATGACAAGATGCTAATTAAATCCTCTATCGAAGAACCACCCACCGATCTCGAACTCAAACCTCTCCCGGATCATCTTGAATATGCTTATTTGGAAGAAAACTCTTCTTCCAAAGAGTCATATCTTCGTTGTTCGAGGATAATGAGAAAGAAAGTTTAGTTTCGTCCTCAAAATCACAAACAAGCTTTTGCTTGGAAAACATCCGATATCCCAGAATTAGCCCTAATTTTGCAAACACAAAATCAATTTTGAAGAAGGATTAAACTGTGGTAGAACGTCAACGCCGACTCAATCCCAACATGAAAGAAGTTGTTAAAAGGAAATCATAAAACTTCTTGATGCCGGAATCATTTACCCAATCGAGGATAGCCCTTGGATAAGTCCTGCATAATCGTGTTCCCAAGAAAGGAGGAATGACGGTTGTAACTAATGAGCGAAATGAACTAGTTCCAACTAGAACTGCCACCGGTTGGCGCGTTTGTATTGACTATCGTAAGTTAAACAAAGCCACCGAAAGGATCACTTTCCTCCCATTCATGGATCAAATGCTTGAAAGACTAGCAGAAATAAATTCTTTTGTTTCCTCGACGGATTTTCGTGATATTTCCAAATTCCCATCGATCCTAACGATCAAGAAAAGACCACCTTACTTGTCCTTTTGGAACCTACGCATATCGGCGTATGCCTTTTGGTCTTTGCAATGCACCCGCGACTTTTCGAGGTGTATGATCGCCATATTCCAAGACATGCTAGAAACCTCCATGGAAGTTTTCATGGATGATTTTTCGATCTTTGGAGATTCATTTGAAGCTTGTCTTTCTAATCTCGATAAAATGCTCGAAAGATGCTGTTCACATATTGTTCTCAATCGAGAAATGCCACTTTATGGTAACCAAGGAATTGTGCTTGGCCACAAAATCTCCAAAGGCTTGGAATGGAAGTAGACAAAGCAAAGGTCGATGTAATCTCAAAATTCCACCACCAACTAACGTCAAAGTCATTAGAAGTTTTTAGGACATGTTTGTTTTTACACGATTCATCAAAGATTTTTCCAAAATATCTCGTCCAATGACGAAACTTCTTGAGAAAGAATCTATCTTTGACTTCAATGCTGATTGCATAAAAGCTTTCAAACACCGAAATCTCAACTTACTAGTGCTCGATCATGGCCTCACCTAATTGGTCACTACCCTTCGAACTTATGTGCGACGCAGATTTTTTTCGTTGGAGCCGCCCTAGGTCAACGCGAAGGAAAACATTTTCGGCCTATATATTTTGCTAGCAAGACACCGAATAGTGCCCAAAGAAAATTATACCGAATCACCGAAAAGAATTATCGGCGTCGTTTTGCATTCGACAAATTCGAGATCATATCTTGTGCTCTAAAAATAGTCGTTTTACCGATCATTCAACTCAAATATCTGCTTACCAAGCAAGATGCTAAACCTCGCCTTATTCGATGGATTTTACTACTTCAAGAATTTGACATCGAAATCAAAGATAAGAAAGGAGCGGAGAATCTTGTCACGATCACTTATCTCGCCTCGAAAATCCCAATCTTGAGGAATTAAAGAAGAAGAAATCGATGATTATTTTCCGATGAAACTCTCATGACCATCAATGAAACCGACGATCCTTGGTTTGTCGACTTTGCGAATTACCTCGCGGAGGAATTCTCGAAAAAGGTCTAACTCATGCTCAAAAAGTAAATTCTTTTCGAACTCAAATACTACTTTTGGGAAGAACCATATCTTTTCAAAATGTGTCCGATGGGATGATCCAAGATGTATTTTTGGTTCCAAACTCGAAAAATTCTTGACGAATGTCATCATGGCCCAACTGGGGACATTATGGTCCTTCCACCACAGCTAAGAAAGTTTTTGATGTCGGATTCTATTGGCCAACAATATTCAAAAGCGCACACACTTGTTCAAAATTGCGACGCTTGTCAAAGAACAACCAATCTCTCGAGAGATGAAATGCCATTAACAAGCATTCAAGTGTGTGAAATATTCGACATTTGGGGAATCGATTTCATGGGACCCTTCCTAAATCCCACCGATGAGTGTGTAAATACTCATCATTTTTGTTAATCTGAATCGCAAAACGTTTAAAATGCTCGAAATGCATCAAAATATCGAAAATATCTCAAAATTGCATTTTATATGTTTCGGATGCAAAATGTTTAAAATCGATGAAAAATGAGCTAAGTTTGCATAATTGGCGCTTTGATCCCCCAAGTTTCAAAAGTTGTCGAAATAGTCCCCGAGCACTTAATTTCAAAATAAAAATCACCAAAGGTCCTTTTAAAATCATAACTTGTCAAAATTAGTCCTTTGGTGAAAAATATCAAAAGTTTTGAGAAATTACAAGTTTGGTCCTCCAAGTTTAAAAATTGGCAAAATGTTCCTTGAAATTTGAAAATGTCAAGTTTGGTCCTTGTACTATTGGAGCTTGTCACTTTTAGTCCCTTGGAGCAACTTTGCAAATATGGCGCCTTTGGTCCTTGACTTTTGAAATTACAAATAGGTCCTTGTTTATTAAACCTTTACACCCATCGACCTTTGTCATAACCATTGGACCCTGCCATTTCATTTGGACCCCAATCATTTGACCCACCCTTTAATATTAAAACCCGGTCAAACCCATAAGTCAAACAAACAACACCCCGCCTCTTTTTCTTCATCCTCCCACCGCTTCTTCGCAAAACCAGCTTCCCACCATCCCCAGCTCACCTTTCCCCCTTTATCACTCCACCAACACCAAACATCCAAGAAACATTAATTGCATCCTCCTAACACTCAATCTCTCCCAATGCAAAACCACTTTCCGCCAAAATGAAATCAATGGCTAATATGAACCTAACTCATCCAATGGCTCCAGTAAAAGGAAGTGGGACTTGCTCGAGAGAACATGTGGAAGATGTTTTGCATATAAAAGAGGAGGAAGAAAGAGAGAGAGTGGTAGTTAGTTTTAATTTCAATGTATGTCGTTTTTATAAAAATGTCTTAGTTTAAATCTTAAAGTGTAATTTTTCGCCTTCCATGTATTGAATTTCGCTTAATTAAGAGTTTTAATCAAGTTTAAGTCCTAATTCAAAGTTTCACTTTAGTTTCAAATTTTATGCTCACTGTTAACAAATTCGGTTTCAAGCTCGATAATTAAAACTCCAAGTAGCTTCATTTTGATTCAAATAGGCTTATTTAAGCTTATTATAGCTTTTAGTAGGCTTATAAAATGATTCACCACATTTGGTGTTTGGTCAACAAAAGTCAACTAAGAGGAGATTTTGGTTCAAGCAGTTTGGAAATGGTTATGGGTAGATGCAGCTTGATTTGGGTTGGATTTGGTTAGGTTAGCATAGTTTTGGTTTGGTATAAGTCGCAAAATAAACCGCACCATTGTAAGTTTGTATTTTACTTTCTATTTCTAATACGCTTTGCATAAAAATGTTTGAGTTGGAACCTGTGATCATTAAATCTCTTAAACCTGTTTAATTAGTGGTAATTAGGATGTTAGATTTAGTTTAAGTGGTGGATTGAGTTAAATCAAGAATCGCTTAGTTTAAATCTTCCAAACAATTGCATAAGGGTGTTTGGTTCAGAGTGTTGTGCTACCTTTGAGTTGGTTTCGGGAGATAATATGTGCTCGCTTAGTCTACTTTAAGGCTAGTATAAGTAGTTTTAGCATAATTTCAATAGCCATTCATTAAAAAGTCAAAATTCCATTTTATGCTCAATAATTGTTTCTTCGTTAAGGATTTATAAGTCCACAACTTGCATTTAGGTGTAGAATCGCTAAGCTAGCTTGTTTAGAACTCATTACATCTAAAACATCAGTTTCATTCCATTTTATGAGCTTACAATCTCAAAATAGTCAAACCTTCATATCTCACAAAAGTCAAAACATGAAAAGTCATTTGAGCCTAACTAGGTGATTTTCATGGATTCATTTCTGGTCAAATCAAGTAAAACTCTAGGTTTTATAAGTTCAGCTAGTCTATTTTCTTATTGTCATTTTTGCTGATTTTTAGTAATTTTGTTCAAGCTTGAAAGTGGCTTGTCAAAAGGGCTTAAAGTGCCACAGACTTGACTCAAGATTCACCGAGTCTCACTGAGAGGTCTTGCGATCCTTGCACTGAGCTCATAAGAGCTTGTCCAAGTCTTGTTTTTGGTTTATAAGCACCTGGCCAGGTCTTCTTTAAGTTCCAATATCTGGTCTTTGATTTCTAGCTTATTAAGTGGCTTATTATTAATCCACAAAGTAGTGGGTCAAATCTGTTTTGCACATTTATCTCAAATCATCAAATCATGGAAGTGGGCACTTAAGAGGTTTAGATTAGTTGTAGTTAGTTGCTTTTAAGTATTTTTAGCTTATCCTAGCTTCACTTTTAGTTTGGTGCTTATTTGTAGCTATTGGCTTATTTCAGTGCTTATTCTCTAGCACTTTGCATTGCAAACCTGCATAATCCCACACACAAGCCCCTATTTTTACATTTTTCCTAGATTAAAAATATTATTTTAGAATTTTCTTGAATTTTTCATATTTTCAAAGTCAGTTTGTTATTTTTCTTTATTTAAATCAGTTTTTAGGCCTTTTTAATTAGCATTTAATACAATTAATTCGTAAAAGTTTCAAAAATAATTTTTCAATTTTCCTAGGTTAAGATAAATATAAAAGTCAAAAAATATTTTCCAGATTTTCTTAGTTAAATTTGTATTTTAAGCAATTTAAGTAGTTTTAAATAGTTTTAATTAATAGAAAATACAAAATAATCGAAAAATATAAAATTAGTTTTGAAAATTCTCTTTTGTTATTTTAGATTTTTCAAGTCATAATTTCATTTTTCTAGCTTTATTTCCTATTTTCTTGTGTTTTAGGTTATTATTAAATAAGTAAAATAGTTTTAATTAATAATAATTAATTAAATAGTTATAAAATAATTTTCTTTTCTAAAAATTTTCTTTTATTATTAGGTTTGTAAAATGTCATTTTATATTTTTAGGATTAATATTGTTTAAATTTCACATTTTCTTTTGTACGTCACGTAGTTTTAATTTAAGTTTTATAAAAGAAAAATCAAAACATCATTTTGCAAATAGTGATAGCGTTTATTTAATATATTTTATCTTTTAATTCTCTTTAATTTGAATTTAAGCCCTTTTAATTTATAGACTTTTCTTTAGTTATAATTAAATCAAACTCTTTTCCGCTCAAATCTCTCGATCACTATTCGTTTGGTGATTCATCGCATAGCTCATTGGGACATAACGACTGGGAAAACACTATACTCTCCCGATCTTCATTGCATTTGGTTCCGATCGTTTTAAGTTTCATTACGGCTAGCCATTCACAGTGGCTACCAGTGTGAAAACTTGACCGTCTGGGAGCGAATCAAATTTTACGCCACGCGGAGCAAAGCTAATATTCTTACGTTTAGCAGATTAGTGATTTGAATATTCACTCCTTGTTCATACCATCTATATGTGTTTATATTTTCTTATAAAATCCAAAACATCTTAAAATCAAAAACCCAAAAAGATTTTCTTTCTTATTTTTACAAAATGTTTATCAAAAACCCAAAATATTCCTCTTTACCCTCTTACCCTTTTTGATTCTTTATCCCTTTACCCTCTATCCATTTGATTCTAACTTCTTCTCATGGAATCTCTCGACTACGACAAATTCGGGACGGTTGAAAAACGTCACTTTATCACAAATGTCAAGAATTCGTGTTGTTCGTGATGATCCATTAATTCTGTAGGAAATGGAACGAGAAACCGGGGTGACAAAGGACCAAGTACTTCCATCCGATAATGGAAGTGCTAAATCGTCCAACCTACGGTTATCCAAAGATCTAACCCTCAATTGCTCCTAAGCCGTCTAGAATTGATCCTAAACTTTCACGATTTACGGTTAAAAGCAAACATGCGAATTTAGACCGGTGACTAGCAAGAATGACTTGCCTAATCTTCACGATTCTCAAGAAAGCGAACCGAGACCATAACGGAAGTGGTGGAAATTGCTAGCTCTCGAGCACACCACTTGTCCCACCTCCGGATTTTCAAAATGTTCTTGAGACTTAATAGTCATTCGAATCACCATGTTGGTTTTGTTGATTCTTTGAATAAACCGATTCCTTCTCATAACTCTCAAATGAAATCGTTTATTCCTTGTGTCGGTTGTGGTGAGCCTCTTTTGGTTCACCACATCGTTGTTGTGTGCGTGTGTACAATGTAGTAATGATATTCATAATGGAGTTGTTTGTTTTGTGGTTCGAGGAATTCATTTGATTATGATCCTAATCCGAACTCATTTAACGACCCTCAAACTTTTCCAATTACCCACCACACCCGACTTATCTTCATATAATCAACATAACTCTGTGGATTTTGTGGAGGTCCTCACCAAGGATTTGAGTGTCAATCCGGAAACACGTTTGTCTATGAACAGTTTTCTGTGATGCTCAAAACTTTGGTTATGACCAATATCCATATGATTCACCAGCCGACTAAACAGCTTTATGTTGTGAGAATTGTGGAGGACCTCACAATAATCTTCAATGTCAACCGTGGAATCAAAATTACTATACTCTCACGAGTTTGACAATTTCCAACATCCACAAAGACCATACGGTTCAAACTCCACCGAGCCGTTGTCTCAAGAAATCTCCCAAAATTTTGAAACCGCAATGAAAACACTTGATGATATGATTCAAAACTTTAAGAATCAAGTGAGTGGTGAAAAACCATGGGAGAATTGCTAGTCAAGAACGAGAGGCCCGCCAATCTAGGGAAGAATTATTAGTCCTAGAGCAAGCGGCTCTAAATGTTCCAAATTTCTTAAGGCGCTCTATATGATGATGATGAGGAGAGTTTTATCCTTTTAATATTATTTCTCAACTCCATCGGTCGGTTGATATCCCAGCAGTTGAGATTCCATCTCAAACAATGCTATCACACCCAAAGCTCCCACTCACTCTCCGAACATGGGGACGAGCATCTTGACATTGTTCACGAAAAGGAATCGGACGAATTCATAAAGTCTAGTGTTAAGAACCTTGTCCCAATCCCGAGAGAGTCACGAGGAACTTCGATCATATGTGTGATTCTATTTCCTCTTGAGTGTTCAAAAGGTCATTTTGAAACTTTCTCCAATTGTAGCGAAGATTGTGCATCATATGGAAACATTGAGTATGTTGAGGCATCACTTCCACAATCTGATGCTGATCATCTTCTTGAGGAGTTCACCGGTGAACTCACTCACATCAATCCACTTTCATCAGAAAGTAACGATGATCTCTTTGATTTCGAAGCCGACCTAGGAGAGATTGAAAGTATCCCTTATAATGATCGTTCACTCACTTCTCACCCTAACAGTCCAATAGAGAATGTTGATCACTTTGTTCTAAACATTCAAAGCTACTTTCACCAATCCTCTATTTGAATTCGACTGAATTCACTTTAATTTCGAGAATCCACTTTTGATACTCGGTTGAGGATAGTGAACCCACAATGGAACAAGAGCTCACAATTTCACTTCATGTGAATGATTCTCTTCATGAAGAGTTCTCCTATGAACTCTCTCATGACATATCTCCTCCGGAATATGATCATTTTGATCTTGAGGATGATATTGGCTCGGAGGAAGGTGTACTCCATCATACGAGTTTGCTTATTGATGATACTACCTCACCCTTCCTCCCGATATGTCTACATTTGAGGATGAAGAATGGATCTTGATTGTTATCGTAATCTTTCTTCCTTTCCTCAAATATCTTGTGATTTCTCTTCATCTTCACTCCTTCTGAATGAAGACACTATCTTTGACCCCGGCATTTTCATTTACCATTTGTGAGCCGGTTCTATGTATATCTCATCGGTGTGGAACTTTCACGTGCTTCAAATGTTTGTCCAAACATCTTGAATGAAAGTCCGATGGAGATTGTTTCTTCCACTTTACTTCCCATGAACAAATTAATTGGGTCGAGTCAAGCTAGCGACTCGGTAATCAAAAACATGAGTTAAACATGGGTTTTCACCCGTGTGTACCACCCTAGTGTTGGGGGTTGCCCACATTGTATATAAGTTTTCTAAAAAAAAAAAAAAAAAATAAAATAATGGCCTTTCAGTATTTCCCTTTATTTCTCTTTACGTTTTCGGCATAACCATGTACTTTGAATATTGAGGGCAATATTCATTTCTAGTGTGGGGAATTCTCACGAATTTTGTCATGTAATTATACCACCTAATTCCCTCATTTTGGCCAAAATTTTTTTTCGAGTAAGTGTTTTGCACTTACTAAATTGGTTATCAATCCACCATGTCTAATAAACAAAAGGATTGGCTAATCCAGAGCAAACGGCTCTTGGTAAAGATATCTCAAATCCGTTGACGGCTTGCAATTTGCCCAAAATTGTATGGTATTCACTTTCAACATATCTTTAATTAGTGAAGAGTTGGCTAGTCCAGAGCAAAAAACCATAATTGGTAATCGACTAAAGACAAATCAAATTTATCTAAGAGTTGGCTAGTCGAATAAAGCGGCTTCGGTGGTTTGCTCAAAATCACATGGTTATCGGTGTACCATAGTTCTTACTTGAGCTCAAACATTTGGCTACTCCGAGTAATGGCTTTTGGTAAAGAGATTCAAACCCATTAAGTTTTTTCTCAAAAGATTGCTAGGGACTAGCAATAGTTTAGTGTGGGGATTGATGAGTGTGTAAATACTCATCATTTTGTTTAAATCGAATCGCAAAACGTTTAAAATGCTCGAAATGCATCAAAATATCGAAAATATCTCAAAATTGCATTTTATATGTTTCGGATGCAAAATGTTTAAAATCGATGAAAATGAGCTAAGTTTGCATAATTGGCGCTTTCAGTCCCCAAGTTTCAAAAGTTGTCGAAATAGTCCCCGAGCACTTAATTTCAAAGAAAAATCACCAAAGGTCCTTTTAAAATCATAACTTGTCAAAATTAGTCCTTTGGTGAAAAATATCAAAAGTTTTGAGAAATTACAAGTTTGGTCCTCCAAGTTTAAAAATTGGCAAAAATGTTCCTTGGAAATTTGAAAATGTCAAGTTTGGTCCTTGTACTATTGGAGCTTGTCACTTTTAGTCCCTTGGAGCAACTTTGCAAATATGGCAGCCTTGGTCCCTTGACTTTCAGAAATTACAAATAGGTCCTTGTTTATTAAACCTTTTACACCCATTGACCCTTGTCATGACCATCGCCCCCGCCATTTCATTTGGACCCTTCATTTGACCCCCTTTAATATTAAAACCCGGTCAAACCCATAAGTCAAACAAACAACACCCCGCGCTCTTTTCTTCATCCTCCCACCGCTTCTTCTCAAAACCAGCTTCCCCATCCCCACCACCTTTCACCCCTTTATCACTCCACCAACACCAAACATCCAAGAAACATTAATTGCATCCCCTAACACTCAATCTCTCCCAACGGTCAAAACCACTTTCCCGCCAAAATGAAATCAATGGCTAATATGAACCTAACTCATCCAATGGCTCCAAAAGAAGTGGGACTTGCTCGAGAACATGTGGAAGATGTTTTGCATATAAAAGAGAGGAAAAGAAAGAGTAGAGAGGTAGTTAGTTTTTAATTTCAATGTATGTCGTTTTTATAAAAATGTCTTAGTTTAAATCTTAAAGTGTAATTTTTCAGTTTCCATGTATTGAATTTCAGTTAATTAAGAGTTTTTAATCAAGTTTAAGTCCTAATTCAAAGTTTCACTTTAGTTTCAAATTTTATGCTCACTGTTAACAAATTCAGTTTCAAGCTCTGATAATTAAAACTCCAAGTAGCTTCATTTTGATTCAAATAGGCTTATTTAAGCTTATTATAGCTTTTAGTAGGCTTATAAAATAGATTCAATCACATTTGGTGTTTGGTCAACAAAAGTCAACTGAGAGGAGATTTTGGTTCAAGCAGCTTTGGAAATGGTTATGGGTAGATGCAGAGCTTGATTTGGGTTGGATTTGGTTAGGTTAGCATAGTTTTGGTTTGGTATAAGTCGCAAAATAAGTCGCACCATTGTAAGTTTGTATTTTACTTTCTATTTCTAATACGCTTTGCATAAAAATGTTTGAGTTGGAACCTGTGATCATTAAATCTCTTAAACCTGTTTAATTAGTGGTAATTAGGATGTTAGATTTAGTTTAAGTGGTGGATTGAGTTAAATCAAGAATCGCTTAGTTTAAATCTTCCAAACAATTGCATAAGGGTGTTTGGTTCAGAGTGTTGTGCTACCTTTGAGTTGGTTTCAGGAGATAATATGTGCTCGCTTAGTCTACTTTAAGGCTAGTATAAGTAGTTTTAGCATAATTTCAATAGCCATTCATTAAAAAGTCAAAATTCCATTTTATGCTCAATAATTGTTTATCGTTAAGGATTTATAAGTCCACAACTTGCATTTAGGTGTAGAATCGCTTAAGCTAGCTTGTTTAGAACTCATTACATCTAAAAACATCGGTTTCATTCCATTTTATGAGCTTACAATCTCAAAATAGTCAAACCTTCATATCTCGTTAAAAGTCAAAACATGAAAAAGTCATTTGAGCCTAACTAGGTGATTTTTCATGGATTCATTTCTGGTCAAATCAAGTAAAACGCTAGGTTTTATAAGTTCACTAGTCTATTTTCTTATTGTCATTTTTGCTGATTTTTAGTAATTTTGTTCAAGCTTGAAAGTGGCTTGTCAAAGGGCTTAAAGTGCCACACAGCACCGACTCAAGATTCACCGAGTCTCCTTGCAGGTCTTGCGATCCTGCACCGAGCTCATAAGAGCTTGTCCAAGTCTTGTTTTTGGTTTATAAGCACCGCCAGGTCTACTTTAAGTTCCAATATCCGGTCTTTGATTTCTAGCTTATTAAGTGGCTTATTATTAGGTCCAGCAAAGTCAAACTGTTGCACATTTATCTCAAATCATCAAATCATGGCAAAACACTTAAGAGGTTTAGATTAGTTGTAGTTAGTTGCTTTTAAGTAGTTTTAGCTTATCCTATCTTCAGTTTCAGATTGGTGCTTATTTGTGGCTATTGGCTTATTTCAAGTCTTATTCTCTAGCACTTTGCATTGCAGACCTCATAATCCCACACACACCCTGCTTTTACATTTTCCTAGATTAATAATATTATTTTAGACTTTTCTTGAATTTTTCATATTTTCCAAGTCGGTTTGTTATTTTTCTTTATTTAAATCGCTTTTAGGCCTTTTAATTAGCATTTAATACAATTAATTCGTAAAAGTTTCAAAAAATAATTTTTCAATTTTCCTAGGTTAAGATAAATATAAAAGTCAAAAATATTTTTCCAGATTTTCTTAGTTAAATTTGTATTTTAAGCAATTTAAGTAGTTTTAAATAGTTTTTAATTAATAGAAAATACAAAATAATCGTAAAAATATAAAATTAGTTTTGAAAATTATCTTTGTTATTTTAGATTTTTTCAAGTCATAATTTCATTTTTCTAGCTTTATTTCCTATTTTCTTGTGTTTTAGGTTATTATTAAATAAGTAAAATTAGTTTTAATTAATAATAATTAATTAAATAGTTATAAAATAATTTTCTTTTAAAAATTTTCTTTTATTATTAGGTTTGTAAAATGTCATTTTCATATTTTTAGGATTAATATTACTTAAATTTCACATTTTCTTTTGTACGTCACGTAGTTTTTAATTTAAGTTTTATAAAAGAAAAATCAAAACATCATTTTGCAAATAGTGATAGCGTTTATTTAATATTTTTATCTTTTTAATTCTCTTTAATTTGCATTTAAGCCCTTGTAATTTATAGACTTTTCTTTAGTTATAATTAAATCAAACTCTTTTCCGCTCAAATCTCTCGATCACTATTCGTTTGGTGATTCATCGCATAGCTCATTGGGACATAACGACCTGTGGAAACACTATACTCTCTCGATCTTCATTGCATTTGGTTCCCGATGCTTTAAGTTTCTTACGGTTAGCCATTCACAAGTGGCCACTTGTGTGAAAAACTTGACCGTCTGGGAGCGAATCACCCACAAATTCAATACATTCTCGCTATAGATTACGTGTCCAAATGGGCGGTCAAGCTTTACCAACAAACGATGCTCGTGTCGTCGTTAATTTTCTCAAAAGCTTTTCGCTCATATGGAATTCCCAAAGCACTCATAAGCGATCGAGGAACTCATTTCTACAATCAACAAACGGAGAAAACCATGAAAAGATATGGAGTTCATCATCGATTTGCATCGCTTATCATCCACAAACCAATGGTCAAGTCGAAAATACCAACAGAGCTCTCAAAAGAATACTAGAAAAACAAAGAA
Source organism: Chrysanthemum lavandulifolium (assembly GCA_022545495.1). Classification (NCBI taxonomy): domain Eukaryota; kingdom Viridiplantae; phylum Streptophyta; class Magnoliopsida; order Asterales; family Asteraceae; genus Chrysanthemum; species Chrysanthemum lavandulifolium. Next base: position 71,260,535 of record CM040245.1, on the reverse strand, counting down.
AAGATAATCCTTCATTATGGGCAAGAAAACTTGACGATGCTCTGTGGGCATTTCGTACGGCTTATAAAACACCAATTGGCACAACTCCTTACAGACTCTTGTATGGAAGACTTGTCATTTGCCGCTCAAGTTGAACATCGTGCTTATTGGGCGCCGACATTGTAACACCGATCTCAAAATAGTCGGAGAGAAAAGATTTACGCAATTGCACGAACTCGATGAATTAAGACTCCAAGCTTATGAAAACTCCAAACCAGTATAAAGCCAAAAAAAGCTTATCATGATAAAAGCTACGAATTCAAAAGAATTCAAAGCCGAGATAAAGTTCGCTTTTAACATGAAATTTAAATTCAAAGCTCCTAAGTTACAACCAAAATGGTTTGGACCATATGTCGTTAAACATGGATATCCATCCGGGTATGTCGAACTCTATGACAAACAAGGTGGAAGTTTCATTGTTAATGGACACCGAATCAAATTATATTACGACAAGGAGCAAATGAAAGAAGTTTCGCTTGATGTTGTCCTCGAGACACCATGAGAATGAATTAAACTATCACCTTTGTAGCACCATTTCCGTGAAGAATCCCACAAACTGCTCCATGGAAACCATCTCACGAGTTCGTCTGGGACGATATTGAAGCTACCGTGAAGAATTCATGTACATCCCCAAACTTTACAATGTTCAAAGTCGCCTTGCGCTAAATAAATTCGGAAGATTCGAGTCAGCCGAGGACCTTTAATAAATCAAGCGCTTCTGGAGGCAACCCGTGTGTTTCAGATTTGATTTTCTGTGGTCACTCCCCAAAGTTTTAACCTTTGGTTGAACTTAAGTGTGGGGGTGCCATCCTTTAATAAAACCTTTTGTTTGTTTATAAGATTGTGTGCAGTGATGATTTCTCTAGGACGGCAGAATGAAGAAAGAATTTTAAGTCGATAAACTCGTTGACATATCCGGTTTCATCTCTATTTTCCTATTTCTATACTTTGAAGTTCGCTTTTCATCGAGGACAATGTCTAACTTAAGTATGGGGGGTGAATAGGAAAATTAGAGTTTTCATGCTTAAATTTAAAATTTTGTTTGCCTTTGTGATCTAGTTGTTTTCACACTTTTAGGATTATCTATTAGAATAATCGGATCATTCCACCGGTAAAATTGGTAATATTTGAAACTTCAAGATGTGTTCCATTACTATTGCAATCCATTCGGGATCGATAAACATTTGCTAACACATATTATACCCTTTCCACTAAATTGTGAGGATTTGAGCCGATTTCTTATTAGCATACATCTTTTATGCTTGGATCTTTTGCTATGAGTGTGCGGTGATTTTATTTATTCTAGAACTTGTGCTTGTAAATCATTACTGCATCAGCAGTGAGATTGCATTTGTGCGATATAAGTGAATTCGTGTGATAAAGAGGCACCTTAGGATTTAACCCAAATGGCCTTCCATTTTACATCTAATGATATATTAGCTAGCCTCATTGGTTAGTTAACCACCACATGAACCCATTTGTAGTGCTCATTTTTAGCACTAGATACCCCTAGTTACACCTTCGAGCCATCCCTTTCATTTTGCTTCACCCGTAAAATACAAAAGATTTTACACTTTAAACCTTAGCCTACCCCATATCAATGTCTAAACGGTTGGTTGCTAGTTACCGGAAAGTGAAGATTGTTCAAATGATTATGAGTACCACATCCTATGTGATTGATTGAGCCATATGAGTTAAAAAAAAAAAAAAAAAAAAAAAGTATGAGAAAATAATAGCCAATGAGCTATGATCGTAGAATAATTGTCATGGCAAAGTGAAAAGTCAGGAAAGTGGAAAGAAGAAAGCAAAGCTATAATCATTTACTTGGTTCGTGGAATGTTTGATAGCTAGCAACATGGGTATTAGACTTGATTTCATTTTTATTTTAACACCAATTTCATAACATTCCCATGCCTTATCCATACCCTTAACCCTTAACCATATCATTATAACCCGAATAAAAGCCCTCTTTAGATGTTTTTACTTGGTGCTCACGCCACGTCGGTGGAGTTTTGTTTCTTGTACAAGCTTATGGTAATAATCAAATCATGACTGAGCAATGAGTGTGATTTATCTTGTTACTCCACTAAAATGAGTGATTGAGTGAATTATATTCCGTTATTTTTCGTGAGGTGTTCAAATGTTAATCATGCAAGAAAATCATTGGATATTGTCAAACATCTTGATATTTCACCTTTATAAAGCGTAATTGATGAAACCTCTCTCGATTTATACTTGGTTGATTTGCATCACATTTTCATAATCACGATCTTGTACCAAAGGATGTTTTTCCTAGATTTGCTTGAGGGCAAGCAAAGTTTAAGTGTGGGGAATTTGATAACGCCGATTGTGCATGTTTTTAGTAGCGTTATGTGTACTTTTATATCTCGTTATTTGGTTATATTTATGTGATTTTAGTACTTAATCGTATCTAGAGATGTTTGTCTAGTGTTCATAACCAAGTGCGGAAATGGAGGAAAAGAAGAAATATTCACTTAGCGAAGAGTCCCATTTCAACAAGACTAAATCAAGATCTCAAGACCTCGTTGATTAAAGAATCATAGAAGATCAAGTTTTGTATCTCGAAGATCCAACCGATCCGGTTACACCCGCAACCGGATCGGTTGGAATTCGGTCGAATAAGTATTTTACCATCGCCAACCGATCGGTCGCAACCCGCAACCGGATCGGTCGGCTAGTTGTTATTGAAGACCACCGGATCGGTTGGTCGATGACCGATCCGTTGGAGAAGTCTGCTTGCCAAATCTTCATCACTAAGCTTCCCTTTGCATCCAAATGATTCTAGGTCCTTCTCTTGGTGTATTCTAGTCCCTTCCTCACTCCTTGATGGCCAAGTTCAGATTTAATACCCTAGGCCTTGGAATTAGTATAAATAGAGGCTAATTGTGAGCATTAGAAAAGACAACTTATAATACAAATCTCTACTCATCAAACAAAGCCTTAAGCTCTCAAAATTCGTCCTTAGAAGTCCGTAGAAGTTTGAGATCCAAAAGTTTACCATTTGGAGGCCAAATCACCAAGAAGTCCACCTCAATACTTTGGGAATCATTACTACACCATTTGTAATCTTATTCCAAGCATTGTAAGACTTTCAATCATGTTTTCTAATCTTCAAAGTTCTGAGTTTATGTTTATGTTTGCTATGAGTGGCTAGTTTCTTTATGCACTTGGTTAAATGATGTTAATTATCATATGATTAGTTAGTGATTGTGTTAACATGTTTTAATTCAATTTCAAGTTGATTCTAAGATCCAATTGTGTTAAAGTTTCATAGTGACATTTGTTAATCAAGTTTGGCTAATTGACAATAATCGTTGGGGTCGAAAGAACTTCGTGTTATTCAACTAGTCATAATCATTTTGTCTATGGATGATTGTTTTACCCATTATTCTTGATTACACAAAGGAACTAAGATGTGGTTGTAATAGAAACGCTTTTGATTATCAAATTGGATTGGTTGGAAACATCTAAATGGTCGTAAGATTAGTTGTTGAGAATCAATTGTAGCCTTTATCTATGATCGTTACCTTTGTATTGACCATTTCTTAAGCAATTTGATGAACAAGTGGATGTTTTATGTTTAAGTTTATGTATGTAGACTTATGAAACTTGAATTGATCTTGAATTGATTGGTTAAACTTAATGCTTGTTTTTATAAACTAAAATCTTGACGAAGGTTTAACTTGTAAGAACAATAGATTAGTCTTCAAACTAATTATCATAACCAACATGTTAAGAGGTTAACACAATCACATTAATCTATGATATGAAACTAGTTTAAGCAAGTGTAGTTTTTAATCATCTGAATTTCACTATATCTATTTGCTTTATTATATGTTTTGGATAGACTCAGTTAATTCAAACTTGTGTTCGATTCACTCAAATCCTCGCGAATCCATCCCGACTTACCTTCATAATCTTGCTATAACTGACGAGTATACTTGCTCGTATGTGTTATTGGTAATATTGGTAATTCACCTTTATAAATTTAAAACTTGCACCAACCGGGCACATCAGAGCCTAAACATGTGTAACGCCTCAGCGATCTTGGAGCTAGTATTAGTATAATGCCTCGCTCGATGTTTTTGCGAATGGGAATTGGCAACTTAAACCGCCAAGATGAAAATTGAAATGGCCGATCGATCCATGCAATCGCCATTAGAATTGTTGAAAATGTATTAGTGAAGATAAAGAGATTCCTTTTCCCAAGAGATTTTGTGATTCTTGATATCCCTGAAGACAACAGATACCGCTATTTTAGGAAGACCCATGCTTGCACGCTCACACTAAAGGGATGTCTTTGCCGGAAAATTGACTCGAAGCTAATGGAGAGATCGCCACATTCGACCTAATGAACATTTGTCTACTCCGAGAAGGTGTGCAATTGACCCAATGGGGGATTTTGGTGAAGCCCTTGAAAAGTTTCTTAGCGACCCCGGATCCTAGAAAGGTTGACTCGGGAAGGATTTTGATGTTTTCGTGAATTTTGAGGAAGAAGATAACTTAGGATTAAGTGTCAAGACCTCTCTAGTGATGTCGAGATGACCCATTGGCAAGACAACTCGAAAAACATTCTTGCAATCGGACCAACCGCAGCTTTTATGAGATGGGGCACGAATCCATCATAGGAATCCCACTATCTCAAGATCTCATGCAAAATTGGGTTCATTGATTTTCACCCATTTATCGACACGCATTCCCCACCAACATTATCTCTAAGGAATGCTACAACCAAAGTTATGGAAAAGGAGCTTGATTACAAAGGAAACAACTTCCTCGGATAGCAACAAACATATGAGTTTTTGTAGGAACACACTGCTTCTAGTCGACTTTGTAGTTTTGGATGATGTTAGCGAATTCGTGGCGGATGGGTCGATCGGGTGATTTTCAAAAACCCTTTAAAGAAATATCCGGCTTGATAAAAACAAGAAGGAAGGACTGGTTTGGTTAAAGATTGACGATGATAAAACTGCTTTTCAAAATGCCAAGGACTCACAAAACTTTAAAAATTGGACTAAAAGATGTTGAGTTATGCTAGACCGCTTGGTATTAGTGAAGAAGATAAGGCCAAAGGTTTTGATCACCCCTACCAAAAGATCAAAGTTTTTACTTAGGGTATTTAGAACTTGGAGATGGATACAAACGGATGAGAATTTGATCACCGGCTTCAACATGGAGATTGCCAAATCCACCTATATGACGGACAAACACCGGTAGCCCACGGCTAAGAGTCTAACTTAAAGACTCAGAATAAAGAAAAGTGCTCTTCGGAGACAACCCGAATTTTCCTTTCTTCTGCTTTTTATTTCCTTTCTGCTGGGTTTTGTGTTTTCTAACCATTTTGCAGAGACAAAGAAGTAATTATCACTGCAGCTCTTCGATTCGAATAGAGTTACTACAGAACTCATCTTGGTGATTACGCCGTAACCATCATTTTCGCAGCAGAATTCTTGACGATTACCAATTACGGCGTAATACCATCTCGATGGTTACGCGGAGAACTATTCGCTTCCAACCATACCGTGTTTTGCCGCTTATGGCGTAACTCTCATAGGAGTTACGACGTAACTCTCCTCTGCTTTAATTCTTTCATTTTAAAACACAAGAACCTTGTATTAGTTTTAAATGAACTTTGTGGTGTGTTCTCAGAAACCCTCACGACATTTCACTCGTCCACTGGGACACCAAGTGATTTAAAGGCTTGTTGCATTCGCTAAATGCAACCGTGATTCCTACGAAAGTGAGTTAGGTTTTTTTTCATTTTTAATTTTTTCTTTTTAGAATTATGCTTGTCGGTATTGTGATTTCGTGGATTGAAGTTTGTTCATGACGCTTAAACAAAGGCACGATCCTTTCTCGTGGGCCTTCTTCTTTTTGGAGCAATTTCGTGAAGTTCTCGCCTAATTCTACCTTTCTCTTCACATGTATTCTAATGCCTAGTACAAAAGGGACTTTGTACAATTCAAGTGGGGGACGGAGTAGAATTATCTCTTGAACTTTATTTCACCCTCATTTTTCTATTTTATTTTGAAAATTATGCCATTTTTAATTTTGACATGTTTTTCCAAGCTAACTAGATTAGACCTTAGCCGAGCACATACAACCCTTGATATTACATGGTGAGATTAGCCTTATCCGCTTCCAATATTTTACCCCAAATCCACCAAATTATGAGTGTGCTTGTAGCTTGTAAACTTTAGAACTTGGCCTTTGCATCATTTCGAGACCATAGATGAGGTATGTTGAGTTAGCTCGATGTATTTGGACTTTTCGCTTTTAGAAGGCGATTATAGGATTATCACCCAAACAACCCACCATTGTGAGTCTATCGATTAGTCACCTCGACTTTTCGACCCCATGTGAAACCCTTTTGTTGCACTCCCTTTAGTGCAAGATACCCCAAATACACCCTTCCGAGCCATTCCTTTCATTTTCTCACCCCAATATATTATTTCACACACCTTACACCTTAGCCTACCCCGTAGTCTTTATCTCGTAATTAGAAGTCATCATTTGCCTAAGTTCAAGGTTCGAGTGGAAAGGTTTGGAAATCACGCTTTCATCGACAACAATTATGAAGATCATTGAAGACCCCCCGAATTCCCATTGTTCATCTCAAGTGGGGGGATGTTATGTTATCATGTTATGTTCACAAAAAAAAAAAATCGAAAAAAAAAGTTGATTGAGTTATGATTTTGTAAAGTGCGATGTTATAAGCACTATAGTATGAGCTTTATTGTTTCGTATCGAGGAGGCCACCTCGGTCACATTGGAAGATTGGAGTTGGAGTTATACCAATTGATGAAGAAAAGGTAGTGTGCCCATCACGACGCCCTCTAATGACACATCTACCTTGCATTTCATGATCCGGTCTCTAGACTTCTAAGCTTGAACTTTGGGCGGACGGTGGTGGTGATTACTTAGTTATATATATAGACTACCGCTTGTTTTTCATTTTACACCAATTATATATCCCATGTCTTATCCTACCCTTTAGTCATGAAGCGTGTCTAGGTGATGCAATGAGCAATCTTTGGAGTCTTGGCCATGGATTTGGTCATGTATCATTGATTTTGTCCACTTCGCCGTGACATGTTAGTAATGACGAGTCACCCTTAACCTTTGTCGTGTCTACCCATATTGCCTTCGAGAATTGTTTAGCCCTTAACTCTAGTGGTGGAGATTTGTGTAGCAAACAAGCTTATGATAGAATACATGATATGATCAATGCGATTGAGTGATCACCCAAATTGACACTTAGAATAGTTGAGAGATTTGAGTGTTTGTTCCTTTCGTGAGGTGTTCGGCTTTGTTTTATTCTAGCATAAGGGATTTGAAAACTCATATTTTCCGTGTTTTGGGAGATATCTTTTAGGAATCTATATAATAAGGTCTACTTGAGGGCAAGTAGAGTTCGTGGGGATATTTGATAACATCAAATAGTCCTGAATATTAAGTGTCAATTTCCGTTAATGCTCGTTATTTATATTATTTATATGGATTTACGCTTGTTTTCCATTGTTTTACACATTCGTGTAAATTACGAGCATCGAGCTAAAGAGACGCGAAATGGAAACGTTACTAAAGATTTATCACAATATGCTTATTTTGAAGAAGTTACGGCGTAACTCATCTCTCACATTACGCCGTAACTATTGCGTGACCCGTAAGTCCAACTTATCAAGAGGTTACTACGAACTCCTCCTAAAGGTTACGACGTAACTTCATTAGGTCAAAAGAGGTTCCACGCACGATACTTACGCCGTAACTCATCGCATCACTTACGACGTAACCGAGTTTATTGAAGACTATGGCGTAACCACTTTTAGGTTACGCCGTAATTAGCGATCTAGTGCATTTACTGAGAAATAGAAGGTTATCACAGAACTCCTCTATGGGTTACGCCAAACCCGCACCGGCCTATAAATACCCCACGAATTCCAAAGATTTCAAAGCATACCATTCCACACACAACACTCGAGAACGTGGGAAAAAGCTCAAGGAGGTCTAGGAAGCATACGGAGTCGCTTTCCAAGGGAGAAGTCACACCATTACGATAAGCTTTAGCGTTTATTATTTCTTTTACTTTCGATTCATGTATTTCATACCTTTGAATATTGAATTGATGTGCATGATTAATATGAGCGCTAAGCACCCTTTGGTGCTAGCCTAGTTATGATTCCTTAATTGTTTTGTTTGCGTTTACCTTTACTCCGTATAATTATTTCTAAGTGTATGCATGCATAGTTCTTGGTAGTCACCCCGGTTCGGTAGTTTTGAATGGCGATAGAGGCCAATTGCCTAGGAGATATGACCAACCAACCCTAGGTGAGCGGATCGAGACGGGAAGGGTAAGATATGACCAACCGACGACCCTTTGTACTTGTGCGATTTGACCAACCGATCACCTATTATTTGGATGAACTTAAGAACCGAGGGTGCGTGTGTCTAAGTTCCTAATGGCCGGGCACTCACTATTTAGAATCTAGCATGTAGTGGTACTTAATGACTTGGCTTAGGGACCGTGAACAACAGACTTATGACTGCTACCGATTTCTCCTGGTGGCATCTTTGCCGATAGGTTAGGGCGAATTAACCAAATGTTGTCCTCTCGAATTTGACCCCACCAAGTAATTGGAAGTAGGTAGACGAGACATAACTAGTTAGGAGGATTAACTAGGTTAGCACCACTATTCCTCTATTGATTTCCTTCTACCATTTATTTGCTTTTATATTCTCCATTAGTAGTTTAATTAATTAAAACCCTATCAAACCATTAATATTCGTGACAATTAGACTTAGTAATTATCCGACACACATAGCTCTTGGGACGACCTCGGCTTTACCATTTACTACACGTCACACGACCGGGTACACGCCCATTAGTGCATTAGGGTAGACCATAGGTATAGCGAGACACTATAAATATTAAGACCAGTCAAGAAACCGCATCACATGATCACGGTATTACACCAAGCGTGGCAAGGCAGAGGTGATGTTAGCTAAGAATAGAAATCCAAGGTCAAGAAGGCTAAATTCCTCCTTCCATAATCTCATCTATACAAGGAGAGCAAGTCATTAGCCATCATCATTTTATCAAAGATCCCGAAAATTAGGGTTTCTATAAATCAAAAGGGTTTTCAAAATAGAGTTGGGGTTTCGTTATTGGATGCATAAGGGAGGCTTTCAAGTGATTAATTGTTCCATCTCCGACACGCTTACGCAGCTGTTCGGGTCAAAAGAACTTCCTTTTCTTCGAGCAAGTTTTATAACACCCTAGGCAAAGAACCTAATCGTTGTAGTGTAGTGTTAGGGTAAGCCACGGTATTGATATCGCTCTCTGGGGAATAGGAATGTTAGTGAGAAGTTACTACGCTAAGGTTGGGGTTGAGGAAGATTATTTTTATCTTTTATGTTTTTAGGAATTAGAAAGGTACTAATCTCGGGTTTGGATTTAGGGTTGGTATTTCTACCGATTACTCTACTTGTCTAATTATCTAGTCTAAGGTGTATGTAGTCTATGTCTAATTATTGTGTGCTCGATGATAGTTTAAAGATGTGTTTACTTAGGTTTTATTACTCCTTAATTATCTCCTATTGATGGTTGAATTGTCACGCCCTTATTCTTAATCGCGTTGTGTGTCTAAAGTCGTAGGGTATCGTTTATCCCTAACTCTTTGAAACTACCAAAGGGTCTCGCCTACAAAATCTATAGGAATTATAAACTCTAACTCTAAGGTACTCTTTGGATGGTTTAGCCTACAACTACTCTAGGTGTTATAGTCCAAGGTTCACAAAGATTAATCAAGCATTAACTACACAACGAATGACCTATCGCATTACTAGATCATTAACAATTAAGATAAGAGACAACCAATCAATATTCAATAATTAAATTTCATATTCCCTAAGCAAACACATAAGTAAATTAGCCGGACATGGAGAACATGCAAGCATACACACAAGTAATTGAAGACATAATTGAATTAATGAAGTAAAACACTTATCTTGGTGTAAGATAGGGTTTGAACCCTAAAATATCGTACAAGACAGCCTTGGTTCGGTTTAGGTTTTACTCCAAAAGACTACACAATAAAACGAAAAATTGGATTCTATATATAAGATTACAATCGCGACGGCGTCACCTTATGATTTGTGACGCCGTGGTCACCGCCATTGGGTTTCGCCTTGGCCATAAAGAGTCTTGACGGCGTCACCTTATGCTTGTGACGCCGTCCCTTCATCTCGGCCGGTGGATCAAATCTAGGCCGTGCCTCGAGGCGACGGCCTACTCTTTTAAAGCCCGACACCGCCACTTGAAAATAAGAAATTTGGCTACCGAGTCACAGAAGTGCTCGACGGCGCCGCATTAACACCGACGCCGTCCCTTGTATTTCAAAGACTTGAGTGTCTCGATTCTTGACTTTGGCCATTTTCTTCAGATATCCGCGCTTTTCGTCCAAATAAGTGCCATTCCAACAATTTGCCTTCAAGAGACCTAAAAGTGAAAAGGAACGATATTAAGTAATAACAGATACAAAGTGATCAAATAAGGGCTTAAACGACCCTCAAAAGGTACATTTTAAAACCTTATCAAATATCCCTACACTTGGTATTTGCTTGTCCTCAAGCAAATGTGCTTTTAGCCAATTAATTTATAAGTTAGGGTCATGAAGCATTGGTTTAGAACAATCCACAACACATATAAGCCCCAAAAAGTCATAACAAGCACGAAAATTACATACTAGCACCTCACATGGGGTGTTTGCATACTCACATCTCTCGGTGTATATGAAATATAACAAGTTGGAAATGGAAGATAAACACTCATTAACCGTCCTAGTACATAAATTACCATAGGCTTGAGAATAGATCAAACCTCCATCGCTTATGTAAGCACCTAGGAAAGACTATCAAAGAGGTCTTTAAAGGGTTGTAATGTTAGGCTTATTGTAGGAAACAAAGGGTTTGGTGGGATAGGCTATTTAGTGGTGGCAAGTCAAAAATCTTTATGTTACAAGCATACGAAGAATGACGTTGCTAAGCCAAGACTCGACACTCTAAACTCTAGATAACTGAAACAAACAAACATAAATTTAAAGGATAAATGTAGGATGGTAGCCCGTATATATATATATATATATATTTTTTACACTATATTTTTTTCTTTTCTCTTTTTCTATTTTTTTTCGATTTTTTTTTTCACATACACTTTTACTCTACCATCCTCTATAGTATCATCAAAATGATAGGGATTTATAGGCACATCCCTACACTTGAGTTTTTATTATTCTAACTCTAATTTGACCCTTATTGAAAAGATCAAAACACTTGGGGTATGTTATTACGCAAATAAGGGAATTTAACGTTCCCTTCCAGTCATTTCATAAACTTTAACTTTTCCCATGAGTCCCAATCGTCCCAAAACTGTGTACAAAGGATATGACTCGACTTAGCAACTCATGCAAGCAACTAGATAATTGAACTAAGGGTTTAGGGTGATAACAATAATACACTAAAAGTGAGTGCATACAAGGTAGGCTAAGGCGATTTGGGTGTACATTTGGGGGTGGGGTGTAAACAATGCTCTTCATTGATATTCCGGAAAACCGAAACTGATAAGGTTTTAAAAGGTACCTTTTGAGGGTCATTTAAGCCCTTATTCGATCACTTTTGTATCCGTTATTGCTTAATATCGCTCCTTTTCACTTTTAGGTCTCTTGAAGGCAAAATGTCGGAATGATGCTTATTTGGACGAAAAGGCGCGAATATACGAAGAAAATGGCCAAAGTCGAATCGAGACACTCAAAGTCATTGAAACATAAGGCGACGGCGCCATCAAGATATCCGCGACGCCGTCGGAAGGCATTTTGCGGCTCGAGGCGAAATTGCATGTTTTCAAGGACGACGCCAGTTCTAAAGGAATAGGCCGTCGCTACTCGGACGGCCTAGATGCGCCCAAGACGGTGTCGAGTCAAGGGACGGACGTCACAATATAGGTGACGCCGTCGCAAGGTTTACGTGGCCAAGACGAAACCCTAATGACGGCGACACGACGGCGTCACAAAACATAAGGTGACGCCGTCGCGATGTAATCTTATATATAGAATCCGAATTTTCGCTTTTGTGTGTAGTCTTTGGAGTAAAACCTAAACCCGAACCAAGGCTTTCTTGTGCGATTTTAGGTTCTAAACCCTATTATACATCAAGATAAGTATTTGCTTCATTAATTTAATTATGTCTTTGATTATTTGTGTGTATGCTTGCATGTTCTCCATGTCCCGCTAATTTATTTGTGTGTTTGCTTAGGAATATGAAACTTAATTATTGAATATTGATTGGTTGATACTTATCTTAGTTGACTAATGATCTAGAGTGCGCTAGATTATTCGTTGTGTACTTAATGCTTGACTTTTCTTTGTGAACTTTAGAATATAATTATCTAGGTAATTGTAGGATAAAGTATTCAAGGACAACCGTAGAGTAGGCGCCTATAAATCACTAGAGGATTTGTAAACAAGACCCTTTGGTAATTTCAAAGAGTTAGGAAACAAGCACGCCCTATAGCCTTAGAATCACAACGCAACTAGGAATAAGGACGTGACAAATCAACCATCAATAGGAGATAATTAAGGAGTAGTAAAACCTAAGTAAACACATCTTTAAACTATCATACGAGTACACATCAATTAGACATAGACTATCACAACCTTAGCTTAGATAATTAGATAATAGTAGAGTAATCGGTAGCAATACCAACCCCCAAATCCAATACCCGAGATTCGTACTTTTCAATTTCTAAAAAATATAAAAAGATAAAAATAATCTTCCTCAACCTCAACCTTAGCGTAGTAACTTCTCACTAGCATTCCTATTCCCCAGAGAACGATATCAATACCGTGGCTTACCCTAATTACTACACTACAACGATTAGGTTCACCGCTAGGGTGTTATAAAACTTGCTCAAGAAAGGAAGTTTCCTTGACCCCGAACCACGCGTAGCGTTATCAAGTTTTGGCGCCTGCGCGGGAATAGAATAGCTAGTTAGTAGTCCACCTCGCTTAGGTTCTTTGCTTGATTCCTATCAAGTAATTTTTTTTTTCATTTTTAGCTTTCTCTTAGTCTATCCCCCTTCTTTGTGCCTTTGTTCGTAAAACTTTTCCATTGACTCTTCCGTTCACCATTATGGAGAACGCGAATCCGCCAAAACTTTCACCCCATCAACGAAATCCACTACATAATCTACCCTTTCCACTCCAAAATGAGATCTTGAGGTTCCAACAACATCATGATGAATCATTTCTTGAGGCGTGGACTCGAATTAAATATTTATTGCAAAAAGTCCTTTGTCATGGTATGGATTTACTGTTTCCACTACAATTCTTTTACACTCGTATCGCCCACGAAACCCAAAGGAGACTTGACTATGTAACGGATGGGGATATTTGGGGACGTGGTGCTCAATTTGCATGGGAAACCTTTGAGATTCACGCCCAATTTAGAAGTGGAACATGGGACCCAAAAACGAATCTTTAGACCTATTTTCAATTTGGAAACTTCGATTGGAAGGTTGTTTAGGAAGGAGATGATTAGAGTTGAGGTACCAAGGTGCATGTCATGGTTAGGCGCTACCACAATACAAAATGAATACATAGGTGATCTTGATAAGATGGAGGATAGAGTTGATCCAACCCCATCGGATAACCCACAAGTCTTACCATCACTGAGGAACACACATCGCCTATAACTTACCCTAAGAAGTAGAAGAGACTATAGGAACCCCAATTAGAGAACCTTTTGACCAAACGCCATTAGAGAATGTAGGTTTAGATGCTTGTTGTCATGACCTCTCTTAGTCCTAGGGAAGTTCCATATTTTGATGAACCGAGCCTCGCTTAAAAACCTTACCCAATTTTCCGCCTTTAGATGTGAATCTTGAATTGAATTAGGCCCCAATCCACCCATCAAAATAGATAGTCCGGTAGTTGCTTGATAAAGGTGGTAGATTCTAGGCCATGTAGAGTAGAAGCCGATATAGGAGTAACCCATGACCTTACACACTTATATCACCCATTCATGGTTGATAACAAGAAACACTATGGGTTTAAACCGGTTTATTAGGTCAAGATGGATCCTTAACCAGAATCTTTTGAAGTTGATAGAAGATGATCCATTTTAGGAGGAGATTTGATTCACCCGTTACACCAATAGACTTAGGTAAGGTTATAATGAATGGAGCACACCCTTTGAGCATATAAATCACCCATCACCCTCTCCTCACGTAGCAAATTTCTACCTTAAGGTGTGCATCGCTACTATCACCCGCATTTAAACTTAAGTGTAGGAAAACTTCCCTTTATCTCATTAAATAAGGGTAGAGTCGCTCGTGACTCGAACAAAAACAAGCGCTTCTTGGGAGGCAACCCATGTGTTTTTCCTTTTCATTTTTATTTGTGTGTCATATATCTCTTATTGATTGTTTATTCTCATGTTTGAATTTGTAAAATGCTTTATTTTGTCTTTAACCTCGCCTTAATTACATATAAAGGTATTTTACATAAAGGATAAGTGTAGGAGGATTACACACGCTTTCATAAGAAACGTGAACATGAGAATAACAATTAATTAAAAGATATATGTGTTTGTTTGTTCGAGTCAAATGCTTGTATCGAGTCATAATGGATGTTTTTGCGTAAATTTTTCCGATTCTAAAGATGTAAATTTTCCGAATTTTTCCGAAAATCGCACCGCTTTTTGTCGGGATAACTGACGTCAGATTGCAACTTGACGGCGTCGAGAAGGAATAAAACATCACTTACTTTTTCTCGTTTTCGAGCTACTTGTAAAATTTTGGAATTTTCCGATCTTAACTTTCAAAACAAATTACGTAAACATCCATTCCACAAGCATTATATCCTAGTTTAAATCGAGTCTTATGTATATTATTACCGCCGATTTTACGCGAAGGTTTCGCTTTGTTTTCTTCTAGTGTGCGTGTTTAGTTTGTCAAGAAGAAGTTACACAAGTTTGGAAGGAGCCTTCACGCAAAAACTCTTCTTGGAAAGATTTAACCAACACTTTTCACGGATCCTACCGAGCTAATCGGGGAGTATTAGTTTCTTTCGCTTTTAATTACCTTCTATTATCATAACTTTGATACTTTCGGGGAACATTGGGGACAATGTTCGCTTTAAGTGTAGGAGGAAAATAAACGGAACTTTGAAACTATGCTTATCCTTGACTATTTGCTTTGTCCAAGTGTATTTGTGTAATAAACCATGAGAAAATGTAGGTTAGGGTAATTTTAGCCAAATTTAAAATTTTTTCATGACGATAGGAGTGGGCCAAGAGTCTTAACAAAAGCGCCTCATGGATAGGAAGTTGCATGACTAGCAAAAACCCTTTACCACCTAAATTCCACCCAAAATGTGAGGATCACCCTTAGATTAGTAGGAATTAAAGCATTCATCTTTAATGCTTAGAGTGTGAACCGTAGTATATTAGATTCTAGAACTTGTTTTGTGATGCATTCCGAGATCGCTAGTGAGACTACACTTGTGTAGTTAGGAATAACTAAATGATAAGAGGCATTAGGATAAACCCTTGTTTGATACCGTAATATAATTACTTCTTCCACCTCGGTTGAGTAATTCCCCACACCCTTTGCGTTGTACTCATCTTTAGTATACGATACCCTAGTTAACCCCTCGAGCCTATCCTTTTCGCGGTTCTCGTGATGTTTCGGTTTTTCCGAATATCAATGAAGAGCATTGTTTACACCCTACCCCAAATATACACCCAAATCGCCTTAGCCTACCCTTTATTGCACTCACTTTTAGTGCAAATTTATGTTATCACCTAAAACCCTTAGTTCAATTATCCGTTGCTTGCATGAGTTGCTAAGTCGAGTTATATCCTTTGTATACGCTTTGGGATGATTGGGATTCATGGGAAAAGTTAAAGTTTATGAAATATAGGAAGAGAACGTTAAACTCAAATTCCCTTTGTTTGCATAATAATGTACTCCAAGTGTTTTGATCTTTTCAATTCGGGTCAAATTAGTGTTAGAGTAATAAAAACTCAAGTGTAGGGATGTGTCTTTAAATCCCTATCATTTTGATGTACCGTAGAGGATGGTAGAGTAAAAAAAAAAAAAAAAAAAAAAAAAAAAACCATACGGGCTACCATCCTACATCTATCTTTTAAATTATGTTTGTTTATTTTCGTTGCCTAGAGTTTTAGAGTGTCGAGTCTTGGCTTAGCAACGCCATTCTTCGATACTTGCAACATAGAGATTTTTGACTATCCACCACTAAATAGCCTATCCCACCAAACCCTTCATTTCCTTACCGTAAGCCTAACGTTACAACCCTTTAAAAGACCTCTTTGATAGTCTTTCCTAGGTGCTTACGCCAAAGCGACGGAGGTTTGATCTATTCTCAAGCCTATGGTAATCTATGTACTAGGACCGGTTAATGAGTGTTTATCTTCCATTTCCGATTTGTTATATTTCATATATACACCCGAGAGATGTGAGTATCCAAACACCCCATGTGAGGTGCTAGTATGTAATTTACGTGCTTGTTATGACTTTTATGGGCTTATATGTGTTGTGGACCGCTTTTGAATGGATGCTTCATGACCCCTAACTTATAAATTAATTGGCTAAAGCACATTTGCTTGAGGACAAGCAAATACCAAGTGTAGGGATATTTGATAAGGTTTTAAAGGTACCTTTTGAGGGTCATTTAAGCCCTTATTCGATCACTTTTGTATCCGTTATTGCTTAATATCGCTCCTTTTCACTTTTAGGTCTCTTGAAGGCAAAATGTTGGAATGATGCTTATTTGGACGAAAAGGCGAATATACTAAGAAAATGGCCAAAGTCGAATCGAGACACTCAAAGTCATTAAACATAAGGCGACGGCGTCATCATATCTCATGACGGCTCGAGGCGAGGAAGGCATTTTTCAAGGACGGCTCGAGGCGAAATTGCATGTTTTCAAGGCGTCGGAGTTGAAGGGACGTCGTCATATAGTTCTAAAGGAATAGGCCGTCGCTACTCGCACGGCCTAGATGCTTATATATAGAATCAAGACGGCGCCGAGTTTCAAGGGACGGCACATTATACATCAAGATAAGTATTTACTTCATAAGGTGACGCCGTCCGCAAGGTTTACGTGGCCAAGACGAAACCCTAATGATCTAGGCGACACGACGGCTTGACTTTTCAAAACATAAGGTGACGCCGTATTCGCAGATGTAATCTTATATATAGAATCCGAATTTTTAGGGAAACGCACGCCCTTTTGTGTAGTAGTCTTTAGGAGTAAAACCTAAACCCGAACCAAGGCTTTCTTGTGCATTTTAGGGTTCTAAACCCTATTATACATCAAGATAAGTATTTACTTGTAGGATCGTGTTCTCCATATTTATTGTGTTGATGATTCGGTGGTCTTGGGAGATCAAAATACATGTTTTCCATATTTAGAGAGAGGAAAAGTAGAGAGAGTAGGTGTTCTTGCTAGAGGTTTACACAAAGGAATAAGGACGTGACAAATCAACCATCAATAGTAATTAAGAGTATTAGATTTTAAACTGAGCACCACCCTTCCATGGATGGAAGGGGTATTTATACTTACACAAATTGTAGAGTATTAGATTATGAGCACCACCCTTCCATGACCTCCGACCTCCTATCGGCCCGTGGATCGTGGATACAGGGGTAAAGACCCGTCCTTCCTCCACGGTGTTGCACTAAACTAAACTACGCTACAAACTAATAAATTAACTACTAAATAACGTGACTAACGACAAGTCTACGAGCTAAATTAAGCTAGATAACATTTGGGGTGACCGACTCTTCACTATGGATTTTTCTAATTCCTAACAATCTCCCCCTAAGGGAGGTCACCCCATGTTTTACATTTTGCATCCTAGCATTCTTTCTTTGTCTTTGTTCTTGAGCTCGTAGACTTGAATTCTTCACTTCCGCAATCTTTGTGCATTTGTAGCGATTCTTCAAAGTCCGATAGCATTGTACTTTTAGTGGAGGTCTTTGAACCGATCCACATCTTTGATGATCTTCGAGCTTTCTTTGAGATCATCACCACAAGAAATCTCTCTCGGATCATCCATAGTAGTGTTGCCTTCATGTGAAGTTGTGACATTTGGACCGACATGCTCACACTTTTGAATCATGACATCTTTCCATCGTAGTAGCGGAAGCCTTCATCGGTTCATGATATTTGCGCAGTGACATAAGCATAGTATGAAATATCGAGCCGTGTTATGTAGATATGCACCACCATGATTTCTTCAAATTAAGTGTGGATGCCGTGAGCATGCGGCTTTGGATTGAATCAATTCGATCACCGCAACCGTCAAGTGTACCGCAAACAACAAGCTAGCAATAAAACACACGAAAGTGTCTTTGACCACTTTCGTTGAATTGAGGTACACGCCCACGGTTCCCCGCTGATCAAGACAAGTACCGCTCGTGATCGTAGGATTCCTAAGAATCTCCTTGACAGTGGTTTCGCAATGTTCTAGCCGTTCTCAAACCGAACGCCTCAAAGAAGACAACACGGAGTGAGTGAACCAAATAATTGAGATTCACCGATTGATGAAAATGATTTGAAAACAATCGTGTATTGCTTGAAGAAAGAGTTTTGCAATACAACGAAGGTTTTATGAGAAAGATCAATTTTCAAACAAAATACTTTTGTATTAGAGAATGAGTACACATTCGACGTGCTAGCGAAAAGAAGAGATTCGCACATCGAATGGTTTTTCTAAAAGTATTTTCAATCGAAATACTTTTTGAATTTGAAAACATAAGTACACATTCGACGTGCTAGAGAAAAGAAGGTTTGCACATCGAATGGTTTTTCCAAAAGTATTCGTCAATTCCATTCTCGACCAAGGTTGATTCAAGAATGAATCTCCCATCGTTTCTATCCGCTTGTCACAAGTTTGATCTTACGGAAGATCTCACATGTCACCCACCAAGAGCTTGTTTGATGTTGGCTCTAGAAGGATTTCCATCTTCATCGTGAATATTTTCATATCACTCGGATGTTCCGCAATACCACAAGGATAATGCGTGGGACTCTTAATATATACTTACTTTCCACATTGTGTGAAAAGCAAGTCTTCAAGAATTTAGTGTCCTAACGAGATATTGTGGATGATCTCTTGGCTCTAGACTCAATAGTGCACATTTGGTTCCCGTGTCGAGACTAGGAGAGGGTCTCCTTCTTCAATATCAACAATCTCTAAGAGAAAGTCGATAGATTATGTCGGTTCCCGTGAGAATGAAACAAGTCCTTTTAAGAGGAACTTGAGTGGTTTGGAAAGTTGAAGTGCAAGGCGTCATCGGGTCCATGACGCCTTGTCTTCAATACCAAGTGTTACCTTAGTAACTACCAAGAGCATATGTATTGAACCCGTTTCGCCTAAAGGTTGAATTGATGGAGGCTATTTCATTTCACCCTTTTCACATTCATTTCTTTTTCATTCTTCAACCCTTCAAGCTTACCGAGACTTCATAACTAGAACCTTGTTGGGTTTATTCCAAGACTAGCTCTGCCTCATCCGCACTCTTCCCATATTCTCATTTTTCTCCTTTTTCAATATTCCTAAGGACTCTACACTATCTAGTGGATTGTCCTCGGTAGATCCCTCCGGCTCAAGCGGATCGTGGGAACAAATACCTAACCTAACCATCCTTATAACACCATGCATAAAGTAAATTGGTCGGTCTTTTGGTATTGTTCATTCCTTCTTGAAACCAATTGAAAAATCATTTGAAAAACCAATCAAGGTACTTGTGATACGAGATCAAAGCATTTTGTACCCTAATAGTTTTGATCATTTAGAAAACCTCCCTCAACATGTGCGTATGATTTAGAAATTGTTTAGCACAAGGAGGCAAGAGGACTTTGAAATATTTTCTTTGATCACAATTTTCATACGAAAAAGCCATTTGATTTTCATGGTAAAATTCTCCCTCAATATGTGCATAGGATATTTGAAATCATTTTATCACATAGAGGCAAGAGTTCTTTGAAGCACATCCACAATCACAAAATCCATTAAGAAAACCATTTGAAAACACAATCAAGGTACTTTATAATCTCTTTTAAAAACTTTTGTACTCGATGGTTTTGCTCCCCTCAATATGTGCTTCGAGATTCGAAAGCGCTTAGCACATATGAGAGAGCAACTGCACAATTGAATCAAAACGATCAACTTTTATCAAATTTCATTATTAAATCACAAATTCTCCCCGATCAAAATATCAAACCCTTTGAGATTTTGGATCCCAAGTGATTTAATTCGGTTTAGAAAACATGGGAGAAAATGTGGCCTTGTTTAAATACTCATCCGGTTTTGGATAAATCCTCCTCCTCAACATGTGCATTGTGTATTTGAAATCGTTTGGCACATGGAGGCAGGAGTGCCTTTGAAGGACTAAAACCAATTCCATTTAAAACAGATTAGAGATTTAAATCACGATCTCTCCCCGATCAAAATTTCAAACCATTTGAGATTTGTGATCCCAATAGATTTAAATCATTTAGAAAATTTTGGGAAAGACGTGGCAAGATTTAATTTTGAAAGATGACAGATAAGGACCATTTTAGACATTAAAGATTGTTAGTGTCGTATGATAGTTTTTAAGAGATCTTTAAGTAAAATAAAACAATTTCACAATCAAACAAGAATGTAAAAATTTCATTTTGAAAGATCTTTGAGTTTTAAAGAAAAATCATACCATGACATAACATTAAATCTTTAGATCACCACTTATTTTGTACAAACGGACTTTTGTGAAGAAATATCATTTGAAAATATTTTATTTAAAATCACTCTCCCTCAATCCATGACCGTAAGTCAATAATTGAGTGACTTAGGTTTTGATAACAAGAAGTCCGTGATTTTCAAAACTTAGTCCAATATATTTTCAAAACAATATTTTCCATTTTCAAAACAATTTAATCAAATTATTCAAAATTGTTTAAAATGGTATCCCGCACAAAGATACGTTAGGTGGTTGAGAAGCTTCCGTTGTTGTTGTTGTAGGGTTGGAAGAAAACCGTCTCAAAATGCAAGTGAGACTTCTTCATACGCTGCATTTTGAATGCCAACCGAGGTCCAATTAAGCTCCGCTTCTTCAATCACTTAGAAGAAAACCATCTCACGATGCAAGAAGACCTCTTACGTTGCATTTCATGCCAACTCTCCATTGAAGTCCAATTAAGCTCCGCTTTCTTCATTTGTCAACCCAAGAAATATTTACCCTTTCCTTTTGGCATCCAATCATCATCATTAGTGGGATCCGGATCGAACATTCTTATATCCATGATATACCGCATACGTTAGTGAACACACATACAAATATATGGTGGTCGACATCACCCAAACAAAGAATCGACTAATTAAAGTCAATTCAACATAACAATCGATCATATAAGGCATAGGAATAATGTGTTCATCAAACTTTAATCATCTAAACCTAACAATCATATCCTAGAAACCTAGTCCTTCAACATAGGCAATTATATTTTTCATTTTAACACGAGGATAATTAAGAAAGTCCGTTAGATGATATAAATTTGAAAAATATTCTTCCCTCAATCAATGACTCTTTTTCTTGAAAAATTTTAAAAGTGTTTGAAGTCATCGATTGAGTTTTTGCAATTTTACTAAAAACTCGATCCCGATTGATTTTTTTTCAAGCAACTCATTTTACCACCATTTTGAAATACAACAAATATTTTTCTCAAGAATTATAGACGGAAAACATTTGTGTAGGAACAAAGATCCTTCGACATACTTTCCTTAAATAGTTTTAGGATAAGTGCACGAAATATTTTGAAAATAGTTTAGCGTAGCACTTTCCTTCCTTGAAGAGCGGGTTGCTATCTCAAATAATAGCAAGCCATGGTTTAAGCACGGGTTACAATCAAGTAATCGAAGCCATATTTTGAGACATGTTTAAAAAAGTATTTACACCTCCTCGCCGAACTTCATCTATGGTCCCGTGCCATTATTGAATGACATTTCTAAGACCGTAGATGTTATCGATACCGTAAGACATGTCATAGAAAACATATTTTGGTATTTTTGAAATTTTTCGATTTTTATGGGTTTTGTTGATTTTATATTTTCTATTTTCTTTTCTTGGTTTTATATTTTCTATTTTCTTTTTGTTGGTTTTATATTTTTGTATTTTGTTTTTCGAATAAATATTTACAAGGATAGAATAGATGATATAGTTAAGAGGATGATGATACGAGTACCATGATAAGAATATCGAGCAGCCTCGTTGTAGAAGATAGAAGTCATCATCTCTTAAACATTCACCACCAAAGCTTTCGAGGCTCCTGAATAGAGAGAAATTGAACCATCCGAAAGTGAGACTCGCGCCTTCCCCCAAACCGAAAATCCTTTAGATGAGCGATTCAAGCTCTATTTCAAGCTTTCCTTAGCCAGTGCAAGAGAAGCACACCATTATCATAAATCCCACCGCTCCTTTTAAGAACGATAATCGAGAATCTCCGTTCGGGTTATATCATCCATAAGAACAAAGAACGTATCATCCCACACATAAATACTCTTCTCAAATTTCATAACCACTCAAGTCTCAAGCGATCCATTCCAAAAGGTGTCAAGAGAGCAATTCCCCAAGTAGTTGAATTGATGCACCACCTCTTTGTATAATGCTCAAGAACTCTCCCAAATACACTTCATGAGGGAATGAAGAACACCTTCCCATGTTCACATTTTTCTTCCCCGATGAACGTGTATGAAGCTCAAGAACCCGGTACACCAATATCCAAGAACTCTCCGAATACACATCAAGAGGGTAATGTAGAACACCTCCCTATGTTCACATCTTTCGTCCCGATGAATGTGTATAAAGCTCAAGTATCCAAGTATACCAATACACAAGGAATGAATAATCGATAACATTGAAGAAGCAGCCAAGTCATCGATTATCTCTCGGGTGACAATCTCTGGATGTCAACACCGAATAAGTGATTATATCTCTCGAATCACCGATTAAGCACTCAAGTGAAACAAATGAGCATCCCCAATGTACACAATCTCTCCCCGATCATTGCGATACCATCGAAATCACCACACACTAGTGTACCTCTTTATCTTCGTAAACTTTTTCTAACATCACTTCCCCACGTAGTTGAAATAATAACACTAAACGCCTTGATGAGTAAAACCTTGAGTTTCTCTCGCGGTCATGACATTTGTTTTCCCGGATATCTTCAATCACTTAGAAGAATTAAGTTCATCAAGTTTACTCGCCATGAGTCAAACCTTGAGTTTCTCTCATGTAATAACATTTGTCTTCCCGGATATCTTCAATTTCTTAGAAGTATTAAGTACATCAAGTTTACTCGCTTTTAGATGCTTGTCTCCTTCCCCTTTCTAGTTTTGATACTTCGTAATCAAGAACTCTTTGAATGCCCAAATACTTGAAATTTGTTGAGAAGAACACTTGAAGTCTTTGTGAGAATCAACTTGTCAAGACTCTCTCGACTATTTTTATCAACCCTTATGTAGACAATTTGAAGTAACCATCAAGAAGAAAACCCGCTATACCATACTTGAAACCAAGTCAACTTCCCACATTTGTATCTTAAGCTTGCACCTAATGATGGAAGAACGGTGTAGAGAATTTATGCTTCAAGCAAATCTCTAAGTACTCACTACCCAAACAAAGTATGAGACATTAACACCTCTTGCGATTATCCACACCGCCATATGCGTGTGACATCGAGTAAAACAAAGTAACTCCTAATAGTGATAGTTAACTGTGTCTTCAACCATCCACCTCGATCACGGTAACTAGATAAACCAAGTCTTCAACTCAAATTCTTAAGCCCGAGCAAGTTATCGAATAAGAACACGCCTTTGTGAAAGTCAACTTCAATCTCAAATAAGTGATAAATGATTAACTCAAGTAATCAACTTGAGTCAAATGTCCAACAATAGTCAATATCAACGCCTCGAGGAGTCATCGCTAAAGAATATGAGCAAGTCTAATTGGGAATTGAATTTGACTTATAACTTTCTCCCAATTAGTGCTCTCCCTAAACCGACAACTGCTTGATAAATGCCCAGATTAAGAAGAAGTCTTTAGATCGTTAAATGCAACTCGCCTTTAGTCTTCTAACATGTAGCGTAAAATGTAGAATGATCAGACTCGACCTTCTTCAAGATTGTGCATTGGGAATAGATAGTTAACATCTTCAACTCACACCAAAAAGCATCCCACCAAAAGCATCCCAATTAACTTACATCTTGCAAATCCCCTTAACTAAAATCTCTCCCAATCAAACAAGAACAGAAAGATGTTCATCAAGAAAATCAAGAATCGTGCCGCAACGAACACACAAGATGGTAACACCAAACTACCAATCACATCAAACAAGAACAGAGAGATTGTTCGGAATCATCATGTTGATGTATACGTGAAGCATTAACCGGAAGCACTTTGTCGATAAACTCATCAATCCGAGTGAAGATGTCAACCAACGGCTCTTAGAAGAAAGAAACTCCATGTGAAGATTACCCGATAATAAGAAGCTCGATTCTTACATGAGTTTCGAGCCGTATGACCATTTAAATTCTCAAATATTAATCAGCAATGCAAAAAATTCACACTTCTTCTCCCCCTCAAAAATTGCATACGGAGATGCCATTCTTGACTAAATAAGTGAAAATCATCCGAATGTTCTATTCACACTTCTCCCCGCAAAATCAGCACATGATGTCGCCATCTTCATTATAATCGAGCAAGTGGAATGAGAAAATAATCAATGGTAGCCCGGTTCACTTTATGACCAAGCGCATGGAAAAAGTATGAAGCATGTTGATGAGAATGGTCATTAATTAGAAGATTTCTCTTCTTAAGATAAAGCGCATCGACACGCACACTTTTCTTTTCTTTAGAGAACGAGGCATGAACTCGATGTGTTCATACGTCATAATCTCTCTTTTCTCGCTCTCTTAGCAAAACATGTAATCAACCCATTATCATTCAAGAGGCTCTTTGTAGTGACAATGATGGAGATAACCCAATATGATGAATTTGACCTCAAGTAAACTAACCCGAACTCGTGACTTAAACTTGCACATATGTAACAAAGAGCGGTGCCGAGAATTCATGCTCCATTGAATCTCTATGTACTCTATACTCTTCAACCAACCAACCATCAAGTAAAAGACGACATTACCTCTTGAAAATCCACAATTGAATGTGACACCGAGCACTACAACGTAACTCCTTTAAGTGATAGTTATTTTGTGGTGGTAAGAGCCCAATTCCCCAAGTGGTAAAAGAAAAGTAAAAGCCACCCAACAATAACTAGATTTCCAAGTCTTCGCTTTTATAATAAGCTCGAACAAGGATCATGAAGAATCTTCATCCATCCATCCCCGATACCTTCGTGATACTAAGTACACTCGCCGTGATATTTCACTTCAACCTCAAATAAATAATATCAATTAACGCCGATGTCACATCTTCTCGAATCGCTCAAATCTAGCCTTTTTTGACATTTAAATGAACTCGATAATGGTTTCATCCCGACCATGGTTAAAAGCACATGACCCCGTAAAACCTTGTAATAACCAAACCGCCATGACGAATATCCAAACACACATCCAATTCATGAAGTACACCTTTTATCCTTTCTTCAAGCGTAAACCGTAGCACCAAAGATCGGAAAAGATCCCGAATACACTTTCATTTTCTCCAAGATGGTTCCATCATTACGGATTTTACAATTCTATGGTTTAAACCGAGAAATAGTTTCTTTCATGGATTTTACAAAACCAAGAATAAACCGTAAGATAGATCCGAAATGCACTTTACTATTACCGTGGATGTTTCCATTGTCACGGATTTTACAAGTCTATGATTTAAACCGAGAAATAGGTTCTTTCGCGGATTTTACAAAATCAAGACAAAACCGTAAACAATGTCGTCTTGAATGTGTTATGACAATTTGGTTTCGGTGAATATCTGCTTTAGGGAACATGCATCGGTTCATCAACGGTTCATTATCCAACATCAACACCATCATCAACCATCCAATCAACACCTTGGTAAACGATCAATCACGCATTCTGCCGGGCTATAGTAGAGACCACATGGAGAAGTAAACCCGATATGTCAAACTTGATCATGAAGTAAAACTTCCCAGTTTGTTACTTAAACTTGTACTAATTCTTGTGAACAAGAAACGTGTACCCAATGTACAAAACCTCTTGACGTATCCTCAATCGCGTGAGACACCGAAATGATAGTTACGTTGTGGGTTAAGCGAGAAAGAATCATAACCGTAACTAGATACCCAAGTCTTTATCACACTCTATAAATGCCCAAACAAGTCATATTCGCGGAAGGGTAGAAAGAAAGAAGACGAAATAAGTAAACGTGCCCGAAAACCTTTACTTCAAAACCAAATAAGAAATAATCAACTTTGTTGAACCATCAATTCAACCGAGACATAATATACTCCGTGAAAATGTTTTAACCAAAGTATCAAATCCCCTAACAAAACAAATCTCATCATCATACCCGTTTATCATTGAATCTCATTATCCCCAATAATCATCCGATCGCCATTAAGCCATAATCCAAATCAAACATTGGTCCACTTGATTTATATTCGTCGTGAAAATTAATTTTAAGCACAAGTAAAATATAAACACAAGAGTCCCGTAATCGATATCCGTACAAAAATCCAGTCATTTTACACTTTTTGCTAAAGCCGTGAATTAAGTATCCTTCCGTGAAAATTTACCATACCAAAATACCGCTCGGTTTTCCAATAATTAAAAAAATTTATCCACGAATTGTAGTGAGTTGGATAAAAAAAGTTTAAACATCATTATTCACAAATGGAAATAACAAGCGCATGTGCCCAATTCATTTCAATAAGCCCACGTCCAAATTTATTCCACCTGTCGCCCGTTTTCAATCAACCCATGGCCCAATCACAAATGGATAACAGTCCGATCCAACTTCACACCCATGTATTCTTAACCGGTTATAAGAACTTTTACCTAAATATTACTAGGTCATAAGACATACCCTAATCTCAAAAAAAAAGGTACGCCTCCATCATATCTCATCTCAAATCTGCTAAAATAAATCTCATATCCATCTCTATCTAACAATCACAAACGTTCAAAACAATATCAAAAACTGAAGCACAATCTAACAATTGTTGTTTCATTTTAAGCACCAATCGAATCAAGAAAGCGACTATAAGGCTTCAAGATCCTTTCAAGAAGGGGTCTCGGGTAGGTGTATGATTGTATCTGTTTTCTTCTTCCTTTTTTTTTTTTTTTTTTTTTTTTCGATTGAGCCCTGATAACGAATCAAAGAAACGTGTGTAACATACATGTTATAACTCGTTCTTTAACTTCGGATATGAAAGAGCACATGGATCTATGATGGTTGATGGTTTATCTTACAAAAAATTGTTTCGAATCTGAGATCCTTTATGTATTCCGTTTTGAGTCTTTGTTTTGATGGAGGGTTTGGGTTGAGATTAGGATAGTGTGGGATTAGTTGTTGGAGTTGAGATTTGGATCTGATTTCATCATTTTCATGGAATCACGTATTCTTCATGGGACTGATGATGTTGTGAATCTGAGGTCGAGATGTTGTTATTTGGTATATTGGTGGTCTTGAGGTCTAGTCATTTAGCTCTTCATCTATTCTTTTCTGTCAATTCGCCACGACCAAGTCGCTAGGCTAACTCGCCACGGCCAAGTCGCTAGGCTAACTCGCCATGACCAAGTCGCTAGGCTAACTCGCCACGGCCAAGTCGCTAGGCTAACTCGCCACGACCAAGTCGCTAGGCTAACTCGCCACGGCCAAGTCGCTATGCTAACTCGCCACGACCAAGTCGCTAGGCCAAGTCGTAGCGACTTGTAAAGACAAGTCGCTAAAAGAGGTGCAATGCATCTGGTCAGTTTTGTGTCAAATCGCCAGCAAGATATATGACTTTTCCGATGAGTTTTTCCGACTACTTTTCCGGCCAGCTTCAAATAAACCCAGAAAACTGCTCAAAAACGGCATATTTAAGACTGTTTGACCATGTAATTTACCAGTTTGACCACGTGAAAGACTAGATAAAAAAAAGTAGACATTTGGACAAACTTTACACAAACAGATTCAATAAATACATGGACAAAATGCAGATTTGGACACAAGTTGAAACTAGTTAGGACCCAAGACCAACAGAAGAATACCAAAACAAGTTAAAAAAAGCATTTACCCAAAAAAATGTATTCCACCACAAAACGAATCAAAACCGATTACAAATAAATATCAAAACCACAAGAAATCATCAAAACACAACAACCTTGGCTCGGTACCAATTGTAGGATCGTATATTTATTGTGTTGATGATTCGGTGGTCTTGGGAGATCAAAATACATGTTTTCCATTTTAGAGAGAGTAGAGAGAGAGAGGGTGTTCTTGCTAGAGGTTTACACAAATTGTAGAGTATTAGATTATGAGCACCACCCTTCCATGGATGGAAGGGTATTTATACTCTGAGACTCAACGACCTCCTATCGGCTGTGGATCAGGGATACAGTGGGTAAAGACCCGTCCTTCCTCCACGGTGTTGCACTAAACTAAACTACGCTACAAACTAATAAATTAACTACTAAATAACGTGACTAACGACAAGTCTACGAGCTAAATTAAGCTAGATAACATTTGGGGTGACCGACTCTTCACTATGGATTTTTCTAATTCCTAACAGCTTAGATAATTAGATAATAGTAGAGTAATCGGTAGCAATACCAACCCCCCAAATCCAATACCCGAGATTCGTACCTTTTCAATTTCTAAAAAATATAAAAGATAAAAATAATCTTCCTCAACCTCAACCTTAGCGTAGTAACTTCTCACTAGCATTCCTATTCCCCAGAGAACGATATCAATACCCGTGGCTTACCCTAATTACTACACTACAACGATTAGGTTCACGCCTAGGGTGTTATAAAACTTGCTCGAAGAAAAGGAAGTTTCCTTGACCCCGAACGACGCGTGTGGCGTTATCGAAACATCATGAGAACCGCGAAAAGGATAGGCTCGAGGGGTTAACTAGGGTATCGTGTACTAAAATGAGTACAACGCAAAGGTGGGGGAATTACTCAACCGATGTGGAAGAAGTAATTATATTACGAGTATCAAACAAGGGTTATCCTAATGCCTCTTATCATTTAGTTATTCCTAACTACACAAGTGTAGTCTTACTAGCGATCTCGGGATGCATCACAAAACAAGTTCTAGAATCTATTATACTACCGGTTCACATTCTAAGCATTAAAGATGAATGCTTTAATTCCTACTAATCTAAGGGCGATTCTCACATTTTGGGTGGAATTTAGGCGGTAAAGGGTTTTTTGTGCTAGTCATGCAACTTTCTATCCGTGAGACGCTTTTGTTAAGACTAATGGCCCACTCCTACACGTCATGAAAAATTTTAAATTTGGTGCCAAAATTACCCTAACTGACATTTTCTCATGGTTTATTACACAAATACAATTGGACAAAGCAAATAATCAAGGATAAGCATAGTTTCAAAGTTCCGCTTTATTTTCCTCCTACACTTAAACCGAACATTGTCCCCAATGTTCCCGAAAGTATCAAAGTTATGATAATAGAAGGTAATGAAAACGAAAGAAACTAATACTCCCCGATTAGCTCGGTAGGATCCGTGTGTGAAGTAGTGGTTAAATCCTTTCCAAGAAAAATGTATGCGTGAAAAGCTCCTTCCTCTTTGTTTCTTCTTCTTGATAAATAAAACACACACTTGAAGAAAACAAGCGAAACCTTCGCGTAAAATCGTGATAATAATATATATAAGACTCTACTAGGATATAATGCTTGTGGAATGGATATTTGCAAATTTCGGAAAATTAAGACCAGAAAATTCCAAAATTTTATAAGTAGCTCGAAAACGAAAAAAAAGTAATCATTGTTTTACTCCTTCCCGACGCGTCAGTTGCGATCTGACGCCGTCGGTTATCCCGACAAAACCGGTGCGATTTTCGGAAAAAATTCGGAAAATTTACATCTTTAGGATCCGGAAAAATTTCGCAAAACATCCATTATGACTCGATACAAGCATTTGACTCGAACAAACACACATATATATATTTTAATTAATTATTATTCTCATGTTCACGCTTTTGAAAACGTGTGTAATCCTTCCTACACTTATCCTTTATGTAAAATACCTTTATATGTAATTAAGGCGAGGTTAAAACAAAATAAAGCATTTTACAAATTTAAACATGAGAATAAGCAATCACTAAAAGATATATGACACTAACAAGCAAACAATTAAGCATGGGTTGCCTCCCAAAGCGCTTTTCTTTATTTATGAGTCTTGTAGCTAGACTCGTAGTCGTGCTCTTACGTTGTCCTAATCTTAGAGGCCCATTCGATCTCCTTAACCCTTCTCTCATCACGAATATATTCAGGGCCTAGTTCAAGACAAGTAGTGTAGTAAACCTTGTTCTTCCAGTCTACTTCAAATGCCGGAATGTTATCCACATTTAAATTATCCATACCCTCAAACCTCTTGTTTTTGTAGGGCATTATATATTGAACACTCTCGGCTCCATCTGAGAACTCGACTATTCCTTCCTCTCGATCATAGACCATCTTAGACTCCTCTATAAATGGTTTCCCAAGTATCACATCTCCTAAAAACCCATCAATGATGCCCTTAACATTTTCCAAGATCATGAAATCAAACCTATATGTGAAGTTACCTACGAAGACATGCAATCCTTTAACCCTCCCCATATAGTTACTTGCTTTCCTAAGGCGAAAGGGGTCCCTCATAGGTTCTAGCTTTTTGCTCATGATCCAATTATAATAGAGTCTAGACATTACATTCATGGGTGCCTTATAGTCAATGTAAGTGTGATCCCTATATAAGTATCCAATCATACACGGTATCTTGATGTTTTTAGGGTTCCCCTTTCTTATGCGAAGCTCGAAAGGTGGTCTTGGGAAGTTAACCACGTTATAGTGATAGGCGGTTTCCTTCCCTTTAGGGTATGAATCGAAATACTCCCTAAGTTCTTCCTCCTCCTTACTACCCTCCATAACTTCTAACACCTTATAATCTCCATCTTCTAGGTCATCATCCGAATCACTTGAGGTCGAATCACTATCTAAAGGGTTAGTAGATTCCTTAAGGGCTTCCTCAAGCGTATTTTCAATCATCCTATTTAGTTTCCTAAGCTCTCCAATTACACTAATAATTCGAGCTCAAGTTGGTTGGCGAGGTCGGGTCAGCGGTGGGTACTTGTTTGGTGGTGAAGTGTTGTTTGGCGGTTATCACTTTCCATGATGAAAAGTGATGGGATTACGAACAAAGGTCACGAAGAGGGGATAGACTATGAGAAAGCTAAAAATGAGAAAAATTTACTTGATAGGAATCAAGCAAAGAAACCTAAGCGAGGTGGACTACTAACTAGCTATTCTATTCCCGCAGTGGCGCCAAAACTTGATACGCTTACGCAGCGCTTCGGGGTCAAAGGAACTTCCTTTTCTTGAGCAAGTTTTATAACATCCTAGGCGGTGAACCTAATCATTGTAGTGTAGTATTAGGGTAAGCCACGGGTATTGATATCGTTCTCTAGGGAATAGGAAAGCTAGTGAGAAGTTACTACGCTAAGGTTGGGGTTGAGGAAGATTATTTTTATCTTTTATGTTTTTTAGGAATTAGAAAGTACTAATCTCGGGGTTTGGATTTGGGGTTGGTATTTCTACCGATTACTCTACTTGTCTAATTATCTAGTCTAAGGTGTATGTAGTCTATGTCTAATTATTGTGTGCTCGTATGATAGTTTAAAGATGTGTTTACTTAGGTTTTATTACTCCTTAATTATCTCCTATTGATGGTTGAATTGTCACGTCCTTATTCTTAATCGCGTTGTGTGTCTAACGGAACGATATTAAGTAATAACGGCGTCGCAATTAACACCTGACGCCGTCCCCTTGTATTTCAACAGCTTGAGTGTCTCGATTCTTGACTTTGGCCATTTTCTTCAGATATCCGCGCTTTTCGTCCAAATAAGTGCCATTCCGAAATTTGCCTTCAAGAGACCTAAAAGTGAAAAGGAACGATATTAAGTAATAACGGATACAAAAGTGATCAAATAAGGGCTTAAACGACCCTCAAAAGGTACATTTAAAAACTTATCAAGTCCATCTCGAGTCCCTCCAATTGAGATTCTTTTTTTTTGGTATTCATCTATTTCAACTCACGGAATTGATTGTAAAAACATAATTATTGTTATTTTTTAATCGATTGAAATGGTTTTTGATATACTCGACCAAACTAACTATGTAGCTTGTAAGGGCTTAGCAACCTCGGATAAATCCTAAGTTACTAACAATGAAACACATTAGATTTACTCTACTAAGTATGAAACGAAACTACTTCAATAAAGCTAAGAAGAATAACTTAAAACTTCAACGATTTTATTAAACACTTTGAACTTTACTTGATACAGTTCACTAAGAACCCTAATAACTCTAATATACGAACTTGGTAAATTCTAATAATAACTCTAATATCGAACTTGTATCTAATATTTTCTAATGTTCTCTAATGCCAATCTAGGGGTCCTTTTATAGGCATAAGGAGTACCCTAGTCGGTTTACAATTACAATCCTTGTACGACAAGTAATACTAATCTAAACTAAGAATATTCTAGAATTACAAAGCTTTCCATAAACGATATAGCGGTTCTTTAGCTTTGCGATACTTTGATGCGAGCGATGCTTTGACTTTCTTCATAAGCGATACTTTGACTTTCTTGACTTTCTTGATTTGACTTTCTTGATTTTTGTCTTTTATATCCCAACAATCCTCCCTAACTTGAATTCTACTTGCTTGATTTCAAGTTCCTTTGTATCTTTATCTTTAACATCTTTGTCTTCAAGGAAAGATTGTGTCTTTATCTTGATTTGTCTTGTACTCTCGTGCTTGTATTATCATCATCAAAGTAGTCTTTATAAGCAATCCTTTTCGACAATCATTATCGGCAACCTTCATCTTTTCGACTACTCGGCAACATATGGCAAATTGTACATCGGATCATAAAGTTTGGTCTATTCTCATCACTTCCGGTGTGTTAACTCCATGAGAGGTGAATCATTGAAAATTTAATGGATTTTGATGTCTCTTTACCAAAGCCATTAACTCGGGTAGCCAATGTTTAGGTGTGTAAAACCATGGTACATTGATAACCATATGATTTTAGCAAATCATCGACTATCAACGGTTTGTTAAGTCTTTACCAAAAGCCATACCCTTTTGGACTAGTTAGTTCTTGCAACCATGGTGAACTAATTACCATATAAATGGTTTTTCCACAGCCTTTACCACAAGCCATTTTCTTGTGGGCTAGCCAACTCTTCACTATTGCAGATATGGTGAGTTGATTACCATACAACTTATTGGCAAGTTGTCAACCATCAACGGATTTGAGATATCTTTACCAGAGCCGTTTGCTCATGGATTAGCCAGTCCTTTTGTTAGACATGGTGGACTGATAACCTTTTGTTGTGTTAGTGCAAAGCACTTTTACCAATTAAAACCATCTCAAAAACCATTTGTTGCTGTTAACTTTTGTTTCAAAATATTTTGCACTTAACAAAAGTTTGCTTATTTTCTATTAAAAATTTTTATTGGTTTTGTCTTGCAAGCGATACTTTGGATAAAATATTGTTTGTCAATGATACTTTGAATAAAGTACCTATTTTTCAAAAATTTATATAATTAAGAACCATACCGGTATTTATGCATCATCATCGACCATAGTTGTCCATTTGATAAACAATTCGATGACCATAAGGGTTTGTTTCATTCTCTCTTCAACTTCCATACCATGATCTAGCATTCTTCTCATAAGATCTCTTGTAAGTGGATATCTTCTTTACGCTAGCATATGAATCATGGTCCCATCTTCTAACTCCAAAACATGCACTCCAGATTCTTCAAAGAATCTCCACTAGTAATCTCCCAAACTTCTTGGTTGTGCCATTTCATCGATGCTTGTTTCTTACATCTCCCGAGATAGTTATCGGATCTCCCAACAAGACTAAGCCAACTCCAGTTGATGGAATATGCTCAAAATACTCTTGCACTAGTTGATATAGGTGAAACAGATCTTCTCTATCTATCAAATGCAGTATATCCCATAACAAATTAAATATTCTAAAGCTTTCATCTTCTCTATGGAACATCAGATAGTCTCCTTCTTTTGATTCTACAACTTCAAATGTAGACATCTTAGACTTCTTTACTGCAACATCTTTGGACTTAGGATGCTCAAAATCTACAACTCTTAAGTAATTCCTCAGCTCATCAACTGTATCTGTTCTCAATTCTATCTTCTTTGATGGTTGTTCATCACCAGTTGTTCTTTTTCTCTTTAAGCTTCTTTTACTTGCATCCTCATTCTTCTTTTCATCATCAAAAGGAATAATACCTTCAACTTCCTTTTGATAAGCTTCTCTAACAGCATCATACAAGTCTTTCATCTCTATATATTTCAATTTATGCAGACCTGTATATCCTCTACCCTTCAGATAGGCCATCATAGCATTCCTTTCCTTAGCAATACTAGGTGGTCTTTGTGATATAACAACGGCTTTTTTGGTATAGCAACTCAACATCTAACTCGACTTGTAGCTTTCTAGCGACTTCTTCATTCTTAGCTACTTCAATAGCTCTTAATTACGCCAAAGTAAGCTTCTTCTTCTTCTTTTTGTTTCTACCGGTTTACCTTTTCCTTTATCTTTAGGATCTAAAGCAGGTTGAGAAGATTGCAAGACTTGAGGTTGTTCTTCAACTCGGGGATACTAACACCTCTTGGTCTTGACATATTTTGCAATATCGAGCAATTGTCTCATCATCACTAGCGGTATGCTCCTTTTGTTGAATTGGACTAGAAGGACCGACTTCTTCTTCATGTAAGACTGTTGAAGGACCAACTTCTTCTTCAAAATTTAGGGTCCTTGGTGTAATGAGCTCTTGTCTATAGGTTCCTTGAAGAGCGGTACCTTGATCACCGACTCCTTGATCATCGACTTTGTACTTTGTATCACCCGAGATGCTTTGAGGCTCGATGAGGCTCAGTACTTTGAATATTAACTTGAGCATCAGTACCTTGAGGTTCATCATCTTTATAAGTTTCAGCATCTGGTTCTTCATAATGTTCAGCATCTTCATTCAAATTCTCTTGCTCCAATATCCTCCCCAATTGGAATGAAGACTGCTTGTGAACCTTCTTGCCCTTTGAAGCCTTCTTAAACTTCTTTCCTTTCTTCTTTTGAGACTTGACCCACAATCTGTGATGTTGAACTAATGGCCATACAAAGTTCTTCAATCTTCTAAATTTGTTGTTCAACTTCATCAGTTGTGCAGCTTGAGCTTCATAATCTTTCTTTAATCTCAAAAGCTCCCTTGTCAAAGCATAGTTATCCAGAACTTGACCCTCAGTAGCCATATCTCCCTCATCTCCTCCAGATGTTTGAGACCCATCTGTGGAAGTATAATCATTGGGAGATGATGGTGGGTTGACCTCAGGTTACGAATCACCATGAGCAATATCTTGCAAAGATGCGATGTTGAGATCGGTACCTTGTGGTGAAGCGATGCGTTGAGAAGCAGTACCTTCTCTTGAAACAGAAGGTTCATGCTCTTCATTTTCAGCAGCTTCATCTCTAACAGCTTGCACTACCTCCATCATGTGAGCTGTTAATGGTGTATTCCTCCCAGAAAACTTGTCACTCTTTCTAGCCATGAAAGTAAATACCTTGGGTGGAAGGACTACAACTGGTAGCAAGCTAGAAGGTTTAGGCTCATCCTTAAGCTGTTTGTTCAAGAAGACTTGAACAAAGCGAGGGTACATGAGGAATGGTGAACCATTGGAGATGTGAGATAGCATACCATCTAAAATCATTCTGGAAAAGTTAAATATGTGATTGGTAGCTAATCCCACTAAAGCAGATGCTATATTGGAACCAAATTGTTCCCATGAAGTACTCTTGGGACTTAAGCAATGCAGCAATACATGAACAAGGTACTTCCAGTGTGGACTTAATAAGGGTTTCTTAAAAGTTGTTTCAGTGAGAGACCCTTCATAGCCAATATCCCTTAATGTATCCCAAAGAACTTGTTTGTCAAAACGAATGGCCCCTTCTTCATCATCAAACAGTAAATCTTCCCTAATAGAAGCTTCACTAACTCTAACTATCTTCCCAGCAACCTTAGCTTTGAATGTAGGATTCATCATCTTCCATATGAGATCTAGCGGTTGCCCAAAATTGTTGAATCCGGGGTTCAATGATATCGAGTTCGACCAAAAGAGCATAATTGATTGATGATCCGGTGAGAAATCAATTATGTCATGAAAAGACATTGGATGGTGTCTTATCTAAGTTAGCCACCATGTTATGCTTACTAAGCGTATTACGATTAGCCATTGAATGTTGTTATAAGAAAAATGGTGCGATGAATAGTGAATGTTAATGAGAGAAGAGATATGGATGGATAAGTATAAAGTGAGAGGAAAATCGGAGGTAGTTATTTATAGGTAAGATTTGAAAAATCACAACCCAATTAATAAAGTTACCGTTGTTTGAATTTTACCCCATCTTTTGACCGTTGGAGCGATGCGTTGACAAGACTAACGATGCTTTCCACGTGGCGATACTTTCAAGCGGTACTTTCGAGCGGTACTTTCGGATAAACAATAAGCGATACTTTTCCATCCTCTTCTTCACAATGGCAAAAACATCAAAAACATTGTATTGCCTCCCTCAAACAATGCATAGGACTAACTAACTAACTAATAAGTCCTCCCTTAATTGTAGCTTAATAGTTAATCATACCAATACTCACCACTAAATGATTGAATCTTGAAACATCAAATCCCTTTGTGAGTAGATCAGCTACATTGTCGTCTGTGTGGACCTTGACAACATTATTGAGCCTATGCTCATAACAATCTCGAATAAAGTGATGCCTAATCTGAATGTGCTTGGTCTTGGAATGATAAACGATTCTTCACAATGCAAATTGTACTCTCATTGTCAATGTTGATAGGAGTATTCTTAAAATTGAATCCATAATCCAAGAGTTGATTACGCATCCACAATACTTGTCCACAACGACTTGCGGCGACAACATATTACCTTTAGTGGATGATGTTCTTTGCAATGGTTTGTTTCTTACATTGCCATGAAACTAATCTTCTTCCAAGATATTGGCATCCTCCGGTGGTTGATCTTCTATCATAATTATCACTGCATAATCACTATCGAAAAAGCTTCCAAGTGAAAAGGTGAATCCTTTGGATACCACAACCCTAACTTAGGTTGTTGTTTCAAATAACTAAAAATCCTCTTGTTGCATTCATATGAGAGACCTTAGGTGAGACTTGATATCTTGCACACAAACATACAACAAACATGATATCGGTCTAGATGCGATTAAGTACATAAGACGACCAATCATTGATCGTAAAGCTTGACTTCCACAACTTGTCCATCTTCATCCTTTCCCAATGAGTTGATAACTTTAATGGGTGTGGTGACAGGCTTCATAGCATCGAAGTTAAACTTCTTAAGAATGTCAGTGACATACTTATCTTGACTAATGAAGATTCCATCCTTTGATTGTTTAACCTGAAGCCCCAAAAAGAAAGTTAATTCACCCATGGAACTCATTTGAAATTCTTGTTGCATGAGTTGCTCAAATTCTTTCACCATAGACTGTTTTGTAGCTCCAAAGATAATATCATCTACATCGACTTGAACAAGCATGATATCCTTCTTGTCTCTCTTGATAAACAAAGTCTTATCAATTGCTCCTCTCCTGTAACCATGTTGCAATAAGAAAGTGGAGAGTCTTTCATACCAAGCTCTAGGTGCTTGATGAAGGCCATACAGAGCCTTAACAACTTTGTAAACTTTGTTTGGATGTGCAGGATCCTCAAAACCAGGAGGTTGTTTGACATAGACCTCCTCTGTAATCTTGCCATAAAGAAAGGCACTCTTGACATCCATTTGATAAACAGGAAAGCCCATATAAGATGCAAAAGCAAGGAATAATCTAATGGCTTCAATCCTTGCTACAGGAGCAAACACTTCATCATAGTCCACTCCTTCTTCTTGTCTATATCCTTGTGCAACTAATCTTGCTTTGTTCTTGATGACATTCCCTCTTTCATCTCTCTTAACTCTGAAAACCCATCTTGTACCAATGACTTTCTTTCCATCTGGTAAATCACATAGTACCCAAACTTCTTGAAGTTTGAATTGAAGAAGTTCTTCTTGCATGGCTTCAACCCAACTCTCTTTAGTTAATGCTTGAGCTACATTCTTGGGTTCTTCTTGAGAGATAAAGCAAGTGAATAAACATGTTTGTTGATCCTTATGATTCAGCCTGTTTTGTTTATACACAAAGCTAAGTAAAGCATTATGTGGCTTAGAAAACCTTTAGCTTTGGTTCTTGTGAGCACTCACGAGTAGAAGGTCCAATGATTTGACCATGGCGGATGATCTTTATGAACTCTTAATGTAGGAGTCATGGAACTTCAAGATCATCATCCAAATTTGTGAAATCGGCTCCTTCATTGGAATTTGAGAAAATACCTTCATCATCTAATTCATCATCGGTGTCTTCTAACCCGGGCATGTTAGGATCATTCAAATCATCAAAATCTTGTCAATTGGTGCAATATACTTTGATCCAAAAATCTTGTGATCCAAAGTCTTGTGAGAGTAATCTGTAGACTTACCCTTTTCTTTGCTTCTTCATAAGCTCTTCTTTGATCATCCTCATAAGATTGTGCTATTGTTTCTTGAAAAGCATCCTATTAAGTTCATCTTGAATAGCTTGATCTTCATCGAGACAAAGTGGATTTTGGTTCATCGATACTTTTCTCCTTCTCAATAGATATAGGTTCTTCATCGGGAACAACATCGGGTCTAATATTGACTCCATGAACAATGTCTTGTAAATCTTCTTCTTTGTGAACAACTTGATTTTCTTCTCTAACGGGAACATAGTTCATAGAAGGAGTCAAAACATCAAGATCAAACATCCAATCGGGACCTTTACCCTTTTGATTTTCTTGATCTTCTAAAATTCAACATGAAGACAATCTTGAACCTTTTGGTAACCTTGTTGTACACTCTAAATCCTTTGCTATTGGTACGGTAACCTAATAAGTATCCTTCATCGACTTGCCATCAAATTTTCCCAAAGTATCAATAGTATTGAGAATAGTCGAGAGGACATCCAAAAGGTTTCATAAAGCGTATGTTAGGTTTGTTTCCATAAGCAACTCATAAGGTGTCTTCATCGAGGTTTAGTGGTGATACTCTATTCAACACATAACAAGCGGTGCTTACGACTTTATTAAAATTGAATAGGTAATAGGGAATCTGCAAGCATTGTTACAGGTTGCTTCTATCAATGTTCATTCTTTCTTTCGCAACACCATTACTTTGTGGAGTTCTAGCAATGCTAAAATCCCTCTTAATCCCTTTCTTGGCACAAAATTCATCCATAAACTTGTTCTTGAATTCAGTCCCATTATCACATCTAATACCTCTTACTTTGAGTCTCAATTGGTTTTCAAGGGCTATTATAAGATCATGAATAGCATCAAAGGTTTCATCTTTAAATCCCAAGAAAAAGACCCAACTAAATCTACTACAATCATCTGTTACAACTAAGCAGTACTTCTTCTTGTTTAAGCTTGCAATAGAAATAGGTCCAAACAGATCCATGTGTAACAACTCTAAAGGTTCTCTAATAGTTCTTTCCTCAATCTTCTTGCATGAAGCTTTGTGTTGTTTACCCTTCTTGCATGCCAAACATGAATGATCATTCTTGTATGTTTTGGAAGGTAAACCTCTAACTAAATTTCCTTTAACCAACTTGTTGATATTCTTGAAATTCACATGGCCTAATCTTCTATGCCATAGATGTGCTTCTTCAAGTGTTGCCTTTGCTACTAAACATGTTGCTCTTTCGGAAGAGTTAAGACTCTTCATATCTAGGTCATACACATCATTGGTTCTTGGTACTCTCGGTGTTACCAAGTTATCATCAACAAGCTTGAACTCGGGGAAAGAATAAGACATTACGTGTCGTTGAATAACACAGGTGCTTCTTGTCACGGATCGAGATCTTGACAAAGGTTGAACTTGAGCTCCTTTACATAGCGAACATTCTCAAAATCTATGCTTCACCCTTGATGGTTCCTTTTCGGTAATTCTACCTCCACTAGGATCATTCCCAAATGCAACTCTTCCTCCAAAATAAGATCTAAAATCGTGAGAATCTCTTTGTCTCTGTCATGCTTCGAGCAACCACTATCAACAATTAAATGATCTTTAAGCTCCTCTTACGGGTTGCCACGCACAAAGATGAAAGAGTTAGTTAATTTTAGGAACCCAAGCCATTCTTGACTTGTGTTCCCTTGTGGAGTGACATACTTAAATTCTTTAAGTATGTAATCTCCATTGTCTTTGAAAACATGATCAATTATCTTTGGTTGTTCCAAAACATGTGTTGGTTTTCAACAAAACTCTCTTTTCATCAAAATTCTCCTTTTCTTTTCAACAAAATTCCTTTTTCACCCTTACTTCTTTGAAAGTCTTGTTTGTTCCCCATCAGTACTTTCTTTCTTAACCCAGTTGGTTTTAACTTTTTGTGTAGATTTCTTTGATCTAGATACTCTTTTTGAGGTGTAACGCCTTCTAGATTGATAGTAATTGGATCTCCTAGGGCTTTCATTCCAAAAAGTGCTAGCAGTACCTTGATTGGGTGAAAATCTAGCGATACTTTGATAAGGTACTGCTTGAGAAAACTTTGTCTTACCGTACCTTGAAAAGTGCTTGAGGTCTTGGTGGTTTTGAAAAAGGTCTTTTCTGGTGAGGGTACCTATAGTCTTTTGAGAAGTTGTTGTGGTTAACCCTATGTGAGTGATTCCAAACTGGTTTATTCTCCCTTGGCTTTTGGTTGGCAGTTTTAGTCTTTAGGAATTTTCTTAAATATTATGAGTGAAAGTCATAGTCCTTAATCAAATGATCAGGACTATAACAAACAAAACATAATTTTTGACCTGTAATCCCAAAATTTCTTCCTTTAGTTCTATGACCAAAACTATCCTGTCTTTTTGGTGAATGACCAAAACTATCCCAAAATGAGTTAGCAGTATTTTGAAAAGTTTTTCTTGAAGGTCTTCTTGAATGTTTAGCGATACTTTGAGTTGAAGGTCTTCTTGAACTCTTAACATTATCATCCTTAGGTTTCTCAACTTGTTTCTTTTGGGGATTCGAACTAGATGGACTGAATTAGATTGACCGATAAGCTTTTCCTAAACTCTAAATTGTCTACTCCAAAACAAGAAACATCATCCTAAGTGGTTGAAAACTACCGATGGGTGAGGAACGCATGATAACCCTTGTCTTTCTTAAATTCGGGAGGTGTTTGACTAATTGATTCCTCATTACTAGATGTGTTCTCTTGAGCTAATGAGTTCATCATCACTAGTGGTTATCTCCTCGAATCAATTTGTTCCTTATCACTAGGTGGGTTCTCTTCTATTTTGCTAAAATCCATACCAAAACCTAGGCCGTTTAATGTGTGCTCTTTTACGTTTTCAACAAAACTAACATGTGAAAGGCGATTCTTCCCAACTAGAAAACTTTTCTAACAATTCATCCCTTTCTTTAGTCATCTTTTTAATTTCAAAAATCTTACATCCTAACTTCCATTCACTCAATTTTAATTGATAATCCTGTTGCTCATATTTTTACGCCCAAGCCATTTCATTATTTTCATGAGTTATTATTTTGGCTTCCATTGACTCTAAAGTTATTTGATAACCGACTACCTCGGACCTAGCCCTTCTACAATTATCTCTTTCGGTTACATAATCTTTAAGCACTTTTGATAAAAATCATTACACTTAGAGCATACCTCGGAGATAGTGGGTGAACTTGGTGAAGTAGCTACCATAGCGAGCGAGCATGTTCTTCTTCACTTTCCATGCTCCAATCAAAGCTTCCAAGACCATCTCTTGATTCCAAAGCGACAAATCATGGTTCCTCATCAAAAGTTGTGCTCCAATCAAACTCTTCCACTGCGACCATAGAGTAGGTTCTTGGTTCATCATCAAATTCGACCTCAGTCAACCTCGATAGATTTTCTTGAGCAACCAAAGCTTTTGGTTTTGATTCGATAATAGGAATTTCCTTTATTTCAAGCTTGGGTTTCTCAATCATTCTATTTGCACGATATTTAGCAAACTTGCATTCTCTTGCAAAGTGTCCGGTTCTTTGACAATTAAAGCATTCAATCTTGGACTTGTCAAATGTTATACCTTGTTTGGGTTTGAAGTCAATGCCTCTTCTGTTTTCTTCATGAACTTCTTGATCCTTGCGGTGATCATGGCGACTTGCCATCTTATGTCAATTTCTTCTAGAGCATCCTCTTCAATTTGTGACAAATCTTCTTCATAAGTAACAGGTAAAGTGGCTTGTTGAGCAAGAAGGAACATATAACTTCATCGAGTGGATGGTGTTTGATGGTGATGAGGTGGTAGTAGTCATGGTTGTGCAAATATTCTTTTTGACCAACAATACTTTGAGTAGGATAAGCGGTACTTTTAGTGGAAGTCTTGCCTCTCTTTTAGAAGACACAAAAGCAATCTTGTGAGATTTTGAACTTGTTTGACCATTCATCTCATGCTCATACACCTTTAAATGGTTGTAGAGATCATCAAAGTCCATAGTGTCCAAACCAGTTGTCCTCTAATCATAGTAGCAATCACATGCCATACGGATGGCAAACTTCTTAAGAACTTCAAATTAGCATCTTCAGCAGATACCTTTGCTTTGTATAACTCTAGCATACTAAGAAGATTTTGGAATCATCATAGGCGACATCAAGACCTTCTCTTTCACCAATAGTGAATGTTTCAAACTGTTGCTTCAATAGATTTCTATGCATCTTCTTGGAAGCATCATTACCTCCAAATCTTGTCTTGATAGCGACCCATAGTTGTTTTGCATCCTTAGCATCATGAAACTTTAGCAAGTGACCATCGGGAATAGCGAGACAACGATATGTTGAGAGCCTTTTCTTGATTTCTTTTTGTAGTTGCTTGGCAAGGTAGGCTTAGGTGGTTTAGGTTGTCCGGGAACTTCTCTGAGGTTCTTCAAGAACTTCATTACCATTGACAATCACATCCCACAATGCATGGTGCATAATAGCAATGTCTTGCCTCATCTTCATGCTCGAGATCATATTCTCCTTCTTGATGATAGGAATTACGAGTGAGGTGATGGATGGGAGTGGTGCGACTTGATCGACATCTTTAGGGTTTGTTGTTAAATCGGTTTTAAGGGTTTCTTCTTAATCGAGTTTCCACACAAGCTCGATACCACTTGTTGGATCGATATACTCGACCAAACTAACTATGTAGCTTGTAAGGGCTTAGCAACCTCGGATAAATCCTAAGTTACTAACAATGAAACAACGATATTACTCTACTAAGTATCACGGAAACTACTTCAATAAAGCTAAGAAGAATAACTTAAACTTCAACGATTTTATTAATACTTTGAACACCTTGATACAGTTCACTAACAACCCTAATAACTCTAATATCGAACTTGGTAAACTCTAATATTCTCTAATGTTGCGTATCTCTAATGCCAATCTAGGGGTCCTTTTATAGGCATAAGGAGTACCTAGTCGGTTTACAATTACAATCCTTGTCGACAAGTAATACTAATTCTAAACTAAGAATATTCTAGAATTACAAAGCTTTCCATAAGCGATATAGCGGTTCTTTAGCTTTGCGATACTTTGATCTGACGATGCTTTGACTTTCTTGACGATTTTACTTTGACTTTCTTGACACTTTGAGACTTTATTTCCAATGAATAGCAGTTGGGCTGCAAGCCCATTCGCTTGTAAAAGGCACATGTGGATTGTAGAAAACTCAAAGCCCAAACTCAACACTTTTCTTAGTAAGTGTGTGGGAAGCAGTTTGGGCCACAACCCATTCTAAAGGGGTCCGTTTGGTTAATTTTGGCAAAGGGCTAAAGCCCGATCTAAATCTGGTCCATTAGTTTTGCTCAGCCCACTTGGGTGTTAAAATTCCATGTTATCTCGAGTTTACACTCGACTCAAATCCCGTCTTATTCAACCTACTATCCATTCCGTATCGACTTATCATGCATATTTTCC
This sequence comes from Chrysanthemum lavandulifolium, assembly GCA_022545495.1. Taxonomy (NCBI): domain Eukaryota; kingdom Viridiplantae; phylum Streptophyta; class Magnoliopsida; order Asterales; family Asteraceae; genus Chrysanthemum; species Chrysanthemum lavandulifolium. The sequence continues at coordinate 71,216,103 of CM040245.1, read as the reverse complement.
CAACATGTACAAATAGACCTAACTTATAAAAGATATCTTACAATATCGTAACTATAAAAACTTAAAGCCTTGACCAATTTATGAAAATGTAAACCTTATATCTTGTTCGATTAATAAAATCAGTTCTATTGTGTAAGCAAATGTTTGGACTTCTTACAATTAAAACTTAATATTTTCACCTCACTAAAACCAACTAATGGAGGTATAAGTTTTAGTCAAATTTTAAGATCATTAAATTACATATCATATTTCGTTTAAATTTGGTAAAGTTATATACTTATGATTATTGACAACATAAACTAGTAAATATTTAATACAACTATTGGAATGGACATTTAAACTTAATAAAAATTTATTATGAAACTTTTCTCAGTAAACGCCACGAACAAATAGAAGTTGTACGCCAGAGTCATGCCCAATTTACGGCAAATATATCTATATCATGCTTTCATGATAACGAATAGAATGCTTGTATTTTGACTTACATTAAACTTCAAATGTATTTGAATTAAGTTAACCCTTAAAATTTTCTTTTACATTACATTAGACAAATAAAAGAGACATGAAAAGTATATATATGTACTTCTAATTTAAAAAATATATATATATACAACCTCTGTTCATGGTAATCACATAGACCATTAACGTCTTATTGTAAGCAAACAATCCTTCCGTATATTATCTTTTGGTCATCCTTGAACCAAAGTCGTAATTCCTTCTTCGAGATTTCCTCCCGTGTCATACCCTCATAAGCCGAAATCCACCCAAAACCTTGTAAATCATTTTAAGATAAATGATGCCACATCATCAACAACAACAACAAAACAAACAATTAAAATTTATAAAGTTAGTTAAACTTTATCGAGTCTTAAACATAAAGACTAAATTGCCGTATTGATTAGGTTGCGTGTCGGAGCCTTGCACTATCACCCCTTGATTTAATTCCCTTTGGACTACTAATTTTCAAGGTGAGTTTCATAGGCCCTACTTTAATCTGTTTTATACTTGTTTTGGGGGAAGATACATGCTCATTTTACTTAAATGATTTAAATTATTGAAATTGTGCATTCCATGCATACTATGCTTTATGATTGATATGTTTAAAGATACATCACACATTGATGTTTTATGGACCATACCATAATTCTAGACTTAGAATATTACGCGACTTAGCCTAAGTCCTTAGATCCCATATTGCCCTTTGCATGAACCACAATTCCTGCTGGAAGCGAATGTTATAAATAGATCTATTGGGGTGACTCCCTGTTCGGTTGGCCTTGCATGGGTCAAGGCGAAACATATAGCATGTCGGAACCGAGTGTATTGGGATAAACACTCGCCATGGGCTCCTTATGTGTATGACTACATTTTGCATACAGAAACTGTCGTAGCTTCGGTTGCATGAACTTAGTGCTAGCGTAATAGATTCAATATATGACATTATATTCGTTGTAATGTGCATATAGCCTACTTATGGTCTACTAATGAAATTCTTTTATCTGAGGTAAATATAAATTTTTATGACATTATGCAAGACGTAATGATTATCGAATCTGAATTTTAAATGGTATACTGTAGTGCCATTTAAATAAATATATGAACTCACCAACCTCGTGTTGACACTTTTTAGCATGTATCTTCAGGTTTTGAGGTGATAGCTTATCTTTGGAGGCGCAAGGCAAAGGCATGGCATGATCATAGACGATTCTGATTTATGTATTGGGACCACATTTGTATAATGGGCAATTTTCAGCACAAATCAATAATGTAATCATTGTTTTCAAGAAATGAATAAAAGTTTCTTTATGAAAATCAGTTGTTCTATGCTTATGTTGTGATATCAATTTAGTAGCACCCCAATACTTGTTTGCTTCCGCTGAGCCATTTTGGGGGTCTTACAGTTAAGCTTATTAATAGAATTAGAATGATTCACCCTATTAGCATAGTTCCACACTGGTTTTGTCAGTTTTTCTTTTAATTTATTGAGACAAGTATAATGTAAGTGATCAAAACTTCCACAAGTAAAGCAATGTTTATTATTCATAATAAAATCACTTCCTAGCTTATCAGACATCAAATTGTTTTAGTTCCTCTGATTTCCTCTCGGAGTACTTTTATTACATGACAATACTGCCTCTACATTTTCTCTAACAATTGTGGTAGAGACAGTTTTATTTGGGACTCTATACCTAACACTCTCTTTTTCTTCATCATCAGACACCCAATCCTCAATCACTGGTACCTGATACACTTGTCTATCCTGTTCAACTCCTCCTTCATGATTTTTATTATCTCTATTGATCTCAGATGATACCTTTTCCTTATTGGTATCACAATTCTTTTCCTCCCTTGTAAAAGATAAGTCAGGCATAGGGGGACAAAAATTTCCCGAAGGATGAGGAGCAACCTCACTATAACATCCAATTCCCTTTCTATATCCTATTTTATTGTACCTGTTAAAGATCTGAGTGTCTATCATATTATTAACTTTCTTATACTGATATTCATGTCTTTCAACATGTAATTAATGCTATCTTTTTCTATCTCAATCTTCTCTTTTTCAGTTTGAACTTGATCTAATTTAACTTTAAGGTCATTTATGGTTTGATTTCTTAAGTCTACTTCAACCTCTAATGTCCTAATCTTTTCACATAAGACATTTTCATTAGATTTGAAAAGTTCTAATCTTGCTTCTACCGATTTTAGACCTTCTTTATAACCTAAAAGTAATAATTTTGCATCTTCAAGTTCTTTTATTACTCTATTATAACCATCTTTATAAAAACATGAGTCTGTACATGATTCAAAGGATACCTCAGAATCAGAAGAGCTTGAGGTTGTGGAGTGAGCCATGAGAGCAAAGTCAGTAGGGCCTTCTGCAGCTTGATCACTCCAATCATAGCCACCAAGCCCATCACAGGACACCAAAGCAGTGATTGAAGTCTCATGTATTAGGATGTTCCTCCTATCCACTTCCATAGTCCTGTTTTCCTGAGACCTGGGAAACCTACACTCCCTTGCAAAATGACCTTTCTTTTTGCAATTAAAGCACTCTACTTTGTACTTGTCAAAGCCCACCTTGTCAGTACCCGTCATCTGTAGACTTCTCCCAGTCCTCTGAATAAACCTCTTTGCCCTCATAGTAAGCATTGCCATCTGACACCTAAGATCCATCTCTTCAGCATCATTAGGATGGATCTTTTGAATGTCCTCATTTGCTATTTGAGTAATAGAGCTCTGACTAGCAAAGAATGAGCACACTGCAGCATCATTCAGATTTTATCCTCTAGCAACACTTCCCATTACACCAGCAAGACATCCTTCCTTAGTAGCAGGGACATCACTCAATGTGCTGCTAATGCTATTTGATGAGATAAAAGTCACAGGTTCAGATAACTTGACTTTTGCTTCATTTCTGCTTCATACACCTTCAGGTTGTTGCGCATATCATCCATGCTTGACTTCTCCAATTCTGGCTTATTCCTCTATACAATGGCATGAGTGTCCCATTCAGATGGAAGACTAGCCAGCAATTTTTGATTCAAGTCTTCCTGTTCAGTGGTCACCCCCACAAGATCCAATTGGCTTACCAGCTTTTGCAACCTGTTGCAGATCTCATTAAGTGATTCAATGCTTGATGCAGAAAAGTTGGCATATTGTTGCTTCAGAAGAGTCTTCTTGCTCTTCTTTGTAGCATCATTTCCTCCAAACTTCTTTTCTAAAGCTTCCATAAGAAGCTTAGCATCCTTGATTGAGTTGAAGGACAATTGATACTCATCTGGAATGGCCATCATGAGAATAGTTCTGGCCTTCATCTCGAGTCTTCTTTTGGCAATATCCTCTCAGAAAGAGAGAGGAATGCTTTCCTCCATCTCCGCTTTAAACCGGACAATATTTCAGCTTTCAATCACCTCCCATAATCCAATATCAATCATTTGGATATGCTGCTCTATTCTCATCTTCCACATCTCATACTCATCTGGTTTGAGCATGGGAACCCTGTTGTGAAATATAGTTACTGAATTAGAGTCCATCTTTCACAGTTGTAGATAACTTTCTTCTTGTTGTAACAACTTCTTGATCACACAAGCTCTGATACCACTTGTTGATCCCAGTTCACCTTATGAATATAGATCTTGAATAACTTTGTATAAGAAACTGTTTGAATCTATAAGTATTACGCGGAATATAACACTTGTAGAATAAGAAAAACACAATGCATTCACAACCAAAAGTTTCAATATTATTAGATTAATAATACGAGTGATCTTAATATCACTAGGGTTTACAACCTTGAAGCCGCCTTCAAAATTTATTAAAACTAAAGACCTAATTGTCACGACCCGCCTACTAGGTTACAATCATTTCCTAAACAATCGTATCTTTTCAGTACTTATCTAATACTACATAATAGGAAATGCGACATTCTATAAATACAAAACAGACTAATACTACAACATCAGATACACAAAACTAGTAGTAGTTTCTTCAAGCCCAGCAGCAGACACAACTTAGTGTATTCTCACGATTCTATATAGCACCACCTAGCAGTAGATAGAATACACTAAAAACAGTTTCGTTAATATCAGCAGTAGTTGACACTTAGAGCAATTCACCAGGAACTTCAGAAGCAGATGACTTTCCCAAAAGCAGTAGTTTCCATTAAACCCAACAATGCACAAGTGACTCGCAAAATCACATCAATGCATCATGACTAATCAAATTATCATCACTACTAAAACAAGATACACTTAAGATTCTGAGTTAACATACGAAATTGCGCCAATCCCTTATATTGCGGCTGATGGGCCTTGGGAAAATAATACTTTATTTAGAAAAGGAATTTCCATAAGCTTACTGAGGCAAATCTATACATGCTAACCACTGAGTAGTTCAATTTAAAGTCCTTTATCATGACTAGGATAAGAAGGAACACCAATTAGAAAAACCACGTTGTATCACTTTTCCTGCACAGTAGGCAACGTGGTAAATACGTGGCAGATTAATAGAAACAACAAGTTTATAACTAAAAACTAAAACTAAAACATAAAACTAGATTAAAAAGGTAAAAAAGCCAAACTAACGTTGACTATTCCAAAGTCAAACAAACATCTACGCACAACACAAACCATTGATTATATATTTAGATAAAATAATATGAAAAAAATCAAATGTATACCAATATGAAACATTATGAGGCTGATTTTGATCGGTAAGTGGCAACGAAGAACGATTGGAGCACCGGATCACGTTTTGATAGTGCTATTTCGTCTCGAATGTTCATTGTTTAGCACTAAATTTGATCAATTTTGAATTGGGCGGTTAGGGTTTTTAATTTGAGGAAAATATTGTTGGTGAGAATAAAGGATAGTGTGTGTGTGAAATGAAGCGATGGAATGAAATTGAGTAAAACCGACCCCTGTTAATTATGATTGATATTCCAAAAATGCCCTTATATAGGTAATTATATTAAAATGATAATTAATCTACACCTTTAGATTTAAAAAAAATAATCTACAAATGATGAATAATTGAGATCTCTTGATTTGATCTTTAAATAATTCTTGTTCTGCATTGATCTTTTGTCATAGCAAAATATGTTTTATTGACTCTTAAATGAGTTAGTTATCGATTTGGACATAAGGTTCATAAGAGAGAAATTATGTAAGGCATCTATAAGATAACATCTCATATTCCTATGTTGATTGATGTTTCATAAGAATACTAAAAACTCTTACAACACTAGTAGAATGCATACGACCGACATCAAATAAGAAGATTAATCTTTTTGACGACATTTGAGTAATGTAAATTTAGCAAAAATATAGAAGAGAGAGATTACAACATGTTAATACAAGTACTTTTTGGATCGCAAATCTAATCAAACTACTTGAATTCTTAAAGTTCATGTCGCCTAAATGAGCAAAGCCGGTTTTTAAATCTGCAAAAAACCCAAATCGTAGTTTGAACTTTGAACAACCACATCAAAACACACTTTGTTGTGGAGTTGAATTTAATTGTGTTCATAAGCGATTGAAAGTCGCCAATGATTTTAGATAATCGATAATCCCCACCATGCCGCAAGCTAACATAGTCCGAGGATTTGCTGCCACGATGCATTTAACGAATACATTAAGAGTAGCTCCGAGTGCCTCATCAAACCGAGCATCTTGTAGAGTGAACGTCTATCCTACAAGCGTCAAGACTACACCTAACACGTATACAATTTATAGAAAGACACCGAGTATGTGTGCTTACGCTTATGGGAAGAATGTTGTTCCACCGAATTTTTATCTCAACCAAAAGGATAGTGAGGGTTAGACGACAAGTATGTGTGCTAACGCTTATGTCCTAAGTTATATTTTACACATTGGATAATCAATTTTGAATGTATTCAACTAACTATTTATTATATTTATTTTGTGTGCGTAGAACTTTTTTTTTTTTCATTTTTTTGTTACATAAAAACTTTTAACACCTTTATATTTTACACACTGAGACTCGATTTCAATTCATTATTTGTTGATAAGACACCGCAAATCATATCAATTCTTGAAAGGAAAAACTATATGGCCAGAGTTATATTTGGTGATATGTACGTTAGTCGTACTGGTCTCACTAACGTGATAAGTAATAGCTAAGTAGGAATGTAGTCACAAAAGGCATCCATGTTTCATGCATGGCTATAATAATAACGAAAGACAGTCTAAGAGTTCCTTATCTATATGTTCGAGGATGGAGCTGTGACTTTTCAGTCGGGTAGGCCAAAACAAGAAAGAAGTCAAGAACACAAATATGTAAGTTTTAAGAGTCGTACAATTAAAGTTTTAATTTCAACCACACACGACGCTCTTTAGCATTACTAAAATCATCTAAAACAATATATAAACTAAGGTATCTGCAATATATACATTTTAATATCTTTTCAAACTAAAGGCATCGAACTTCTGTTATCCGTAAACCATGGTTTTAGCTTCTGATCATTCAATTGGATGGAAACATTATCTAATCTATTTGGATGGGCCCTTTTTGTTTTAACTTTGGGTGGGCTGAGTATGATTTTCTGTAGAAAATACATTGCAAAATATGCATACTACAAGTACTTATTAAAATAATAGGGTTGGCCATGGCCCATCCTAGCCACAATGCCCGAACTACTGTGAGAGACCATGAAGAAACTCTTAGAAATTACATCACCAGACTAAGAGAAAACCCGAATTTTTCGTTTTTGCGATCTCGAACCCCTGAAACCTCCCCAAGCTTTTAAAAGAACTCGGTGTAGCCAAACCTGAAGTTTAGTTGGTTTGTTGGTAACTAATCACACGATACATGCATGATGAGATTCAAACATACAATCGCTTAATTGTAGCAATTCAACCTTTCTAAACGAGCTATTATGATGCAATGGAATTGAAATTCTTACTCAAAACTTAATTCATGTCATTAGAAACTTGTTCTCCAAGAGATTTTAGCATAATTTTCATGAATAATAGGCTTAACATAAAATGTGGTAGAGATCCTAATCCTATGAAACCATGCTCACTTTGAATTAAAAAATCTTTGTTCTTAATCTGATTATTAATACATCTTTGTGGTCAATTTTTTTTTTTTTTTTTCCTAATGAGACCATGGTTTCTGACTTTTTGGCCGACTAATACACGGAGTTTGAACTCACTGCCACACAGACTCAAACCGGGTAAAGCCCTCTGTTTTAATGAGGTTGGCATTGCCCCTTCAAGATTGTTTGCACCTAGCAGAAATTGAACTTGACACCGCACACATCTTAGAAGTTGTCTGCTGTCTATAGAATGGAATTGAATGCGTTCCTGGCCATATGAAACAATCATCACTTATTCCCTCCTCAATCCTGATACCTTACTAGTTAAGGTCCACAAAAACGAAATGAATTCATGGCCTTGATCTTAAGAAACATGTGAATGTCGACCAGAAGGACGCACTTATGTTACACACTTTGTCACACTTGGATCTTGCCATCGCGACTAGCTAGTAGATCGGCACTTTTGATACACATAAGACACTGTTGGGAAAAGGGCATGTTGCTCATGGCCTCAAAATTAACTGTATGAAACTATAGTAAGCTGAAAGTCTACACTGATTGAGGTACAAGAGAAAATAACCATGAACTTGTGAGAGATTGTGTAAAGGTAGAGTCAAGTGATGAACAAAATAAAAACATTTGGATAAAAGTAGACTATTCACATGAACTTGCAATAGGGTAAAACTAGATGTACCGGTGACCAAACTCACCCCGACACCTCAGTTTCACGTCACTATTCACGCCTTTCGCCAAACTCGGTCACCACTGATAGCCCATCGTGGTTAACACCAAATCCACCGCACAAACATACCCCACTTACACATAAACATACTCCACAATACACTTACGTACACACACACAAAAAAAAAAACCAAAATTTTGTTCGGTCAAGTTTATGACCAAACCATCAATATAATTGCTCAACCACGCGTGAAAAACCTATTGGGTGTAGTGGTTCGTAACGCGTTATGATTTTTTTTTTGGTTTTGGGTAACGCGTTATGATGCTGCCACCTAAAGGCAACCACGTGTCCTCACTGCGGCTGGTCTAATATATTGCGGATCTTGTCAATTAAGTTCGGAAATTCAGACGTGTTAGTATGATAAATCAGACTAAAATTGAACTAAAAATGGTTTGAAGTCTGGAACATATATAAGACAACACCAAAGTGAAGTATTTAAAACATTGTTAACACAGTCGGTCAATGTTAAAAGCAACCAAGTAACAGTTCAGAAATTATCTAAAAACCAGCATATAAAAGTTATTCACAACGAAGTTTCTGAAACTAGAATACGAAAGATAATAGAGACGTCTGAAATGTAGATCTAAGGAGAAATGTTCTGTCGACTTGCAGCATCAGACTCTAGCACTTGGTCCGAGAGCCAAAATTGAGAAACAGAATGGGAAGAGAGTAAATTTTTGGTGCAATTTGATAAAAGCCTCTAAAAGGTTGCCAACAATAGTTTTATTAACTATGACACCCCTTTTTTCAATTTCAGGAATTAGATAGCATGATAATTCCATCTCTCTAAAAGATATATATGATATTAAACCAAACGTTAATATCAAAAAAACATTGGAAATCAAAGTGTTGTAAACTACAAAGCTACAACTAAAAAAATACCTTCAATTCATTCACCATTGGAAAGAAGAAGAGACTGATTAACCGGTTGCGGTGGTTAAATTTGGATGCTCTGGAGATCTATTCTTCTTCTTTTTTGGCTTCCACTTTCAGATGTTTCAACACTCAGATCACCTTCCTGCATGTAAATACATAAGCACAGCGTTAACTAAACATCACAAAGGTGTCCTAGTACAACTTTTACTTCATCATTGTTCACTAGATTTAAAAGACAATATAAGAATATGTTCATAGAGAGTTGTCTAGAAATCTAAATCTCTTGGCAGCTCGTACAGTCAAATGTTGACATTAAGCTAAGGTAATGCATGAAGATATCATGTCACTTGGCCATTATAGCAAAGTATCAATTTAAAATTCCAGGAAATCAGTCATAGTTTGCACACATTGCAATCAAATTTTCGGTCTTTAATATATCAAAGCAATACTCTACTAATGCATATGTGAAATTAGTATGACAAGTCCTGTGTGTCAATTGGAAGACAGACTCGTCCTAAAAGTATATACTGTATATAATAACATAACAGAAAGGAATACATGAATAAATACAATGATTGCACAGCATTGTCATTGATAAGAAATAGAGGTAGATCTATAGTATACTATATGTATCAAAAGAAAGGACCTCAAAACAACAACATAACTAAAACCCACCTTAGCATGAATCCTCTTTCTTTGAGGAGATACAAGGCTCTCCACGAACATAGGCGCAAGTTGGTAGTCCCAAAGCGACTTCATTAACATAACATTTTTCCTGGAAAAGTAATTCTCCCATGGATTGTACAGCAACTCTTTCACACGGCTTTCCTTATTAGCCTCCATCTCAATATCATATGGTTCGCTCCAAGACTCTTTTACAGTGTCGTTTTCCATTACCCATTTGTATCTGTAAGTTTGATAGGATCTATATTTATAAATTAACATGCATTCATCATGATCACTTACCCCGAGTCTGTCAACATCATAACATTCAGAATTCTGAGAATTATATGGTAGGGGAATTTCTCTGAATTCCTCTTTAGATAAATCAAAAGAAAGAATTACTTTCTTCTTATTTTGATCTTTCATAAGCCAGTTAATTGTTCCATGGTATAAGATACCAGGGTTACAATTTTCAATTAACTTATAGTTTACATCTTTAATAAATTCCCAACTATTCGATCTCAACTTTAACAAATAAAATTTTGTAATCTTAAGTTTCTTGAACCCTACAATAACCTTGTAATCATCGGTGGATAAATCATACCCAAAACCGCAACATATTGTAGCTCTTTTAGGAATTTCAGTAAGCTTTTGCAGTTTTTTAACCTCTCTAGTAGAAGGATTGGCTACTTCAAGTTCATTATCACAAAGATAGATGCATAAAAGGCCATTTGAAGAACCAACAATATAATGTCTCGTTTTTCGAAACAAGCTTGTTAAACTCCGACAGGATGCATCAACTATAGCGATCCTTCTATGTTTAATTTCATGACCCTTGTTGCATGTATGGTTTAGATGAGCTTGAACAAAAGGAGAACTTGATATTAAAGAATACCATGACTTACAAACGCTCTTGTATCTGAGTAGATTTTTGACATCCAATTGTGCGAGTATCTTCTCAAGCAAATCAAAGGGTAAAACCTCGGCCATTAGAAAACGAAACAAGAAGTATACGAGAGGTATGCAGCCGTATATATAAAAAAATAATAAATAAAAAAAAAAAAAAAAAAAAAACGTTTGCTGAGCCCAGCTTACAGCCTCATCCGAGCCCGTTGATATACCTCTTTAAGTCTTTATCATTCTCTGACAACTAACATATTGAAAATCAGCTAGATTTAGGTGATGCCACACCAATCTTCACGGAAAGTTGGACACGACCATAACAAAACAAGAAAAACTAGTGTAGATATTTAACATAGAACTGCTGATTATTGATTTAATATAAGGCCAAATGGTATTTTAATACGTAAGTTTGATTAATGGGGTCACCTAAAGTTGCAATATAGTACTTTGAAATTGACAAACAAAATTGTCATACTTTTTTTTTTTTTTTTTTTGAACGTAAGTACGCATTAAAAACTTAACATCCATACAAATCACCGAAAGCGGGTAAGTTCTTCCTGAAAAGATACATCCCAACTAAACTCTAGAGTGGAAGAAAGCGCATGATGAAAGCGGCCCAACGAAATACTTGATTGCTTTCTCGGTTAACCCAAGAAACGATATTTGCATAATCTTTGCCCATGCCATGAATATCATCCACAAGAGCAAAAACTCCATGGAGGTACGTCGAAGATGATAAGGAGATAGCTATTTGGAGTCGGATTCCACAACAAAATTGTCATACTATATTGAATAAAATCATTAATACAATATAATAATGTGCCACCATGGTTAGAAATAGTCAATCATTTAGGCTTTAGTAAATAGATAGTATTTTTCTTATTATTTTGAAAATATTTAATTTGAGCTAATTGAGTACAAGGTAGTAGTCAATCACGTTTAATTGTCAAGTCGTGTTCGTCGTTTCTTGAAAGTATCTTTTTTCTGGGAACATGGTCAACCAGAAATTCTTATGTTCGCGATTCTTCATCCACCGATGCAGAAAATGCTCCAGTTTTCCATTCTCACCCGAAGACTTTTTGGTGGAGTTTTTCATTGTCGGCCTGAAACTCATGTTGTACAGCCAAGTGGAAAAACACCGAAGCACACAAATTATCGTAAATAAAGAAAAAGGGTTTTCTGTTATATATCAGAAGAATTCTGAATGCTATGAGCTACCCTTAGATGTTAAACCTTTTCTTGTCGAGATCCTCCCTTAATCAGACTACACAAAGTTAATACGTACTATTCGTGGATACCAATATTAATAACACGTTATTGGTATGTCACCTCAGCGTCACATCATACACCTCTCAATAACTCACCAATAACTAAAACACCCTCCCTCATAACACACCACTAACATGTTATTGGGTCCCACAAAATACCCCACTAAAAATAACCACACACTCACAATACAAAAAAATAATAATAATAAACAAACAAGATGCAAATGGCGTAAGCCATTCCAATGGCTCAAACACCCAATGGCTCACCAATGGCATGTTGGCGTACCGTTGGCACACGAATGGCACGAAAAAAATGTGCATTTGGCATGTTATTCATCTTCATACCTTTTGCTCTAAGCAATTCTACAAAGTATATATACTTGAATGGTTTTATACTCAAATTAAAGTATATATTCGTACCGCTCAACAATGTTTTGAAAGGCTCAAGGCGCACTAAGACGCAAAGGGGGTCAAAGAGCCTCGAGGCGAGGCGCAAACCAAGGCGCGAGGCCGGGATTCATAAATATGAGGCGCACTATACATTTAGTTTTTTTATAGCCTATATGAAAACTTATGCAGCTTAAATAACACAAAATAACATTGAGATACTTAATAGTTTTTACATCTAATAAAGCTTGTATTTAAACACAAAATATCAAGCAAGCATCGAGATACTTAGTAGTTATTTACATCTAAAAAGCTTGCATTTAAACCCAAAATATCAAGCAAGCAACATGTTAAAGCATAATGCCACAGTATCATGATAATACTTCATAAAGAAACTACTTAATGAAACATATTAAGAGATTTTAAGCTATGTTGTCAAATTCCACATCGTCATCATCATCATGAAATGTGAATCTCTCCTCATTGTGATCAGATTCATCCTCCTCGACATCTTCTTCTTCGATGTCACTATTCTCTAAAATGGTAACCTCATCATCTTCATCCACAAGGTTTGATCTAAAACTGGACCCTCCCCTTCCTGTTCCCCTTGAGCTTGAACTAGCATACACATCATTGGATCTAAGATTATAGTTTGACTCGTCTACGTTCCCTTGATCATTTCTTGGTGGTTCATCCTCATACATTATACCAATCAACCATTCGTTACTTTCATCAATCTCATTTAACGATAAAGGATCAATAATATCACGACGATCAAAACGTTTCTTTAATTGTCTATTGTATTTTACATACACCAAATTATTGAGCCTAGCTTGATCAAGTCTATTTCTTCTTTTGCTATGAGGCTGCCAAATTTAAGAATAAAAAATGAGTGACAAAATAAATACTTATAGCTTTACAAGATGAAATATGCTCGAGTTTCAAATTCAAACTCAACTAAACTCATGTAGTAATATTCGATAACGTATATACTTACAAGACTAAATATGCTCCAGTTACGCTCACACCCTGTTGCACTACACGTAAGACTTAGAACCTTTATAACAAACTTCTTTAATTGAGGAACATTATCCCCATAACAACTCCACCATTCAGCTGCAAAGAATTACATGTTCAAGTAAATTGAAATATAATAATAAGTATGTGTTATCTTTAATAGTTTAATTTTACCTGGTGCCTTGATATTTCTGTCACGTATGGCTAGTTTATACCCCAAAATACCTTCCGCATTTTTATACATTTGCTTTTCTGCCATAAGTGTGCTTTGATCATCCTCATTTGGTACAAGCCTCTGAATGCAATGTAACAGCCCCGCCGATACCTCTGCATCCTCCTCAATCTTAGGATCCGAGTAGTAAAATTGTGGATTTAAATAATATCCAGCAGCATGTAACGGTTGATGAAGTTGACAGTCCCACCTTTTGTCGATAATGGCAAACACATTGTCGTACTTATTTTCATCACCATTAAAAGATGATGATATTGCTTCTTTTGCCTTTTTCATGGCCTGGTATATGTAACCATTGCTGGCTTCTTTTCGCCATCTACTAATCGAAGAACGCTTACAATATGACCCATCAACTTAAGAATGTACACGATGTTACTCCAAAAAGTAGGCATTGCAACAATACCAGCGACATTCTTACCAGCTTGCTCTTTAGCATACTTACTTTTTGTCCAAGTATCAGATGTGAACATTTTTCTCAAATTCATTTTTTGAACATGTATTGAACGAAGAGTAATGTAAGCAGTAGAAAATCTTGTTGTTGCTGGCCTAAGCAACTCCCTTTTCCCGGTGACCTTTCTCATCATGTTCACAACACCAATACGGTTATATATATAACCATTTAGCGCCATTGCCCTCTTTAGCGTTTGTCGTAATCTTGGAATCTTTCCAATATCTTCAAGCATTAGGTCAATACAATGTGCAACACATGGAGTCCAATATAAGTGTTTACGTTTTGCCATTAATAGTTGACCCGCTGCTTTATACTTTGATGCATTGTCCGCACTACTTGAACAACATTTTGCTCTCCAATTTCCTCCACCATCTGATCAAGCATCATATATATAGTGTCGGCATTCTTAACAAGATTTGAAGCATCAATTGACCTGATGAAAACAGAACCTCTAGGAGAGTTGACAAGAAAATTGATTATGTCTTTATGAGCTACCGAATCTCGCCATCCATCAGACATTAAAGAACAACCATACTTCGCCCACTGCTCATGATGCACTTGTTTTACCATTTCATCAGTTGACTTGACAACTTTACCCAAATATGGGACTCGAACCTCGTGGTAACTAGGAGGTTTAAAACCTGTTCAATGTTGGGCTACTGCTTCCATAGCTATACGAAAGCTATCATGATTAACGACATTAAATGGCAATCCAGCATCATAGAACCAATTAGCTAACTCTTTACACGCTTTATCTCGAAGTTCTTTCTTGCATATCTCATTAATGGTTGTCTACTTCATTTTTCCATCTTTGCGGTTTTTAACAACTTGTTCTGGTGGAGGTGTGAAAAACATATCCATAGGGCCTTTTACACCTTTTTGCTTTTTCGATGATTGAGCTTGAAACTTTCGACTACTACCTTGATGAGAGCCACTACCAACTTCTTCAACCTCATCGTACACATACTCTTCCACTTCCGCCTCATCAAAGTCAGGTAACACTTCTGCGATTTGCTTATTTTTTCTAAGTACCTGAAAGTACTCTTTCATTTCTTCACGAACATGAGCAGGACATAGTTTACATCCTTTGGAATTTCGATACCCACCGGCTAAATGTTGCTTAGCCCTATAAATTCCCCCGTGTGTGATTTTGTTGCAAAAACCGCAAATAGTCGTCCCTTGAATATATCCTTTTGTTACATATTTCCATCCCGGGTCTCTACTTCTAGCATCTGATTGGTTTTCGGAATCCATGATGAACTACCCTAAAGCCCTGAACATACATTACAATATATGAGTTTATGACTAATGAAATTGAACAAATTACCAAGTATCAAACTATCAACTATCAGTATCAACTATCAAGTATCTACAACAAAAATTCATAGTTCTTTGATAACACTTAACACCAAAGAAAAAACATTTATATCTGTTAATAAGCTACTACTCTTAGACATTTGCATATGAAAATTAGTTAAAATGTTGAAGCAATTACATCTATAATTCATTAAAGCAAATATATCATGCCTATTTAACCTTAACAAAAAGCAATTACTTCATTTCAAAAAAAAAAGGCCAGCCATCAATGCATTTCACATATGACGTTATGGTAATTTGCTCAATTTCATAGCATCTTATATTCACATTTGCTACTGTGGGATCCTAAAAACATATTGTTTAAGATATGGCGTCAAAAATGCATTTCACATATGGCGTCAAAAATGTTTAAGATGCTTCAATGCACTTCCAACATATTGTTTTCATGTACAGGATCACAATATAAATCAAAGTATCAAATTAAATTAGAATTCAAGTATACTTACCTGAAGAAATGGAGTGGTGGCAGTTGGCAACACGCCTACCCTTGTGGATTGTGTGTTTTATTTTTTTCTAAAATATTAGGGTTATTAGATATTGTGTAACTTAAAGGGCCCAATATATATTATAAGTATATAACATATAAAAGTCCAATGTATCTTTATATTAAGAAAAATAATCCCAAAAACCCATTACATCCTCTAGGCGCAAAAATCCCCTAGGCGCAAAATCACAATAATCCCCGAGGCACTGCACTTTTAACGGGATTCATGCATGTCATGAGCCTCGATCTAAGAAAATCCCAAAGGCTGGAGACTCGTGCGACTTAGCGACTAGGCGCGCCTTAGGCGCAATTTTTAAAACATTGCCGCTCAACCTGTAGGTACACTAGTTTTCGTTTTTGTCTCCTTTTTCTCTAATAAAAATCAGTTGTTTGTGGAGTAAATGTGGTAGGATACAAATCGTAATGTGTACTCAATATTTAGCATCGTGTGTACATATTTCATGGAGCACTTGCATGATAATCATTATACGACATAAACATGATGAACTATGACATTGTAATTATCATGTGTTAAAAATCTTGTATAACAAACTAGTTATAATACCCGTGCATGCACGGGGTTCTCACATATAAATTTTAATTATGATGTTAAGACAATATTTTGAGTTCAAAGGTTGCAATTAGAGAGTAGGCACTTATATTAAGTCTAACTAAAATACCAAGTTGGACATTAACAACATCGAGCACCAACAAAAAGCTTCAAACACGACTTGAACCAAAATTGTTTCTTTGAATCATATTGGATAGTTACCGCTTAACACATTATCAACCCATGTGACTTACCAATTTTAATATGGATTGTCACAAACTCTTTCAACTACTTAAAAACACCAACATATTGTTAAATGAATTTGGAATTTTACTTTAACAATTTACGTAATCGAAATCATATTTAATGTACCTTTGACCTGCTAACTAAACGGTGACACTCACAAACTTGTTCAATAGAGGTAAACAGGTGAAACATCACCAAAATATTTTTAGATACCTAAAAACACAATCCAAACAATTAAAAAAGATCACTTGCACACATGAATGAGTCACACATCACCTAAACATACTGGCAAATGACGTACACAAATAAATTATATTGAATGTATGAGTTAAAATATGACTCGAACCTAACTTGAGCATAACTTTTGTAACATTTTTCTACCCGCACCAATAAATTCCAGTATGTCGCGATCTGTTAGACCAATTCAGTTTTAAGCTAAAAAAACATTTTACCGTTAACAATAAACCACAATTATAAATCGGCATACTGAAAAGTAGATGGGTCAAAATCGCCTCTTATGAACTATTTAAAGACTATAAATCAACAATAACATAGACGGGCCAAATCTTTTCTCTCTCAATGATGATTCGATTATAGTCAACTCATATTAGGCAAATGGAGATGTATGATAACGGGTTAAAAAGGGCCACCTTTAGAAAAGGCTAAGTAGTTTTTGTTTTGTAATCACTTTATTATAGATAACAATCAGTTAGTTACAGAAGGATTAGTAAACGTTGCTAATACGGTAATGTTTATAAGTAGAGTGAAATAATGCTCAAATGATTAACCAAATAATCTAGAGACAAAGACAACCATCCAGATTTCAGAGTTGTTAACCTCACTCTCTATGCTCATCTGAAGTCATAAATGCACAAACAATTCTACAAATGTTTCATTCACAAAACAACTTTGTAGATAGAAAAAACTTGTATTGACATACCACAATATATATCCTTCCTTAACTAAAAGCCAACTAATAACATATAAGAATAAAAAAAGAAACTTAGAAACCAAAAAATGAGGAATAACATGTTGTGTATACTCTCTGAAGCTCACAACTTACACCCACGGCTCATGGCTAACACTACAAACTTGCTTCCTTTTGACAAAATAAATCATCCGAACAAATCCACTAACTCTAAATTTGGGCATCTTGCATTGAAGAGAAACGGTATCATCAAGCTGTTTGTACGAAAGTATAGGCAACACAAGATGAACAATAAAACCTTTATTCAGATCTAAGCTGCAATAGTCAGCTTAGATTAAGTTTACAATAGTATCCGAATGTTACAAGATTAGATTAATGTCAATGAGACAATAATCATGTAAATGTAAAGACAAGACAAGATCAGTGAAATGATTAGAAAGAAGTGAAGAGAGTGATACAAAAGACTGCACACTCAAGTCTCTGTAACCCTAGATTAAGGGACTTATTAAATAGGAGATTAAGTTTCACTAAGACCCCTCTAACGGCTATAAATGACTCATCAGCAGAAACGATGAAAGCTTCAGCAGAAATGAACATCTTGGAACTTTAAATCTTTTATCCTTTGTCCAAGTTTAACCCCTGTAATTAATCCTGCAATGAACCATAACTAGAAAGCCATTAGCAATTGATAGAATGATATGTTTGCTACAGATTATCACCCCAAAATTTAACATTCCCCCTTAATCTGATGAGCAAACATATCAAACAATATCAATTTTTCACACAAAAATTTATGCTGATAGACAGGGAGGTTCTTTGTGAGTATGTCTGCAGTTTGGTTTGAAGAGCCAATCTTTTAGCATTTATAACACCTCTAGCAATTTTTTCCCTGATGAAGTGAACATCAATTTCAAAGTGTTTTGATCTTTCATGGAAAATGTGGTTGATGACAAAGTTGTAAAGCGATTTGTTGTCACAAAAAGATTGACAGAAGATTGATATCAACTTTTAGATCTTTTAGGATTTTTGAATCTAAATGATTTCACAGAGCAGAGACATAGATCTATACTCGCTCATGGAAGATTTTGAAAGAGTGTTTTGTTTTTACTTTTCCATGAGATTAAACAATCATTGAAGAAAACACAATAACTGTGATGATTTTCGGTTTTCTTGCATTTGGCCCAATCAAGATCACTATATCCTTCAAGATGATTTTCGAGTTGTTGAAATTGTACCTTAGAACTTTCCCGGAGCTCCTTTTAGATATCTCGAACATTGAGGGCACATTCCGATGAGATTTTAAGGAGAATGCATATATTGTGCCGCACAATGAACCGAGTATGAGATGTCGTGTCTTGTATGGGCGAGATAGATAAGTTTCCCAAGTAACTCGATAACCAGTGATGTTGACAAGCAAGGGGTCATCGGCGGTGGGAATGTATGGAAGCACGAGTTGGGTTCCATAGATGGACATGTGTTTGCACCCAAGAAGACCAAATTCTTTGAGGAGTTCAAGACAATATTTTCTTTGAGAAAGACAAATGTCATTTCAGCTTTTAAAACCTCAATGCCAAGGAAATATTTTAGATTTCCCAAGTCTTTGATATGAAATTTGGATTTTAGAAACTCTTTAAAAGATTTATCTCATCAATACAGCTTCCAGTAAGAACAATATCATCCACATAAACAAGCGAGCAATAAGCTTGTTATTCTCGATTTGGTGAACAAGGAGTGATCAATAAAGATTGAACAAAGTTATTTTCTTTAAGACACCGACAAGTTTTTCATTCCATTTCACGGGAGCTTGTTTTAGGCCATATAGAGACTTGACAAGTTTACAAAATTTATTTTATTGTTCTCATTACGTAACCCTTGGGATGGTCATATAGATATCCTCATCAAGATCTCCATACAAGAAAGCATTGTTAACATCAAGTTGAAAAAGAGGCCATTTGTTTTTACGCCTAAGGCAATAAGACATCTAACAAGAGACATTTTCGAGCAGGGAAAAAGTTTCATCATAGTCTATTCCTTCCCTTTGGTTATAGCCTTTAACAACTAATCTAGCCTTGTATCTATCAACTTCACCATTGGCTTTATACTTGATTTTAAAGATCCATTTGTACCCATAGGAGTTCTATTAGGAGGTAGATCGGTTATATCCCAAGCATGGTTTTCATTTAAGGCCTCAATTTCGTAGTTCATAGCATCAACCCAATTACTATCAAGGATGGCTTCTTCATAACGGTAGGTTCAATACTTTTATTAAGACTAGATGCAAAGCAAGAATTATCTTTGTTAAGATTAGAGTAATTAACAACCTTTTCAACACCATATTTGACTTTTCTTTCTACAATAAAGTCGTTAAGATTATCGGGCAACTTAGAGACTCGGTTGACCTTCTAGCGATAGTGGTGGCAAGCCTCTTTCTTGTTCAAATAGAATCGGTGTAGTATCGCAGAATCGTGTCGTATTAGCGGGATGTGATTCATGTGATATGGTGCCCTCGTGGTGTGTATTATCATCTATAGATGTTGCAATCGGTTCGTCAATCCTAGTAGGATGACTTACCACCGTGCCATCATCATAGGATGTCACTCTCCTTCATCATTGGGACTTATTTGTGAGTCAAAGAAATTTTGTGATTTAAATCTTTTGGTACAAAAGTTTCAACAAAAGGTTTTGACAAAGTATTTTTCATTTTGAAGGGAAAACAGTTTCATAAATTTTGACATCTCTCGAGTAAAAGATATTTTTGTTTCTAGGCTCAAGAGTTTATAGCCTTTCTTCTCATTTGAGTAACCAATAAGGACACTTTTTCGGACCTACTACCAAACTTATCGAGATGTTGAGAATGGTGGCATAGCATAAGCGACCAAAGACTCTAAGGAGAGAGAGTGAGGGTCATGCCCATACACAAGGAAGAAGGGGACTTGCAGACAGGAATCAAGAGGGTAACCTGTTTATGACATAGGCGCAGTTAGAACACATTCGCACTAAAGATTTAGAGGTAATTCCCACGAAACATAAGGGATCTAGCCACATTAAGGAGATGCCTATGTTTCCTTTCTCTATACCATTTTGTTGTGGTGTATAAACACAAGAGGTTTGATGTAAAATTCATTTTTCATGGAAAAATGTTGAAGTTTATTATTGACAAATTCATCCCATTATCACTTCTAAAAATCTTGACATTGTGTTCAAATTGATTTGATAGCATATGAGTAAAGTTAACAATGGAAACATAAACATCATCCTTCCCTTTAAGCATATAAACCCACACTGCCCTGGAATAGTCATCAACAACTGTTAAAAAATATTTGTAACCATCTCTGCTAGTGACTTTATATGGTCCCCATACATCAAGATGGACAATTTGACAAATTTTAGTTGATTTATGTTCACTTAAAGGAAATGGTTCTCTAGTTTGTTTAGCTTTATTACAAGTATCACAGAGATGATCAGTTTCAGATGTACTATCAAATTTAAGAGTGGGTTTAAGTATGTGTAGGACTTGGTCGAGGATGACCAAGTCTTTGATGCCAAAGGTTTTTAGAAACATGACAAGCGATATGCGCTTATTAGAAATAATCTTACATGTAGAATCAATATCAAACATATATAACCCATTGTATTGTTTACCAATCCCACAATCCTTTTTGATGTAAATCTGTATATAGTAATTAGATTCATTAAACCCAACAAACATCTTATTGTCTCTAGCAATTTTATGAACAGACAAAGACTAACATTGTACTCGGGAACAACAAGTACATCAAAAGAGTTAGGTCATCATTGACCTTTAAATCACCAATTTTAGTAATTAAGGCACGAGTACCGTTGGGATGTCCAACAGTTAAGCCAAGATTTGAAATGTTAACAACATTGATTAAAAGTTTTCGATACGTCATGTGTTGATTTGCACCGAATCAACAATCCAACCAAGACCGATGTTTTGGATAGAGACTTTGTGTTGTTGTTAAAAATTTATTAAAGTTTACATTAAACTTGACACCGCCATTAAAGAAGGTTCTGAAAAATTTTGCCCGCTAAGTTGGCATTAGCAGATGACACATTGTTGTCATTGAGAAGACTCATAAGTCCGGAGAGTCGTTCATTAGACAAGGAAATAGGAGAGTTGCTACCAATATTATCATGACATGATTAGTTTCAGAGAAACATTGTTATTCTTGAAAGGTTTACCATTAAAATTCCTTTTAACATATCCAGCAGGATAACCAACAAGATCATAACATCTATCAACAAGTGACCGTGTTTTTGCAATTAGTACATTTGAGATTCATGTTTGGTCCTCTGCTATTTGAGTTGTTACCATTATTAAAACCGTAACCTTTGTTGTTAAAACCTTTTTGTTATCAAAAATTTTCCACCATCGACGTTTTTGCAAAGAAAGGTCGTAGCATTGGGTTTAGCGAGCTATTCCCAGATGAAACATTCTGTGAGATTCTTCTCCGAGACAACGAAAAGCGCTTTGACATTAGGTAAAGGATCTCTCGGTTAAAATATTGCTTCGATGGGGACATAGGAGTCATCAAGACCCATAAGAAATTGCATTAACTTGATCACCGATTATGTTTTTCAAAATGTTTTGCAATTTCACAAGTGCGGAGGCAAGTGATCATACAATCAAATTGTTTCCATAAAGAGTTAAGGTTGTTATAATAGTCGCAAGAGAGGACCCACTTTGACTAAGAGAGTTTATATTTTATGCATTAAAGATAGTGAACCATCAACCTTATCATAGGTATCTTTAAGATCATTCCACATTTCATAAGCGCTTTAGCATATATAGCACCAACAAATAGTTCGTGGTGAGAGAATTAAGAATCCAAGTAACCACAACAGAGTTACAAGTATCCCATTGATTAGCAAGACTAGGGTTTGAATCATCTCTTATGCAAGTACCATCAATAAACCCTAACTTATTATGGTTCCTTAAAGCAAAAGTCATGGCCATATTTCATATTTTATAATTTTCAGTTCCAGTGAGTTTAATAGAAATAATGGGAGTGCCATTGGTATTGTTAGGATGCAAATACAAAGCATCACCAAAGGATAAACTTTTCTCAGTGGAAGAGCCACCAATATTATCATCACCAATAGCCATAATTCAAGCAATAAGATGATAGATATAATAAGATGGATAAAGAGTCACAGACATGAGATAATAATAAGACAAAATAGACAAAGTAATAAGACCTTGAATTAAAGAAACAACAGTACCAAGCACGTGGACTAGGATAAACCAGAGCGGTGTATTCGTACCACTCAAAGGTGTCGATCAAGATGTTAGTCTATCCGTTTGCACCCACAAAGACTTATGTCTGTATGTCCGAAGAAAGGATAGGACTTAGACTTACGAGAAATATGCAATGAAGAACAAGTCACAATTACCCTAGATTCACTTAGTCTAGGGCTAATTGTAAGTAGAATATAACCAAAGGATTACGCTAGTAGCAATAACCCCAAACCACCAATTTGTTGTCAAGAGAATCAATGAGCCTGTATCTCGATACCATGTACGAAAGTATAGGCAACACAAGATGAACAATAAAACCTTTATTCGGATCTAAGTCGCAATAGTCGACTTAGATTAAGTTTACAATAGTATCCGAATGTTACAAGATTAGATTAATGTCAATGAGACAATAATCATGTAAATGTAAAGACAAGACAAGATCGTTGAAATGATCGAAGAAGTGAAGAGAGTGATACAAAAGGTCGCACACTCAAGTCTCAGAACTCTAGATTAAGGGACTTATTAAATAGGGATTAAGTTTCACTAAGACCCTCTAACGGCTATAAATGACTCATCGTGAGAAACGATGAAAGCTTCAAAGAAATGAACATCTTGGAACTTTAAATCTTTTATCCTTTGTCCAAGTTTAACCCACAGTAATTAATCCTACAATGAACCATAACTAGAAAGCCATTAGCAATTGATAGAATGATATGTTTGCTACAGATTATCACCCCAAAATTTAACACTGTTGTAATCCTAAATGGGCAAATAGAGAGGAGAGAAAAAGATATTATTGTAGCTTGCGTAGGATGTCCTACAATGAACATTGTTCCAGAAAAGAGTATTTTTTTATCAACACTTTATTAAATTTGAGTGCTCCAAAAGCAAATTCAGAGCAAGGAGCAAATAAAAACAATGGATCTTCAACGCTGGTCAAGAAAAAAGAGTAACTTGATGGAATAGAGACCTACAATGTATTGATTTAACATATAAATCAAGACGCCCAAAGTCCAAACAATTCTGAAAAAAGTTGAAAACGTAAGTTACTTGGACAGATTCCCAAGACCAAGAATGAATTATAGATTACAACAATGTCGTGCAAACTATAAATTAGAGAAGAATAAAAAATCACATCACATTTTTTACTTGATGTAAAAGGTTGAAATGGAACTCACAAAACGGTCATATGAACTGAAAAGGCCTTGGTGGGGTCAAAGGTAGCTTAACCGCTCCAAAGTCCAAACCGCGCTCAGTCTCATTAGCAGCCTCATCCGCAGCTACATGGTTGTAAAACTCAAAAAGCCGTTATAGGCCTGATCCAAGTAGATCAATTTCCCCGCTTCACGACAGTAGATCCAATTCCAAGTGCCCGCCCGATCAAACATATGCTGAACAATAGATAACCAAAACTCATAAGAGGCCTAATAAGTTTGGCTAATCAACCTATCATGTATTCATGTGTAAAAACTTTAATATTACCATATTATCATAACATTGTTTACCATAAAAGAATATTTTTGGCCAGAAAGGAAAGGTAAGGTTAGAGGAGACCACTTTGTAAGTGGGTGATAAAACCATGGTTAAAAAAAAGAAGAAAAAACATGGTTACAATAACAAAACACCCTTTGAGTAGAGGTAAAAAGATTGTCGATTAACTCGCATAGAAAAATTAGCATGGTGAGGAACAATAACTAATAAGATGGAATTAGCAAATTATTTTGTTACGCCATTTAAGCATTGATATTTCATGGCCATTATCATGATGTCAAATACTGTAACCACTTTATAGCCCCAAAAATCATTAAAACGATAACATTAGGATAATCATTATTACCAATTGATATGATCTGAAAACTAATCCACGTCCTAAATAACATCCTATTTTATTAAAATGGTTATGATCATTCTGCACATCACTAACAGAGAACTCGAATAAAGAGAAGAGATTAATAAATGACGTTTCATTTTTGAGTCCCAACTTATCTATTATCCTCTAATAAGTTCACCATTTGGTTGTAATGAATAAAATGGCATCACTTAGATATCAAAAAAGGGGAAAATCACAATTTCCAATGGTCATTTTCGAGCAAGTTCGAACAATAATATGCGACAATACGCAACCATTAACAATATAAGCATAGCACCTACATAATCACAACTTACAAACTCCCAAAACTACTATAAAGTTATCAAAATATGTCAACTTAAAAAAACTCCAGTTTTGACCTGTTACCCATTGTGACAGCAGCAATTTTTCAGGTATAACCGCCTTTTCTGAGCAATTTTGAACAACAAAGTAAAGTGTCAAAAAACATTTGTCTATAACTTAATAAACATAGCCCTAATATATTCGTAACTTGAAAAAAATCTCCAAACATACAAACTTTCATCAAAATGTGTTAACATTACAACAAAATAATTAAAAAAAAAATCCAATTTTGACCCGTTACCCACTGTGACAGCAACAATGTTCCAGGTATAGCGGCCTTTTCCGAGCAATTATGAGCAATATATTTTTTACCCATAGCAATTTTTTAACGATATTATTGATGTAAGAGGTTTGTAACTATTTAACACGTCAATTTTTAATGATTATATTTAAGGAAGAAAACAAAGGATTGCACAACCAAATACAACTTTATTTTTACCCGGACGACAAATTTACCCATTCACACATTAGCCAACCCATTTGAACTGCCTAATTTGCTAACACTGATGTTTCAAAGTCTGAGTAGTGATATGCAATAAGATTTTCTCTTAGTTTGATTCCAGAATTCATAAATGATCTTTCAACAAACTTGGCCATCATTACTTTAGTTTAAGGCACACATATGGAAGACTCGGATGCACACACCATGAAGTAAACTAATGCATTACTAAAACAGTAGAGTCTTAGAAACCATATATCATCTTTAGATACAAAAAATATCATAAAGTGTTATTTTTTGCATTTTACATAACGACTCACCTACCATATTTTTACAGCTCACTCTATGCCACTTGAGAAGCTACCATATTATGAAGATTGTCTTCGAAATCACTCCAGCATATTAATGTTTTAAAATCGCTCAATTTTTATTTTAAGTTTATCACATTAGAACAACGGTATGAGAGAAAAATAGGGTAGAAACTGTGGGTCGATTTTTGGGTGGTGTTGTTATAAATTTTAGTATTGAACCCTTAAGTTTTTGTAAATCAACTCCGATTTTTTAAGTTTTCTTTCTTTACACTTTTGAGACATACATTTGTGTACTCAATTTTTCATAGAAAACGTATCTATAAATATTATTGTCAAATTAATAAAGTATTTATGTTTTTTTAATTAAACATGTTTAAAAGAATTAATAATAATAATAACAAAATTATTACTTAAACACCAATTGGGTATATTTTAAAATGTAGCATGAATAATAAAATGGAATAGAGCCACTTTAATCAATTTATGGATGCATCTACCTGTGCAATTCATTGATAATTAAGAACCCTTAATATAATAGTGAAGAACCCTTTTGATGTATGTCCAACTCTCCTCGTGATTTTGCATTCAATGTGTGAAATTAATCCCTTGTTATAATTTAAGAACCCAATTGCCTAAATCTCCATAATTTATATTATGCAAAACTCTTTCTTCGTGGGTTTCATACACTTCCTTCTGACTGTCGTACAATATATTCGCACTCATTATCTTGTCCATATTTTTATCAGTATTACAATATTTGTACTCATTTACTGGGCCATAATTTCTACGGTACTCATTTGACGCCACGTTTTCACCCCAACCCAACTCACCCATATTGTCACTTAAAGGAGGCTAAATACAACATAAGAATAGCTAAAATTTCTTATTTTAATACACATCGTCTTAATATTGGATTGTATCATTCTAAATTTGTAATGTGTATATTAGGTTACAAAATATATAACATAACAAATGCATTAAGGGAAGTAAGAAGTTAAACAAACCTTGAGATGATAACATAATTGAGCTCCTCCAAACTATGAATAGCGGAACTGATCAACTACCTGCATAAATTTGAAACAAACTTATCCTCGTCATACAGACATGAACAATTTTATTCTTCTAACCTGATTAAGGAGGTGTGTCAAACATTTATCTGTCTTAATATGAGTAGCAAAGTAATTTACACATGGGTCTCATTTGAGTTCTATATACTAAAAAATCACAATCGCTGCAAAATATTAAATAGGATCTAACTATGAATATAATAAAGGGTTTTGGTCATAAAATAGCAGATGATTCACCAAATAAGATTTTCAAATGTACAAATGCTCCAGAGCACATAACCATCACATTCACCGATGTACTAAAATTTAAAAAGTAAGTTTTAGAAACGTTTATGAACATAACTAATCTTTCAATTGATTGATATAACTTTCTTTCATTTATACAATTCATCAAACACTTGTATTTAATGTATAACAAAATTTTGTTGCCAATCTAGTACTTGATGATGACGTGGCATACCGAAACCCTCGACTTTGTCACCATTTATAATGTGACACGTCACCACCTATTTGTTGACTAGATTGGAACAAAACATGAAAAAGTAATCGTTACACAAACTATAATAGAATAAGATATAGTTATAAACTCAATAGACAAAAGGAATGTAAATTACCTCGATTTCTTTCTCGGAGTGCTCTATATATTCATGTTTGCATTCAATAATATATAGTTGGCTTGTTGCATTCTACTTTTTTCTCCAGTTCATCCCATAAGCTTTTAATATGATAAAACCTTCCGGAAAAAAAAAACTTGAGATTAAAAACCTCACTTTACATACCATAAATCAAGTTTCAATAAGAATAAAAAACATAAAATCATAATCAAATTAAACCCCAAATGTTCAAACTGAAAAATTAAGAAAAAAATAAGGATCATGATAGACAAATCATGCTAACTTTATCTATTCATCACCATCATTGAGAATACTCCCATGTGATGATAGAGATTTTCACAAAAGTTTCACATACTAAAAACAACAACAGTCAAGAGAGGGCATGATAACTGCCAAATAATTCGAACTTAAATTATTATCATATCACAAACGAAACTGATATCTCAGCTAATCCACTGAAAGTTACTAACAGAAAGTCGGGTTCAAGAAGCAAACAAAAGAGGACATACCGTTGATTAATTAAAGAGATGAGATTGTGCGATTTTAATAGGAACATAACTTGAATCCATGGCTTGAAGAACACATGAATCGAAAAAACCCCATAATCGACTTAGGGTTTTTGGATTTGATAAATTGTTTACATTGTTTGTTTATTTGTTGTAGGTTTCCTTTGTGTGTTGAGGAATTGAGGGCAATCCGTGTTTTTATTTATTTATTTATTTATGAATTTGGTCCAAAAGTATTGATAATGTGCCCACAAGTACATGTGTATTCTTAGTTTATTTTTTCTTCATCTAAACATAAAAACGAATTTTTGTTTCTTTTACTAAATCAAGAAATATTTAGCTTTTATTACTTTTCATATTTTATAAAAATAATAATAATTTAAAAAAATATTACCAAATAAGGTATGGTTTGATTTCTTTGAAATGAAAAATTCCCACTAGGGGTTTTGTTTTATTATATAAAAGATTATCTACCTTTCAACTTAAGTTTATTAGTAGTTCTCAACAAAGAAAAAAAATGTGAAGAAAGGTTCATAAATAAGTTAACTGAACTTAACGTTTCTTATGATAGAATATTTACTTGAATGATTTTATAAGAGAAATTTGATGAACCGTGATCCACTATACGCCTTCTCTAAAATATAAGCTTCAAAAGTGCACTATTTTAATTTCCACGCCCCAAAAGCAAAAATACCAAAATTACTATTTCTCACTCCTATCAAAGTATTCCTAAAAGAGCTATCGCTAATGTTACAATGATAGTATATGGTATCTAAACGATGTTATCTATTAGATATTAATCGATCATAGTATTAGTCGAATATATTATTGTATAGGCCCGAGTAAAATTGTTTTGGGATTAGCCCATGTGTAGTTAGCTTATTTATCAAGTTACATTGTATCTTATATATATGGGACATTATTAATGATTTAATCAAGCATTTTACGTTATCTAATATGGTATCAGAGCCTAAAAGATTCTCCCTGAAAACCTACAGTAAACAATCGATCCTACCAAAACTGCCTATTTTTTGTTTTTCTTCTTGCTTGCATATTGCAATATGCTTGCTACCTAATCGCCTATATAGTGATCGCTGTAAGTGACAAACATAATTGGGGTGAGCATGATCAATATACCCTAGAGGCTGATGCATATAAATTCTCTCAGAAAGATGACCATGAAGAAAAGTATTCTTCACATCCATCTGATGAATAGGCCAAGCATGTTAAACAGAAAGACTCAAAATAGTACGGATAGTTGCCTGTTTAACAACTGGACTAAAAGTCTCATCATAGTCGATTCTTTATTGCTGATTACGACCATTGGCTACCAAGAGAGCCTTGTACATGCTAAGTGATCCATGTGCATTAAACTTATACCTAGAAAACCACATAGATCGCACAATATTCGCATTAGTAGGACGGGACACAAGCACCCACGTACCATTAGTAATTAAAGCATTATTGATAAGGATTTAAAACGTACGCTTTTAAGGGGTCATTTAAGCCCTTAATCGACCACTTTTATATCCGTTACTGCTTAATTTCGTTCCTTTTCACTTTTTAGGTCTCTTGGAAGCAAAATGCTGGAATGATGCACATTTGGACGAAAAGGAGTGAAAACATGAAGAAAATGGCAAAGTCAAGATCGAAGCCACTCAAGTCACTCAAACCGAACTCCCGACGGCATCCCAATCAAAGGCGACGCCGTCCTCTATACATATTTGATAAAAACATGCACCGACGGCTTAGTGGAATTTTTGCTCATAACACTGACGTCGAGCTTTGAAGAAGAAGGCGTCACTCGGACTTTTCATCTCGCACGGCCCGGATCCGTAACCAAGACGGCGTCCAATCGAAGCCCGACGTCCACAACTCCAAGGTGACGTCGTCCATCGATAACTTAGCCAAGAAGAAAACCCTAATGACGGCGATCGACGACGTCCACTATAAAGCGGCGTCGCACTTGTAAATCTATATATAGAATTCAATTTTTCTGCATTTAAAGAGGTAGACTTTTGGAGTAAAAACCTTAAACGCTTGTAGTCCGACTTGGACAGTATCTTAGGGTCCCAAACCCTATTTTACACATCACGATAAGTGTTTTAATCCAAAAGTATCATTATGTCTTCCATTTATTGTGTGTATGCTTGCTTGCTTAACATGTCTAGCTAAATTTCTTGTGTGTTTTCTTAGATCTATGAAACCTAGTTATTAATTATTGTTGGGTTGTCTCTTATCTTAATTGTAATTGGCTTAGGAGTGCAACTAGGCTATCGTTGTGTTTAAATGCTTGAGTAATCTTTGTGAAAGTTAGTTTATGAATGACCTAGTGGATTTCATAGTCTAAAAACCCAAAGATAACCTTAAAGTTAGTTTATGAATGACTTGTGGATTTCGTAAGCAAAACCATTAGGTAATCTCAAAGAGTTAGGGCATAGGCACACCCTACGACCTTAGAAAACACAACGCGTTAAGAATAAGGACGTGACAATTCAACCAACAATAAAAGATAACTAGGGAGTAATAGTATCTAGGTAAACACATTCTTAATCATCATACGAGCACACATCAAATAGACATAGCTACCCGTAGTAATAAATAATTAGAATAGTAGAAGTAATCGGTGAAGTACCACCCCAAACCAATTGCCCGAGATTTTACCCTTAGCTTTCTAAAAACAATAAAAGATTAAAAAAAAAAAAAAAAAAAAAAAAAAATCATCCTCAACCCCACCTTAGCGTAATACACTTGTGCTAGCATTCTTATTCCCAGAGAACGATATCAATACCGAGGCTTACCCAATACTACACTACAACGATTAGGTTCACGCCTAGGGTGTTGAGAAACTTGCTCGGTGAAAAGGAAGTTCCTTTGACCCCGACGCGCTTCAGTCGCGCATCAATTTTTTGGCGCCGCTTACGGGGAATAGAATAGCTAGTTAGATTTTTATCTCGTTTAGGTTCCCTTATTTGATTCCTATCAAGTAATATTTTTTCTCATTTTTAGCTTCCTTGTAGTCTATCCCCCTTCTTCGTGACTTTGTTAATAATCCCATCACTTTTCATCATGGAAGGTGATAAGCCACCACCACATCACACCATTCCCATCGACCCACCACCAATTGACCCGCCAAGAGGCCGTACTCTTGGTGAATACTCTAGACCAAGCCACCAAGGCTATAGGAACACCATTGATCTCCCGATCAAGCTCAAACTACTGACCTGCGATCCGACACCATCCGGTTGGTGCAAAATGGATGTGCATTCCATGGACTTCGTTCAAGATCCTAATCAGCATCTCAAGGACTTCCTTAAAATCGTTGATTCCATCGACCTTGATGCTACCACATGGGAGACCACGCTTGCGTCTCTTCCAATTCTCTCTCACGGGACCAAGCTAGTAATTGGCTTGAGCGACTTCCACGGATCCATCTCAAGTTGGGATGATCTCACCACTCGCTTCCTCGCCCAATTTTTCCACCGGGAGAACTACCAAATTTAGGAATGAAATCTTGATGTTCCAACAACGTCAAGGTGAATCTCTACGAGGCATGGACTCGATTCAAGGGCTTGCTCCATAAAGTCCCTCATCACGGCATCGATCTTTGGCTTCAAGTCAAAATCTTTTACGATCATGTCAACTTCTCAACTAAGCAAACCATCGACCAAGCAGCCGGTGGCAAACTTGGTGAACTTACCGCGAAAGAATTGTGGGGTACAATAGAGGACCTTGCCCTCTATGAAAATGAAAGTTGGAATGACCCCCGTGAGTTGCCCAAAACCGTCAAGGCAATCTCCTTGCCTCCCATTGACTCACAAACTTCCAATCGTAGGATGCTCGAACTTGAAGATCAAGTCAAATTCCTAATGAGATCCTACGAGAACCCTAAGTCTTCACACCAAGTGAGCAAAATCACTCTACCTTGTGAATTATGTAGTGGTCCCCACGACACTCGTGATTGCACAAGACTCCCCGAACAAGCCTTTGCGGACTACGCCTCCACGCGTACCGATGGGGCGGGAGAGAAGTGGTACACTTTCAAGCCCGAGCAAAACAACTTAGGAAATTCCTACAACCCTTCTTGGAGAAATCACCCTAACCTTAGGTGGAGCCAAAACTCGAACCTGCCCCAAAACTCATCTAGTCCACCCAATAGGTCCAACCCTCCAAATACCGAGAATTCCACTAGTCTCAAGGCAATGGTGTCTAGGTTCATGTCATCTCAAGAAGCTCGATTGACTAAGCTTGAAGCCGATTTCAAGCAAAGACAAAGCGAGATGACAACCAAGCTCGACGCCCTCTTAAAAGCCTTCAATGACCGGGAAATTGGAGAACTCCCGAGTGACACTATAAAGAACCCAAAAGTAAATTCGATTTCATCGACTTCATGTTCTTGCTCACTTTGGGAGAATGCATATCCATGCCCTTCACACCCAAAAGTCCACTCGGTCAATGCCATCAACACGGGTTTCAAGCGATCCCTCATGAAATACCAAGGATTCGAACCAATGGTCCATCCAACTCTTGAGAAACCCATCAACCAAGATCCCAAACCTAATCTAGAAGAGGAGTATAAGGAGCTCCACCAAGAAAAACTGGTTCTTGAAGTCTTGACTCATACACCTTATTATAATGCTTTAAAAGAAAAGTATGAGCGAGAGCTAAAATTAGGAGAACGTGGGTCCACATTTGTGCAAAATAAGTTACCTAAGAAATTAGATGATCCCGGGCTATTCATTCTTCCGTGTAGACTTGGAAATTCCAAATCTTTCGACACATTAGCCGACTTAGGATCAAGCATCAATCTTTTTCCGTTGTCCCTCCATGGAAGCCTTAACCTAGGTAAGATAGAACCAACGGAAACCATATTAGGTCTAGCGGACGGTAGTATTGCATATCCGGTAGGGATAATTAAGGACACGGTAGTGCACGTCGGACGATTAACTCTTTTAGCGGATTTCCATGTGTTAGATATGAATAAAGACCCGACATGCCCATTGTTAGTAGGAAGAGGATTCTTAGCTACCGCTAGTGCCATAATTGATTGTAAAATGTCTAAAATAGTGGTAGGAGAAGGGAGTGTTAGGTCTATTTACAACGTCGAAAAGCATATCTACTACAAAAAGGAAGAAATACCCTAGAGATCATGTTGGATAGAACACCATCTAGATATGGACCTTGGATTAATGGATACTTTGTAGGTCCTCAACGACCTTTCTATCTAGAAGAAACCTTCGTAAGTAACGCAACTCTCCATGAACAAGAATTGGCTAGGGACATTGAAGTGAACCTGTTCGAGGATACCTTAGTGTAGGAAGATTACATACGTTTTTTAAAAGAGCGTGAACATGAGAATTACAATTAGTGAAATTGATGTATATGTGTATTTGTTAGAGTCAAATGCTTGTATCGAGACATAATGGATGTTTTGCGAGAATTTTCCGTGTTTTAAAGATGTAATTTTTCCGAATTTTTCCAGAAAATGCGAGACCAGTTTATCATGACAACCGACGCGTCGATTAAAACCTAACGACGTCGGTCAAGCGAAACAACTTATACAAAATTTTCGTTTCTGTGCCATTTGTAAATTTTGGAAATTCTCGTGTCTTAATTTTCGTAAAATCAAAAACATTCATTCCACAAGCATTATATCCTAGTGTAGTTGTGTCATATATAGTTTTACCGCTGATTTTACGCGAAGGTTTTGTCAGTTTTTTTAAAGTGTGCAGGATATATTTGGCAAGAAGAATAAACTCAACATTGGATGAAGCTTATCACGTATACATTCTTCTTGGGAAAGAATTTAATCACAACTTCACACGGATCCTACCGAGCTAATCAGGGGAGTACTAGTTGTTAAGATCATTCTAACTCTTAGACTAGGTCTAATATTATATCTAGGAACACATAATAATGAAGGCGGAATATTCAAACATAGAATCAATATTATTATGAACAAGGTTTTTCATTATCATCTCTAACATACAAACATCTACAACCCCAATTCTACTTGATCAAGGTAGAACATGTTACACACCTTGTAACAGGGATCAAGGACTTGACCTTGAGGCTGACTAACCAACTAAACAACTAAACCCTAGGCGTTTTCCCAAATCCCTACGCCTAGGTTCCCACACACACACACCTTTGGTGTTTACATCTTGTACGTACAATAAAACTAATGACTCTATGTCTCTTTATATACTAGAGACATCTAGAGTTTACAAGAGGAATCATAATACAATTAGGAAACTAAATATTCTTTTAAGCATATCTTCTAGAATCTTCCAAATCCTCCATCTTTTTGTAGTTTCCCTTCTTGTCACTTTTAGTCCTTCATGTTTCATTCTTCTTGTTTTGTATCATCAAATCTATAATAGACCCAACAATCTTTCCCTATTTGATGGTAACAAAACAACCACGAATCTTGTACGAACTTCCCTAGACAAAGTAGAGAAATTGAGATAATTAAATCTCACCATGAATGAAACAATCTTGTCTTCCATGCTTCCCCTTGATTTGAACATGTCACTTAAACATCTCTTCCCCTTTTTGTTATCAACAAATAGAGAATGAATAAACCGTAGAAACTTCCCCTCGAGTGATGCATGGACATCAACTGATTCTTCAAAATCTGTAGGCTTTATGTAATGATTACTTGTGAAGAAAACCAAGTATAACGAATTTGATGAAGAAGTATAATTTCCCAAACTTGTGTCTTATATCTTGTACTATCCACGAAACTCAATACTTATACGAGTCACCAAATATAAGTAGACCGCAATCCCTTGACAAAATCCTCAACTAATATGAGCCATAAGCACTACAATGTAACTCCTTTAAGTGATAGCCAATGTGTGCATAGAGCATCATAAGAAAAATCATACATTGCTAGATTCATCAAGCTATATGATAAGAACATAAACCTGTGAAACTCAACTACAACATCAAATAAATGATATTCAACCTTCTTCGTAATCAATTAATCCATAAGAATCAAATACGAGCCTTTTTGAATCCCTTAAGAACATAAACTTCTTCCTGTGTGTGTGAACCAAATAACCATTTTGTGTGTGTAATCCAGAATCAATCACAATTGTCATGCTCGACTTCCCCTTAACTCCAAATCTCCTCGTAATAAACCATTATACTGCCAATCCAAATAAATTTCGCCATGAAAAAACCTTGAGCAATATTGAGAAGAATTAGTACCTTGAGCAAGATTTTCAGATATAAACTGCAGACTTTCATAAGGAGACCAGGAAGATTTGAAGCATAAGCAAGACTTTAAAAAAATCGTGAAGATTTCTTTAAACAAGCAGTACTTTCGTCTTAACCATGAGCGAGCAGACTTAACATGAACAATACCTCTCGTACTCCAATCTCACAGTGGTCCAATCATACCAATATTAAAATTACCCACTCCCACGTGTAATATCAAGACCGAATATCCAAAAGTGAGTTGTTATAATGACAACAAACATCCCACGTGAATGATTTTCAATTGTAAGATCCTATTTATGTGATACCAGCAACACTTTTACCTTCTCGTGTATGAAATTGATTAGTACCAAACGCCTATCACGTGACCAAGCATACGTGACCCATCAGCACTTTGATCAATTAAAATAATCCAATGCCATCATAAAGACATGAAACCAAGACTATCCTTGGGACCACAAGCAATAACCAATCAACTAGGGGACCACGAACTGCTCCATCTCAAGCGTTTAATACGTCCACATGCAAAGTATCTCTTATATCATCACATCTTGTCGCAAATAATAATTCTTCACAGCAGCATACGAAATCCTTATAATAACCTTTTAAAAAGCCAAATCGTTCCTTCGTCAAACTGCATGCTTCGACAATAAATAAAGATCAATACTCGACACACTTAATCACAATCAAATCGACACCAATAAACCCTGTAAATCCTAGATATCACGAGCCCCAGGCTCTGATACCACATGTTAAGATCGTTGTAACTCTTAGACTAGGTCTAATATTATATCTAGGAACACATAATAATGAAGGCGGAATATTCAAACATAGAATCAATATTATTATGAACAAGGTTTTCATTATCATCTCTAACATACAAACATCTACCCCAATTCTACTTGATCAAGGTAGAACATGTTACACACCTTGTAATGGGATCAAGGACTTGACCTTGAGGTGACTAACCAACTAAACAACTAAACCTGGCGTTTTCCCAAATCCCTACGCCTAGGTTCCCACACACACACCTTTGGTGTTTACATCTTATACGTACAATAAAACTAATGACCCTATGTCTCTTTATATACTAGAGACATCTAGAGTTTACAAGAGGAATCATAATACAATTAGGAAACTAAATATTCTTTTAAGCATATCTTCTAGAATCTTCCAAATCCTCCATCTTTTTGTAGTTTCCCTTCTTGTCACTTTTAGTCCTTCATGTTTCATTCTTCTTGTTTTGTATCATCAAATCTATAATAGACCCAACACTAGTTTCCTTCTCTTTTACTTACCTTCCTTTATCATAACTTTGATACTTTCGGGGGAACATTGGGGACAATGCTCAGTTTAAGTGTAGGGAGGGAGAATAAAACGGGAACTTAGAAACTATGCTTATCCTTGATTATTTGTCTTGTCCTTGGTCATTTGTGTAATGAACTATGAGAAATATTTGTTAGGGCAATTTTAGCACCAAATTTAAATTTTTTTATGACATGTATGAGCTAAAACTTGAGTCTTAATAAAGTGTCTCATGGATAGGAGTTATATGACTAGCACAAAAACCGTTTACCACTCAAATTCCACCCAAAAAATGTGAGGTTCGCCCCTAGATCTTTAGGAATAAAGCATTCACCTTTAATGCTTAGAGAGTGTACCAGTAGTATAATAGATTCTAGAACTTGTTTTGTGATGCATTCCGAGATCGCTAGTGAGACTACACTTGTGTAGTTAGAAATAACTAAATGATAAGAGGCATTAGGATAACCTTGTTTGAAACTTGTATTATAATTACTTCTTCCACATCGGTCGAGTAATTACCCCATACCCTTGCGATGTACTCATCTTTAGTACATGATACCCCTAGTTAACCCCTCAGAGCCTATCCTTTTCGCGGTTCTCATGATGTTTCAGTTTTCTGGAATATCAATGAAGAACATTGTTTACAATCCACCCCCGAATGTACACCCAAATCACCTAAGCCTACCTTGTATGCACTCACCTTTAGTGCATTACTGTTATCATTACTAAACCCTTAATTCAATTATCTAGTTACTTGCATGGTTGCTAAGTCGAGTCATATCTTTTGTACACAGTTTTGGGATGATTGGGACTCATGGGCAAAAGTAATATTTTATGGAGTAACGGGAAGGAACGTTAAATTCAAATTCCGTTTGTCTACATAATTAAATACTCCAAGTGTTTTGATCTTTTCAAATCGGGTCAAATTAGTGTTAGAGTAATAAAAACTCAAGTGTAGGGATGCTCCTATAAATCCCTTATATTTTGAGGTTATCGTAGAGGATGGTAGAGTAAAAATGTATGCAAAAAAAATGAGGAAAAACATACGGGTTACCATCCTACATCTATATTTATGTTTATGTTTTTCAATTTATGTATGTTTGTTTCAAGTTATCTAGAGTTTAGTGAGTCGAGTCTTGGCTTAGCAATGCCGTTCTTTTCATGCTTGTAACATAAGATTTTTGACTAGCCACCACTAAATCGCCTATCCAACAAAACCCTTTGTTTCCCTACCGTAAGCCTAACGTTACAACCCTTTTAAAGACCTCTTAGATAGTTGTTCCTAGGTGTTTATGCCAAAACGGTGGAGGTTTGATCTAGTCTCAAGCGTATGGTAATCTATGTACTATGCCAGGTAATGAGAGAATCTAAACAACCCTTGTGAGGTGCTAGTATATAATTTCCGTGCTTGTTATGACTATTGCGGTGCTTTTACTTGTTGTGAATTATTTTAAACCTTTGCTTCATGCCCCCTAACTTATAAATTGATTAGCCAAAAGCACATTTTCTTGAGGACAAGCAAATACCAAGTGTAGGGATATTTGATAAGGATTTAAAACATACGCTTTTTAGTGGTGACATTAAAAGACATACATTTAAGAGCTTCTGAAATACCGGACTTTGCTCGTGTAACCATGGGATGAACATTATGGATAGGTTCTGGTGATGTTTAGGCCGCAGAATTGACAATAGCGGGGTTATAGGTTGAGGTAGTTTGTTGTTGCCATGGGTGAAATGGGTGTTTGGTGGGTTAGGATTTGTTTAGTGAGTCGAGGTTAGTAGGCGGTGTGTTGTTGGGCCAGGGAATTAGCAATGGGTGGTTGACTAGCATTGGTTTGGTAGGCGGGGTTATTAGGCGGTTTGTTGTTAGGCGATGATGTAGGAGGTAGTGATGGGGTTGGAGCGGTTTCTTTGTTTTTGGGAGGCGGTGGAATAATCAGGCAGGATATGTGAGGGTGTGATGTGCTACGTGCGTACAAGTTTTAAATTTATAAAAGGTGAATTACCAATATTACCAATAACACATACGAGCAAGTATACTCGTCCGTTATAGCAAGATTATGAAGGTAAGTCGGGATCGTTCGCAGAGATTTGAGTGAATCTAAACACAAGTTTGAATCAACAGAGTCTATCCAAAACATATAACAAAGCAAATAGATATAATGGAATTCAGATGATTAAAAACTACACTTGCTTAAACTAGTTTCATATCATAGATTAATGTGATTGTGTTAACCTCTTAACATGTTGGTTATGATAATTAGTTGGGGGACTAATCTATTTTTCTTACAAGTAAAACCTTCGTCAAGATTTTAGTTCATAAAAACAAGCATTACGTTTAACCAATCAATTCAAGATCAATTCAAGTTTCATAAGTTTACTTGCATAAACTTAAACACAAAAACATCCACTTGTTTCATCAAATTGCTTAAGAAATGGTCAATACAAAAGGTAACCGATCATAGACAAAAGGCTACAATTGATTCTCAACAACTAATCTTACGACCTTTTAGATGTTTCCAACCAATCCAATTTGATAATCAAAAAGTGCTTTTATTACAACCACACCTTAGTTACTTTGTATAATCAAGAATAATGGGTAAAAACAATCATCCATAGACAAAATGATTATGTATAGTTGAATAACAATAAGTTCTTTCGACCTCTACGATTACTATCAACTAGTCAATCTTGATTAACAAATGTCACTATGAAACTTTAGCACAATTGGATCTTAGAATCAACTTGAAATTGAATTAAAACATGTTAACACAATCACTAACTAATCATATGACAATCAACATCATTTAAGCGCCACGCATAGCAAACATAAACATAAACCCAGAACTTTGAACATTAGAAAACATGATTAAAAGTCTTACAATGCTTGGAATAAGATTACAAATGGTGAAGTAATGATTCCCAAAGTATTGGGGTAGACTTCTTGGTGATTTGGCCTCCAAATGTGGTACTTCTGGAACTCCAAACTTCCCTGGACTTCTAAGGACGAATTTGAGAGCTTAAAAGCTTTGTTTGATGAGTAGAGAGATTTGTATTGAAGTGTGTGTCTCATATGCTCACAAATGGCCTCTATTTATACTAGTTCCAAAGCCTAGGGTATTAATTGCTGAACTTGGCCTCCAAGGAGTAAGGAAGGGACTAGAATACACCAAGAGAAGGACCTAGAATCGTTTGGATGCAAAGGGGAAACTTAGTGATGAAGATTTGGCGATACATCTTCTCCAACGGATCGGTTACGACCAACCGATCCGGTTGGTCTTCTAAAGGGCCAACCGTTCGGTTGCGGGTGGCGACGAGCGGTTGGTGATGGCATTTTGGTATTTTGGTCATTTTCCAACCGATTCGGTTGCGATGCAACCGATCCGTTTGATTTCTGATTCTGAAACTTGGTCTTTTCTTCCTTTATCTTGTAGAACTTGGTTCTTCAATCACTATGGTCTTCAAAGGTACTTGAGATACTGATTTGTGCTTGACCTGCTTCATTGAAACGAGAATCTTCTATTTGCTGAACATTTCTTTACTTTCCTTCCGTTTCCCTACACTTGGTTATAAACACTAGACAAACATCTTTTGATGCGTTTAAGCACTAAAATCACGCAAATATAACCAAATAACATATACAAAAGCACACATAACACTACTACAAACATGCACAATCTGAGCATTATCAAATTCCCCCACACTTAAACTTTGCTTGCCCTCAAGCAAATCTAGGAAAAAAAAATCCACTGGTACAAGACCGTGATTATGAAAAAAGTGATGCAAATCAACCAAGTATAAATACGAGAGAAGATTCATCAATTATGCTTTATAAAGGTGAAACATCAAGATATTTGACAATATCCAATGATTTTCTTGCATGATTAATATTTCAAAACACCTCACGAAAAAGGAACGAAATATAATTCACTCAATCACTCATTTTAGTGGAGTATGAAGATAAATCACACTCATTGCTCAGTCATGATTAGATTATTACCATAAGCTTGTACAAGAAACAAAACTCCACCGACGTGGCGTGAGCACCAAGAAAAAACATCTAAAGAGGACTTTTATTCGGGTTATAATGATATGGCTTCGGGTTAAGGGTATGGATAAGGCATGGGAATGTTTATAAAATTGGTGTTAAAAGAAAAATAAAGTCAAGTCCAATACCCATGTTGCTAGTTACCAAACATTCCACGAACCAATAAATGATTATAGCTTCAATTTTTTCTTTTCCGCTTTCCACAACTTTTTGCTTTGCCATGACAATTGTTCTTCGATCATAGCACATTGGCTATTATTTCCATACTTTCAACACCTTTTTTTTTACATAAACTCATGAAATGGCTAAATCAATCAATCTCACAAGATGTGGTACTCATAATTGATGATGTACCCTCCGAGTAGCTCGAAGGACACTCCTCCGAGACGTGTCGAAGCCCTTCCCTACGAAGGCCCAAGTTAGGATTCCAAAATATCCACAGGCATCAAACCATTCGTTAGCACGAAGGTTACCTAAGGGGAATTCGCCATCCGAAGCCCTAAACCCTTCGGGGTATGGCTGACGAAGGACAATGGATAAGGGAACCTCGACTTGGTCAAACCCACGATCTCCTCTCTCTTGGCTTCCCGTCAAGTCCGAGCGTGGGTCACTAAGCCCCCAGCGGTTACCACAATCATGGGGCGCCCCATGATCTCCGACATTCATGCGGGCGTGCTCTCAACCCTATTTAATTCACTATAAATAGGTTGGACGGGTGATGGATTATGGTATGCTCATTTACACTCATCTCTTTATTTACACACACTTATACAACCATAACTCATACTTACTCACGCGCGGAGGTGGTTCGCAGGTCCTACCCTGCGTAATCACTAACGTAGTGTTTCGTATTTCTTATTCTCGGTGAAAGGCAAGTCTTGGCTGGAACATACACCCTTATACCTTTGATCATCATCGAGCACAGTAGTGCAATCTATTGTACAATCGGTGGCGCCATCCGTGGGACCACTACTATTAGTCCCGTAATCACCCGGTCCTAAAACCCCAACCAACTACACTACATTTCTGGCATGGAATCAGGAAGAGAAGATACACCTCCACCAGGTTTCTCTACCCTAGTTCCTCTAAACACAACTAACACCAACAATCTCGCCCCCATAACGACCTCAACCTTTACCACACGGTCTCGTTTGGAAACTACTCCCGTACATCACGCCTCAACATCCGCTAACCCTATCCCTGATATTAGCCCCGCCTTCGTTGAGGCAAACTTTGAAGCCTTGGATTCCTTACTTAGGGCTCACAAAAGCGGGTTCGCAATCTCAAAATGCGAAGAGTTGGAATACTCAATGGCGAGGAGTATGATGAAGAGATTGAAATAGAGGAGAGCCACAACTGTTAGCAGGGGGCACTCGGCCCTGCGAAATGGTTCTCCTTCCATTAGAAGGCCAAACGGAAGGACTGTAGGCTTTGAAGAAGGACCCGGAGGAGGTCCGGGAAGAAGGGAAAGAATGCATGGTGAAAGAAGGAGCGAGAACTCTAATGGGGGAAGCAACCCGGTAGGGAACGGAGGAGTAAACCTACCCCCTCTCCTAGCTGCTCATTTAGGAAGAGAGGGAATGGGGGTTCCAATACCCCCTTCATATGTTTCGAGTACTGGAGGTCCTCCTCCATACTCAGGCATGAGTCAGTTACCCCCTCCGGTAATGAACCCCTACCTACCTGCTCAAACCTACAACACTTACCCTCCAAATGGTTCACTCCCTAACCAGAGTTACCAGAAAATGCCCTATGGACATGTTCCTACACAATCGACGGTGTAAACCCTTCCATTACACCTTCTACTGCTTACCCTACCTACACACAGCCATTTCCTAACCCGTATAATCCTACACTGTTTATCCACCTCCATACAACCCTTACTATGCGAAGCCTCGGAGCATGTACACCTTTCGTGAAGTGGATCAAGACCGCCGTGCACGATGGTGTAAAGATGCCTACTCATATAGGCACTTATGATGGGAAAGGCGATCCTGATAACTTCCTCCATTTATTTGAGGGCGCTATCAAGATGCAAAAGTGGGTTATGCCCGTAGCATGCCACATGTTCACTTATACGCTCCGAGACTCCGCGAGAATATGGTGGAATGGACAGAAGTTGGGAAGCATTGTAAGTCTGGACGATCTCAAGGCTAAGTTCCGATCACACTTTAGCCAACAGAAGAAATACACCAAGACCCATCTAGCCGTGCATACCATCAAGCAAAGGGACAACGAAGGTACAAGGGCCTTCGTTACAAGGTACACCGATGAAACGTTGCAAATTCTGGGTTTGCACGAAGATCAGAGGATTTCAGGTTTTGTACATGGCCTTCGGACATGAAGCTTGGTGGCATTCTTGTCCACCGATCTTACCACCACTTATAAGGCACGGATGGAGAAGACTTACACTTGGATTGAATCCAAAGAGGTAGCAGCGAACGGGGCTCCGATAGAGCAAAAGGAAGTGTCTGACAAATTCTCTCGTGGATCCTCATGGGAAGGGTCCAAAAACAAGAAGAAGAACAGATCGCTTCACTCCATACAACAAAGGTTCAAATCACGAATTCTTGGCAAACTTAGTCAAATCTCCCGGAGAAATTAAGCTCTGAGAAAAGTCTGCTAAATCCTTGATCCCCACCTCGGATGACAGACGAAGCAAAGCCAGAGACATGTCCAAGTATTGCCAGTTCCATGAAGACCATGGACACGACACGAACAACTTTAGAGAACTAAAGAAGCAGATCGAAGAGGCAGTGTGGTCCGGACAGTTAGCACATCTGGTTAAAGGCATTAAAAAGGGAAAGGACAAGTTCTCCGACACCCAACTAGGTGAATGGAAGGGGAACAAGAAGGAGTCTACGCCCACAGAAGCTTCGATACTAATGGTGCATAGACACGATCCAACCTTGAAAAAGAAGGAAGCGACGCGGAGTTGGTAGCGTGGGAAATAACCTTCCTCACATCTTGGGGCGACACCTTCAATGCAGACCCGTGGTCATTAGGTACGAATCTCAAGCAGGAGGTAAATCGAGCATATATGGATTGCGGAAGCTCCTGCGAGATCATTTATGAGCATTGTTTCCTAAAGCTCAAGTCATCCATACGCTCACGAAGGGTGGACTCGAAAACATCACTAGTAGGGTTCTCCGGCGAACATTCATGGCCTTTGGGAGAAGTACCGTTGGAAGT
Organism: Chrysanthemum lavandulifolium; assembly: GCA_022545495.1. Taxonomy (NCBI): domain Eukaryota; kingdom Viridiplantae; phylum Streptophyta; class Magnoliopsida; order Asterales; family Asteraceae; genus Chrysanthemum; species Chrysanthemum lavandulifolium. The sequence continues at coordinate 71,172,243 of CM040245.1, read as the reverse complement.
CACCATAGGCGAAGGCCCTTATCCCGCACGAAACACTCACCTTCGTTATAGTCGTCGATTCTCTTTATAATTTGTTAATAGGAGAACAATATGCAAAAGATGGGTATTGTTGTTTCCACCATACATGTTGCTATTAAGTTCCAAACTCCTCGAGTAGGACTGCTCATTCTAATTATGGGGCGGATAAGGGTGTATATGGTGTCAAAAGATCAAAGAAGAATCGCAGGATCCTCGATAGCCATTCTAAGCTATCTGAGATGCGGGAGGCGAGTTATAGTTAACCTAGCTACCCTAAAAATGGTGGTAGTAGGAAAACAACTCCCGACAATTTCAAAGGCGAAGCTCGTGGAACTGATACGGATTAACCTTGATGTTTTGCTTGGAAATATTCGACATGACAGGGTACCGAGAACTTTCTTGATCGACAGACGGTCCTTCGTAATGGAGCATAAACTCAATGAGTACAAACACATTGAGCCGAAAAAGCGAAAGGAGGAGCCTAGCCCCGAAAGAACGTTGCGACACGCAAAAGTGGACGAACTCACACAAGCAGCATCATAAGGAAGTTAAGTACCAAACACGGGTAGCCAACCCGGTGATGGTTAAAAAGAGCGACGGAGGTGGCGCATGTGCATTGACTTCACGGACATCAACAAAGCATGCCCGGGAGGATTGCTACCCCTACCGGTTGATGGAAGGTAGAATCCTTGGCGAGGCTTCCGGTTAAATGCTTCTTAGACGCCTACAAAGGGTATCATCGATCCGGATGGCAAAGGAGGACGAAGAAAAGACAAACATTCTACGAGCAAAGGTGTCTCTTCGTTACAGAAAGATGCCCTTCTGATTAAAAATCGCGGGCACTTACCAACGACTCGTAGATAAAGCCTTCAACAAACAAATAGGCGAAATCTCGAAGCATACGTTGGCGACATGGTTATCAAAAGCAAGATGGAAGAGGACCTACTCCTCGATGTACAAGAAACCTTTGACCAACTTCGGCGATTAACATGAAGTGAACCCTAAGAAATGCTCCTTCAAAGTCGAAGAGGGACAATTCCTAGGGCATTTGATCACTAAGCGGGGATAAAGGCTAATCCTCCAAGGTCAAGGCGATTTCGGATCTCCAAGCCCCTAAGTGTCTAAAGGCGTCTGAGCTTATATGGAAAGTCGGCGACCTTAAGCGGTTTTTATCGAAGGGGCTAACAGGTCCCTACCATTCTTCAAAACACTCGAGGATGCGTGGACAAGAAAACTTTTCAATAGATTTAGGATCTTTGAAGCGCTTTCGGAAGATGAAGGAGTTCATCGAAATCCTTCCAACACTTACATCCCAATCAAAGGCGAAGTGTTATTCATGTACTTAGCATCCTCAATGGAGAGTAATAGCGCGATCCTTATGGCGAGCAGAGAAAGCGGTAGATCCCATTTACTTTGTCGTGAGGGTCCTCTGAGGCGAGATTAGTTATCCAACATTGGAAAGTTGATACTCGCCCTAATCTACGCAGCCGAGGAGGCTCGGCGCTATTTCCGTGCCCATCCAATCACGGTCTTAACCGACAAGCCACTCAAATGCAGATCTTGTCAAAACCCGAAAAGTCTAGGAGAGTAGCTAAATGGGCTATCGAGTTGGGAGAGCATGAAATAGAGTTCAAGGGACGAAACTCTATTAAAGGCCAAATCAGCGATTTCTTGGCGTAAACACCTTCCGAGCTGACGCAAAAGGAGAAGCCCAAAGCTAAACTCACCCCGCATTGATGACCGAAACTATATATAGACGGAGCATCCAGCTCCGATGGTTCTGCGGCAGGTCTAATGCTAGTCAGTCCTGAGGGAAAGGAGCATACATACGCTCTTCGTTTTGAGTTCGAAGCCACCAACAACTAAGCAGAGTACGAAGCATTACTAGCAGGTCTCCGATTGGCTAACGATATGAAGGTCAAAACTCTCGCTGTTTTCGTAGACTCCCAATTGGTAGCAAACCAAGTGACAGGTTCCTATGAAGCAAGGCGACCCGTCATCAAACAAGACTTGGAAAAAGCAAAAGAGATCTTTGGAGAGCTTGACTCTACACCATCCAACATGTTCGTAGGAATCGAGAAAAGAAGGTCGATGCACTAAGCAAGCTAGCTTCTATGGCCTTCGCTCATCTCACCAAAGAAGTACTTGTCGAAATCCTACCCGAAAGATCCATCGTTCACAAGGAAGTTGCAGATGTGATTTACGAGGAAGGAGAGACATAGATGACTCCCATCCGGGAGTATTTGATAAGCGGTCTTCTCCCTGAAGATCCCAAACTAGCAAGGAAGATTCGGGTTAAGTCACCCCAGTACCGGCTAATAGGAGAAAACCTATATAGAAGGTCATTTTTATTACCTTGGTTAAGATGTGTGGGACCCACACAGGCTAAGAGCATCATCGCTGAAGTTCATGAGGGATCCTGCGGTTTCCACGCAGGACCACGCTCAGTCGTCTCGAAGATAATGAAGTTGGGCTATTATTGGCCTTCAATGCACAGGGATGCGGCAGACATCATTCTCAAATGTGAAGCTTGCCAGATACACTCAAATGTTTCAAAGATTCCAAAGCAGGACATGACGAGTGTAACATCCGCATGGCCCTTCTCTCAATGGGGAATTGATATCGTAGAACCTATGCCCATGGCTCCTGGAGGAGTCAAATTCTTGCTGGTAGCCATTGATTACTTTACTAAGTGGGTAGAGGCTAAACCTTTGGCCTCCGTTACAGGGAGACAGATCGAGAAGTTCATGTGGGAACACATCGTGTGCAGATTCGGAGTGCCCCACATCATCATATCCGACAATGGAAAGCAGTTCGCTGAAGGAGTCTTCTATGACTTCTGCCAAGGGTTAAACATAAAACAGTCTTGGACATCCGTCTACCATCCATAAGGTAACGGAATGGTGGAGGTTACAAATAGAGATATCGTCAAAGGGATCGAGAAAAGGCTGGGACGAACACACCATGGATGGGTAGATGAACTCCCCCAAGTATTATGGGCTCACAGGACACAGCCTAAGTCAAGCAATGGTGAAACACCCTTGACCTTACATACAGACGAAGCGGTCATTCCTTGAATTAATTGTACACACGGAGCGTGTGGCAACGTCTGATGCCTCCCAAAATGACGAAATGATCGGGAAATCCTTGACTGCTTTGGAAGAAAGACGAGAAATTGCCTCCATCCGAGAAGCAATGCACAAACATAAGATCGAAGGCTATTATAACAAAAGGGTCAGACCTTCCACTTTCAAGCATGGAGAATATGTGCTACGCCTCAACAAGGCAAGCAAAGCGAATACCGGGGAAGGCGGGACCAACTTGGGAAGGACCCTACATGGTAGCCGAGGCCTCACGGCAATGGAGCCTACAACCGGCCAATCTTCTCGGAGAACCCATCGATAGAACATGGAATGGTGCGAACCTTCGAAAGTTCTATGTTTAAGTACTTTTACTTTTTATTCTTGTAATTAGAATCTTCTCAAGGAAAGCAAACATTATTGGTAGTCGTCTTAGTTTTCATTTCAAGAATGATGTAATCCTCCTACCAATTCAATGATAAATAAGACATTTCCCACAAATCTCTTGCTTCGTTTCTTAAACACAAAGATTTGTTCACCAAGTCGTTAATGAGTTTCAATGTCGAATAAAATGGCTCAAGGTGTAATACATGCCTTATCATTTAAGCCAACTTTAACATTCACATTAACTCTCCTTGTAGTTTATGGCGCTTGTAAAATATGTACAAAGTCATGCTACTTAAAGGATTTGAGATAGAGTGGGTCGCGACCTCATCAATGATCAAATTTGGTCATTATATTCTTGGTGTTGTAATTTACACACAATGAGGTTGGTTAACCTTAGGTTGTAAAACTTAAGTGTCGGAAAAATGGCGTCGAGAACTTAACAAGACAAACATGCATAATAACTAAGTATGTAGAGGCATTTCCCTACACCATACAATTCAAATAAGGGCTAACGCCTTGTACACCACGAGGAGCACAGGCCCCAGTTAAATTGTTTTGGCCCATGGCCATACATCGAAAGCATTTAAATTGTTTGGAGAACAAGACAAACATTGTCACATAAGATAAATTATCTTAAGGGTACATGCCACCCTTTGAAACCAAATTATCGCCACATGGCGACCTTCATTCTGCTTTTTGGAGATGGAGTGGGGATGGTTGACCGAGACAGGCTTGGTAGACATAGTCTTCTTAGTGGGAGTGGTAGGCTTTAGCTTCCGAGGTTTCTTGGAAAGAAGGTCTTGAGGGTGCCATAGGATCTTTGGTAGCCTCGGCAGGAAGGAGTACTCTGTTGTTGCGAACGCATTTCTGCCTCATCATACTCGACCTTTGAAGTAGGATGGTAGCATTCAATCTTGGAAAGATCCACGGGCTTGCCTGCTTTGGCGACCTCCTCAACGCTAAGCACCGTCCATGAAAAATGGTCGATTTGATGACCTTCCACATCTCGAGCTCCCAATTCATCACTGTGGTAGATTTCCATGGCTATGTAAGGTACCACCTTCGAAACGACCTCCGCACGATCCTTTTGCAGCATTTTATACCTCATTTGTAAGCCATATATTTCTTCCCTCAGCTTAATTTCTACCTCCATGAGCCTAGCCTTCTCATTCTCTAGACCAGTACACTTTGCGTCAAGCACAACATTTTGACCAATGAGAGTCGCTACCCTACCCTCCTCTACCTTGAGTCTAACAATTTCGGTTATCAACTCTTCAATTTTTTGACGGAGGTCTTGAACGAGGGGATTCTTCTCCAGGTCCTTCTCTATCTCATCACACTTAGCCTCCAATTCAAAGACTCCAGATCCCTATGTTTTCCCTTTCCAACATCACATCCATCTCCCCGCCTAGCCTTGGTTACACTACGAGCAACTCCACAGTCACGGTATTCGGTGATTATCCAACACTTCTTGCCTTGCTACACCATTGTCATGCATATCACAAACTTTCTCAATGGACATATTATCCAGCAAACCTTTCCACTGAGGGGGGGTAACATGATCAACAATTCGGTGACAGGCCAAAGCATTGGGGAGCTCCTTCGTCTCTGGAAGGCCTGTGACCAATACAATGTGTTAGTGCAAATATTACGATATTTAATCTATTACAGTCTCGTTTGTTTTGATTGATGACAAACATGTAACTTGTAATACATAACGTAAAATGTAAAAGTTACTTGTTATTACATTTGTCTCAACATACATTCAACACCTCTCGATGTCTCAAGTCCTCGTATGTTACAACACAGGTTCGTACATGTTTGTTATGTGGCATTATGATCAAACCCATTAACAAATCATATAGAATGTTTAAAATACGTTTAGAGTCACTAAGTATTTTAATAGGTTAACCATTCTATTTAGAACCTCATTTTACATTTGCATTCACAAGTATTTCAAAAGGTAACTAGACTTTTTATTAACTAGTTACATAATACATTTTACAAGTTTACTTTGATAAACATTTTAATCTAAATACATGTTACATCATGGCATGCATCATCTTTGAAATCCTTGGAAGATCTCTTGAATATATTGGTTAGATTGACACTCAATATATCAAATGTGATCTTAGTAAGATTTGGTAATATCTTGGAAAGATTTGAAAAGATTTTTAGATTTTATGTCGAGCACCCACGGTACCAAATTGCATAAAGGACGGACCCCTTTAAAGGGATCCTTGGTCCGTGGACGCTCTGTCCACTTTTGGCTATAAATAGAAGCCCATTGTTTTCCCATTTCTTCACCACTTCAAAGCACATCTTCTCCACCTTCTTGCATACATTTAGATCAATCATTAACAATGTAGTAACACATTAAACACCCTAATGATCATGATCATAATGCTTCTAACATTCATCTTTGTTGTAAGCATACTCTTTGATCAACCAAGGAAATCTTGGAGATCTAGCCATCCCCACTCACCACAACTTGAAGATCTATCACAAGAAGTTTAGGGAACTTGTGATCTTCATCATGAAGGCTTCCTATCAATGGAAGTTCATTTAGAAGTAGTTATTCATATCCATTAGACATTTGTGTCATGGATCATTAGTGTAAACATCATTGCATCATAACAACACTTTCACCAAACTAGATTAGATGGTTTATGTGTTTGTGCCATAAAACACAAGGTTTATTATGTTGGGCCATAAAACATATTGGGAGTGGTTGTACCCTTGTAAAAGAACTCGACATCTAGCTTAGTGTCGGAAATATTGTATAAGCGACGTTAGGTTGGTTCTACCTCGAACTAGAACCGGTATTTAGCTTTGTACCGGAAAAAGTGTAAGCGACGATTGTAAGGTTTTCTCCGCGAGAAGGGAGCTTGTTGATTTAGTGAAGTAACTCTCGAGTTGGGTACTGGGGGAGTGGAGTAGGCGGAAAGGAGATCCGTGACCGAACCACTATAAATCCTCGTGTTCGGTTTGCACTTTCCTTTCTTTATCTCTTTACTTTTATACTTGCACTATACTATTGTTTGTGATGTGGTTTGATGTTCATGATTATGTGACAACTTTGTTTACCATGCTTTATATTAGTCACAAACAATAATTGGTACTTTCATATTATAACAAGCTTCATAAGCGATTTGATACTAAAGATCTAAAGTTTTTAAACGGTAACGTATTCACCCCCCCTCTACGTTTCCACAATTGGTACCAGAGCCACGTAGCTCGTATTTTCAAAACAAATGGTTTTTAAAATAGAGTACGATCCATGTATCAAATTACCATTGAAGCGAAAAATAATATGAAAAATGCTTTGCTTGTTATACTTAGAAATTTTGTTGTTAAATGTAACTTTGTATACAAGCTTGAAGGTTTTCTTGAAAAGTAAAATAAAAAAGTTTGTTGAAAGAACTAGTAAGTATTGTATTGTGTACTCATAGAAATTTACGAAGAAATATGATTTTAAAGAAGTGTTTGGGATAACTATAAATCTAGTTGAAAAATCACCTCCGTAAATGTTTAAGATAAGTTACATAAGTAGATATATTGTTAAATATGTGTATTATATGTTTACTATGAAATCTAGTAAGTCGCACACGTTTTCTCTATGTCAAATACTAGTTTTGGTGAATCATCTCGAGGACCACGGCACCAAATCTTATAAAGGCGGATCCCTTTATTTGGTTCCGTGGAATCCGTATGTACGATGATGCACGATTTTGGGCAACTTCAAAAATCATAACTAATTAACCGTAAGTCCGTGCGAGTCGAGCCACCTATCATTTTAAAGGGAAATGAGTATATTTTCATTTAAAAATACTCTCATGGCCTGAGTCTAATTTTAAATAAGTGAAATAGACCAAATACTACAGTATGTCTAAAATATTGAGTTTAACTTTAACATAAAAACTCAAAATTTTGAATCAAGCAATTTAAGTTGGTATTCTTAGAACTTTGATACAACTTCCTTTGAAACTAAATAATTTGGTAATATGTTTAAAGGAAACTAATCAAGCTTGGTATACATCATCATATTTAAGCATAAAATGACGAAAAGTGTCTTTCTTGTTATGTTATGCTAAATGACCACTTGTTTATGTTGTTTGCATATATGTTGCTTGCTTATTTTTCAAATTGTTGTTTACACTTGTTTGTTTGCATAATATAAGTGTCAATCTTGCCATGTTATTTATTCACTTGTTTGTGATTTCTTGTTTATGCACAATAGGTTGTTGCTAGATTTTGTGCACTAAGTTGGAAAATTATTTTACCATCGCTTGTAGAATTAGATCACTTCGTTTGCATAGGTTGCTAACATCTCGCATAACTTATGAAATGTCATAACTCACTTAGCAATGAGTACTAAGTAAATTAGTCAAGTACTTTGAAAAATGAAGGTGTTAAGAGAGTGTTTGGTACAAGGACTAAAACAATGTTATATGCTAACCGGTTTATGCAGGTGGATAGCACAAGTGTGTTATCAAATTTTACCCATTTTCACTTTTATGTGAAAATCGTTATTCTGGTCAAAGTCTATGCTCCACTATATTTGTATATGTGGTATCGACTTTTCTAACTAGAAGTAATTAATGTCACATGTTTTAAGCAAAATTTGGGTTTGGAAAACTCCCAGACACCTAAAAATGGGTCTGTGAACTTTTACGATGTCCACGGATCGAGCGGCACCAAAATGTTGGTACCGTCTGTTATGTATTTTCGTGCCGCCATACATGCAGGCGAACGGGTGGCACCAATTTAAGGGTTCGGTGTGTAAAGAAATGGTGCCGTGAATCCTGAGGTAAGTTATTGAATTTTACTAAATCCCGTAATCTAATTTACCAAACTTCGTTTCTAGGATAGTTGTTAATGCATATCTTTCATACCTCACTTAACACATCCTCAATGGATTAACTTAGGATGTTTGACATGATTTTAGACACTTCCATCTCATTAGAAACTACCATCTTTGTATGGATTAACATCAAATCCATGAATCCTTAGTTCCATAAATCAACACATTCAAGATGATCATTTTCACACCTTCACTGTTACTTTTCCTCAAGCTTAGCATTTCTTAAAGTAAAATCAAAATGACTAAATCCTTAACCTCAAATAAGCCACTTAAGGAAACCACTAGGATTAGCATTCGATCTTGTTGCTTAATTAACTTGAGCTCTTCATCCTCAGACTCATTACCTCTCAACATCTCATCACCCATTCAAGATGTGAACTTTCTAAACTTGAGTACTCCAACTCCACCACCAAAAATCACCCACCATCATCCAAAACAACTTCACTACCAAAGTCTCCAAAGCTTGTTCCTATCAAACTTTGTGCAACACCACCAACATCTCCTCACCCGTTAGCGGATGACTTAGATGATTTACGAGACTAATAAACTGGACTCATTATTTGCAAAGATATCATACACAAGTCCAACATATGACTATAGATATTGTTTTGTATCTACATGTATTGCCTCACTGGTTAACATGAAAATAATGTGTCATCCTTCAAGACGATAAGTATTTACATCGAGTCATAACTCACACATATGTTAAATACATATTATCAAGTCTTGTTATCCTTGAGTTCAATCTAAGCTTTATAATCTCAACAAATTAGGATTGACAACTTAAGTATTTCATCCGAAATATTCAAGTATATCGACTTACGATTGTAGTCATTAAAAGTCATATCAACACCCAGTATTTTAACAACACATGTTGAAACACTTATCCAAAACAAACAACCCACGGTGCCACTTATCCTCTTTGACACCTACTATCCTCTTCCATCTTTTGGCACCATTAAGCGTATTGCTCACGAAATTCCAAGAACATCCTTTAAATCAAGCATGCCCTTTCAAGATGAACCTATACCTCATTCCTAAGCTTCATAGACATAACCAAAACCTCAAGCACTTCACCCACTAGTTGTAGCAACCAATGAACCATAAGAATTAGTATCTGTGCTACGTGTTCAACATCTATGGACAAATAATCAACCTAATGATAACGCTACACGCGTCGTTCGGGTCAAAGGAACTTCCTTTTCTTGAGCAAGTTTTATAACACCCTAGGCGATGAACCTAATCGTTGTAGTGTAGTAATTAGGGTAAGCCACGGTATTGATATCGTTCTCTGGGGAATAGGAATGCTAGTAGGGAGTTACTACGCTAAGGTTAAGGTTGAGGAAGATTATTTTTATCTTTTATATTTAATGAAAATGGAAAGGTACGAATCTCGGGTATTGGATTTGGGGGGGTTGGTATTTCTACCGATTACTCTACTATTATCTAATTATCTAAACTAAGGTTGTGGGAGTCTATGTCTAATTAATGTGTGCTCGTATGATAGTTTAAAGATGTGTTTACTTAGTTTGTATTACTCCTTAATTATCTCCTATTGATGGTTGAGTGTCACGTCTTATTCCTAGTTGCGTTGTGTGTCTAAAGTTGTAGGGTATGCGTTTCTCCTAACTCTTTGAACTTACCAAAGGGTCTTGTCTACAAACCCACTAGAGATTATAGACTCCTACTCTAAGGCGCTCTTGGGATGGTTTAGCCTACAATCACTCGGTAATTATACTCTAAGGTTCACAAAGATGAATCAAGCATTAAGTGCACAACGGATGACCTATCGCATTACTATATCATAAATCAACTAAGATAAGAAACAACCAATCAATATTCAATAATTAAGTTTCATACTTCCTAAGCAAACACACAAATAAATTAGCGGACATGGAGAACATGCAAGCATACACACAAATAATCAAAGACATAATTGAATTAATGAAGCAAAGACTTATCTTGATGTAAGATAGGGTTAAAACCCTAAAATACTGTACAAGACACCTTAGGTTCGGTTTTAGGTTTTACTCCAAAGACTCTCCACACAAAGGCGAAAAATTCGGATTCTATATAAGATTACAATTGCGGCGTCACCTTATGTTTAGTGGCGCCGTCGTGTCGCCGCCATTAGGGTTTCGTCTTGGCCACGTTAGCGATAACGCTACACGCGTCGTTCGGGGTCAAGGAAACTTCCTTTCTTCGAGCAAGTTTTATAACACCTAGGCGTTGAACCTAATCGTTGTAGTGTAGTAATTAGGGTAAGCCACGGGTATTGATATCGTTCTCTGGGGAATAGGAATGCTAGTGAGAAGTTACTACGCTAAGGTTGAGGTTGAGGAAGATTATTTTTATCTTTTATATTTTTTAGAAATTGAAAAGGTACGAATCTCGGGTATTGGATTTGGGGGGTTGGTATTGCTACCGATTACTCTACTATTATCTAATTATCTAAGCTAAGGTTGTGATAGTCTATGTCTAATTGATTTGTACTCGTATGATAGTTTAAAGATGTGTTTACTTAGGTTTTACTACTCCTTAATTATCTCCTATTGATGGTTGATTTGTCACGTCCTTATTCCTAGTTGCGTTGTGATTCTAAGGCTATAGGGCGTGCTTGTTTCCTAACTCTTTGAAATTACCAAAGGGTCTTGTTTACAAATCCTCTAGTGATTTATAGGCGCCTACTCTACGGTTGTCCTTGAATACTTTATCCTACAATTACCTAGATAATTATATTCTAAAGTTCACAAAGAAAAGTCAAGCATTAAGTACACAACGAATAATCTAGCGCACTCTAGATCATTAGTCAACTAAGATAAGTATCAACCAATCAATATTCAATAATTAAGTTTCATATTCCTAAGCAAACACACAAATAAATTAGCGGACATGGAGAACATGCAAGCATACACACAAATAATCAAAGACATAATTAAATTAATGAAGTAAATACTTATCTTGATGTATAATAGGGTTTAGAACCCTAAAATACTGCACAAGAAAGCCTTGGTTCGGTTTTAGGTTTTACTCCAAAAGACTACACACAAACCGAAAAATTCGGATTCTATATATAAGATTACATCTGCGACGCCACCTTATGTTTAAATGACGCCGTCGTGTCGCCGTCATTAGGGTTTCGTATTGGCCACGTAAACCTTGCGGCGGCGTCACCTATGATGTGCCGTCCCTTCGACTCGACGCCGTCTTGGCGCATCTAGGCCGTCCCGAGTAACGACGGCCTACTCCTTTAGAACTGACGTCGTCCGCGAAAACATGCAATTTCGCTCGACCGTCGCAAAATTCCTTCCGACGGCGTCGCGATATCTGATGACGCCATCGCCTTATGTTTCAATGACTTTGAGTGTCTCGATTCGACTTTGGCCATTTTCTTCAGATATTCGCGCCTTTTCGTCCAAATAAGCATCATTCCAGCATTTTGCCTTCAAGAGACCTAAAAGTGAAAAGGAACGATATTAAGCAATAACGGATCTGAAGTGATCGAATAAGGGCTTAAATGACCCTTAAAAGGTACCTTTTAAAACCTTATCAAATATCCCTACACTTGGTATTTGCTTGTCCTCAAGCAAATGTGCTTTTAGCCAATTAATTTATAAGTTAGGGGTCATGAAGCATTCGTTCAAAACGGTCCACAACACATATAAGCCCATAAAAGTCATAACAAGCACGGAATTACATACTAGCACCTCACATGGGGTGTTTGGATACTCATCTCTCTCGGTGTATATATGAAATATAACAAATCGGAAATGGAAGATAAACACTCATTAACCGGTCCTAGTACATAGATTACCATAGGCTTGAGAATAGATCAAACCTCCGTCGCTTTAGCATAAGCACCTAGGAAATACTATCAAAGAGGTCTTTTAAAGGGTTGTAACGTTAGGCTTACGGTAGGGAAATGAAGGGTTTGGTGGGATAGGCTATTTAGTGGTGGATAGTCAAAAATCTCTATGTTGCAAGTATACGAAGAATGGCGTTGCTAAGCCAAGACTCGACACTCTAAAACTCTAGGCAACGAAAATAAACAAACATAATTTAAAAGATAGATGTAGGATGGTAGCCCGTATGTTTTTTGTTTTTTTTTTTTTTTTTTTTTTTTAATCATACACTTTTACTCTACCATCCTCTACGGTACATCAAAATGATAGGGATTTATAGACACATCCCTACACTTGAGTTTTATTACTCTAACACTAATTTGACCCGAATTGAAAAGATCAAAACACTTGGAGTACATTATTATGCAAACAAAGGGAATTTGAGTTTAACGTTCTCTTCCCTATATTTCATAAACTTTAACTTTTCCCATGAATCCCAATCATCCCAAAAGCGTATACAAAGGATATGACTCGACTTAGCAACTCATGCAAGCAACGGATAATTGAACTAAGGGTTTGGGTGATAACATAAATTGCACTAAAAGTGAGTGCAATAAAGGTAGGCTAAAGCGATTTGGGTGTATATTAGGGGTGGGGTGTAAACAATGCTCTTCATTGATATCCGGAAAAACGAAACATCACGAGAACCGCGAAAAGGATAGGCTCTGAGGGGTTAACTAGGGGTATCGTGTACTAAAGATGAGTACAACGCAAAGGATGTGGGGGAATTACTCAACCGAGGTGGAAGAAGTAATTATATTACAGGTATTCAACAAGGGTTTATCCTAATGCCTCTTATCATTTAGTTATTCCTAACTACACAAGTGTAGTCTCACTAGCGATCTCGGAATGCATCACAAAACAAGTTCTAGAATCTAATATACTACCGGTTCACACTCTAAGCATTAAAGATGAATGCTTTAATTCCTACTAATCTAAGGGTGATCCTCGCATTTTGGGTGGAATTTAGGTGGTAAAGGGTTTTTGTGCTAGTCATGCAACTTCCTATCCATGAGGCGCTTTTGTTAAGACTAATGGCCCACTCTTATCGTCATGAAAAAATTTTAAATTTGGCTAAAATTACCTAACCTACATTTTCTCATGGTTTATTACACAAATACACTTGGACAAAGCAAATAGTCAAGGATAAGCATAGTTTCAAAGTTCCGTTTTATTTTCCCTCCCTACACTTAAACCTGAACATTGTCCCCAATGTTCCCGAAAATATCAAAGTTATGATAATAGAAGGTAATTAAAAGCGAAAGAAACTAATACTCCCCGATTAGCTCGGTAGGATCCGTAAAAAGTGGTGGTTAAATCTTTTCCAAGAAGAGTATTTGCGTGAAAGGCTCCTTCCAAACTTGTGTAACTTCTTCTTGACAAACTAAACACGCACACTAAAAGAAAACAAAGCGAAACCTTCGTAAAATCGGTGGTAATAATATACATAAGACTCGATTTAAACTAGGATATAATGCTTGTGGAATGGATGTTTACGAATTTGTTATGAAAGTTAAGATCCGGAAAATTCCAAAATTTTACAAGTAGCTCGAAAAACGAGAAAAAGTGGTGATGTTTTATTCCTTCTGGCGCGTCGGTTGCAATCTGACGCCGTTAGGTTATCCCGACAAAAAGCGGTTTGCGATTTTACGGAAAAATTTACGGAAAATTTACATCTTTAGAATCTGGAAAAATTTACGCAAAACATTCATTATGACTCGATACAAGCATTTGACTCGAACAAACAAACATATATATCTTTTAGTTAATTGTTATTCTCATGTTTACGTTTCTTTTGAAAACGTGTGTAATCCTCCTACACTTATCCCTTATGTAAAATACCTTTATATGTAATTAAGGCGAGGTTAAAAACAAAATAAAGCATTTTACAAATTCAAACATGAGAATAAACAATCAATAAAAGATATCGACACAAAAAAAATAATAAAATAAAAACAAATACACATGGGTTGCCTCCCAAGAAGCGCTTGTTTTGTTGGAGTCACGAGCTGACTCTACCCTTATTTAACGAGATAAAGGGAAGTTTTACTACACTTAAGTTTAAGTGCGGGTGATAGTAGCAATACACACCCTTAGGGTGGAAATTTGCTACGTGAGGAGAAAGGTGATGGGTGATTTATATGCTCAAAGGTGTGCTCCATTCATTATAACCTTACCTAAGTCTATTGGTGTAGCGGGTGAATCAAATCTCCTCCTAAAATGGATCATCTTCTATCAACTTCAAAAGATTCTTAGTTAAGGATCCATCTTGACATAATAAACCGGTTTAAACCCATAGTGTTTCTTGTTATCAACCATGAATGGGTGATATAAGTGTGTAAGGTCATGGGTTACTCCTATATTAGCTTCCACTCTACATGGCCTAGAATCTACCACCTTTATCAAGCAACTACCCGGACTATTTATTTTGATGGGTGGATTGGGGCCTAATTCAATTCAAGATTCACATCTAAAGACGGAACATTGGGTAAGGTTTTGGTTGAGGCTCGGTTCATCAAAATTAGGAACTTCCCTAGGACTAAGAGAGAGTCACGACAACAAGCATCTAAACCTACATTCTCTAGTGGCGTTTGGTCCAAGGTTCTCTATCAATTGGGGCTCCTATAGTCTCTTCTACTTCTTCCGGGTAAGTTATAAATGATGTGTGTTCCTCAAGTGATGGTAGGGCTTGTGGGCTTGGAGTTTCCACCTTTTTCTCCATTATATCTAGATCTCCTAAATGTTTGAAATCTATCCCACACATGCAACTAGGTACTTTAGCTTCAACCATCTCACAATCTTGTTTGGGTTTAGGTTTCATGTTCTTAAAAACTAGGTCTTTTGATCATGATTCCTAAGGTCGGACAAATCCTTCTTATCCATTTCCTCAAGTTGTAACAAGCGAAGGTTTATGCATAGGAGGATTTTACGAAAATTCTAAAGATGGTGTCACTAAAGGAGTTGATCTTGACAACGATCGTTGAATAAAGCTACACAAACACAAAATATATCAAATCCATCCAATCTTACACCCTTGTTCTTTTGGATATCTTTAATATCATTCACAAATTTATCGAATAATAAAACTAAACCAATGCAAAATTCAATTGTTCCTCATTTGTTAATGATTCAAATGCAACTTCACTTGCCATAGCGACAAATGAAAAGGGTTTCTGAACACAAACACAAAGAAGGGGATAGACTACAAGGAAGCTAATAAAAGAAAAAAATCTCACTTGATGGGAATCAAGCAAAGAAACCTAAGCGAGGTGGACTACTAACTAGCTATTCTATTCCCGTGGCGCCAAAAACTTGATAACGCTACACACGTCGTTCGGGGTCAAGGAAACTTCCTTTTCTTGAGCAAGTTTTATAACACCTAGGCGATGAACCTAATCGTTGTAGTGTAGTAATTAGGGTAAGCCACGGGTATTGATATCGTTCTCTAGGGGAATAGGAATGCTAGTGAGAAGTTACTACGCTAAGGTTGAGGTTGAGGAAGATTATTTTTTATCTTTTTATATTTTTTAGAAATTGAAAAGGTACGAATCTCGGGTATTGGATTTGGGGGGTTGGTATTGCTACCGATTACTCTACTATTATCTAATTATCTAAGCTAAGGTTGTGATAGTCTATGTCTAATTGATTTGTACTCGTATGATAGTTTAAAGATGTGTTTACTTAGGTTTTACTACTCCTTAATTATCTCCTATTGATGGTTGATTTGTCACGTCCTTATTCCTAGTTGCGTTGTGATTCTAAGGCTATAGGCGTGCTTGTTTCCTAACTCTTTGAAATTACCAAAGGGTCTTGTTTACAAATCCTCTAGTGATTTATAGGCGCCTACTCTGGTTGTCCTTGAATACTTTATCCTACAATTACCTAGATAATTATATTCTAAAGTTCACAAAGAAAAGTCAAGCATTAAGTACACAACGAATAATCTAGCGCACTCTAGATCATTAGTCAACTAAGATAAGTATCAACCAATCAATATTCAATAATTAAGTTTCATATTCCTAAGCAAACACACAAATAAATTAGCGGGACATGGAGAACATGCAAGCATACACACAAATAATCAAAGACATAATTAAATTAATGAAGTAAATACTTATCTTGATGTATAATAGGGTTTAGAACCTAAAATCTGCACAAGAAAGCCTTGGTTCGGTTTAGGTTTTACTCCAAAGACTACACACAAAACCGAAAAATTCGGATTCTATATATAAGATTACATCTGCGGCGGCGTCACCTTATGTTTCGTGGCGCCGTCGTGTCGCCGTCATTAGGGTTTCGTATTGGCCACGTAAACCTTGCGGCGTCACACCTATATGATGTGTGCCGTCCCTTGACTCGGCGCCGTCTTGGCGCATCTAGGCCGTCCCGA
Organism: Chrysanthemum lavandulifolium; assembly: GCA_022545495.1. NCBI lineage: Eukaryota > Viridiplantae > Streptophyta > Magnoliopsida > Asterales > Asteraceae > Chrysanthemum > Chrysanthemum lavandulifolium. Next base: position 71,155,602 of record CM040245.1, on the reverse strand, counting down.
GTAACGACGGCCTACTCCTTTAGAACTGGCGTCGTCCGCGAAAACATGCAATTTCGCTTGACCCGTCATAAAATTCCTTCCGGCGGCGTCGCGGATATCTGATGGCGCCATCGCCTTATGTTTAGTGACTTTGAGTGTCTCGATTCGACTTTGGCCATTTTCTTCGTATATTCGCGCTTTTAGTCCAAATAAGCATCATTCCGACATTTTGCCTTCAAGAGACCTAAAAGTGAAAAGGAGCGATATTAAGCAATAACGGATCTGAAGTGATCGAATAAGGGCTTAAATGACCCCTTAAAAGGTACCTTTAAAACCTTATCATTAACCTTGCGACGGCGTCACCTTATGTCCGTGGCGCCGTCCTCTTCGACTTCGGCGTCGTCTGGATTGCATCTAGGCCGTCTGCGAGTAGCGACGACCTACTCTTTCACCACTAGGCGCCGTCTCTTGAAAATCTGAGTTTTGAGTTACGTCCGTCACAATAATTTTGGGACGGCGTCCTGTAGCACTGACGTCGTCGCCTTCTAACCAACAATTGTGAGTGCCTTGATTTCGACTTTGGCCATTTTCTTCATATATTCGCGCTTTCCGTCCAAATAAGTGCCATTCCAGACATTTTGCCTTCACGAGACCTAAAAAGTGAAAAGGAGCGATATTAAACAATAACGAGATACAAAAGTGATCAAATAAGGACTTAAACGACCCTCAAAATGGTACCTTTTAAAACCTTATCAAATATCCCTACACTTGTTATTTGCTTGTCCTCAAGCAAATGTGCTTTTAACCAATTAATTTATAAGTTAGGGGTCATGAAGCATTAATTCAAAGCGGTCCACAACACATATAAGCCCGTAAAAGTCATAACAAGCACGAAAATTACATACTAGCACCTCACATGGGGTGTTTGGATACTCGCATCTCTCTCGGGTGTATATATGAAACATAACAAAATAGGAAATGGAAGATAAACACTCATTAACGGTCCTAGTACATAGATTACCATAGGCTTGAGAATAGATCAAACCTCCATCGCTTTGGCGTAAGCACCTAGGAAAGACTATCAAAGAGGTCTTTTAAAGGGTTGTAATGTTAGGCTTACGGTAGGAAATAAGGGTTTGGTGGGATAGGCTATTTAGTGGTGGTAAGTCAAAAATCTCTATGTTAAATGCATATGAAGAATGGCGTTGCTAAGCCAAGACTCGACACTCTAAACTTTAGATAAGCGAAATAAACAAACATAAATTTAAAGATAGATGTAGGATGGTAGCCCGTTTTTTTTTTTTTTTTTTTAATCATACACTTTTACTCTACCATCCTCTACGATAACATCAAAATACTAGGGTTTATGAGCACATCCCTACACTTAAGTTTTATTACTCTAACACTAATTTGACCCAATTTGAAAAGATTAAAACACTTGGGGTACATTATTACGCAAACAAAGGAATTTGAATTTAACGTTCCCTTCCGTCATTTCATAAACTTTAACTTTTCCCATGAATCCCAATCATCCCAAAGCGTATACAAAGGATATGACTCGACTTAGCAACTTATGCAAGCAACCGGATAATTGAACTAAGGGTTTGGGTGATAACAATAATGCACTAAAGTGAGTGCATATAGGGTAGGCTAAAGCGATTTGGGTGTATATTTGGGGTGGGGTGTAAACAATGCTCTTCATTGATATTCCGGAAAACCGAAATATCACGAGAACCGCGAAAAGGATAGGCTCGAGGGGTTAACTAGGGGTATCGTGTACTAAAGATGAGTACAACGCAAAGGGTGTGGGGAATTACTCAACCGAAGTGGAAGAAGTAATTATATTACGGTATCAAACAAGGGTTATCCTAATGCCTCTTATCATTTAGTTATTCCTAACTACACAAGTGTAGCCTCACTTGCGATCTCGAATGCATCACAAAACAAGTTCTAGAATCTATTATACTACGGTTCACACTCTAAGCATTAAAGATGAATGCTTTAATTCCTACTAATCTAAGGCGATCCTCACATTTGGGTGGAATTTGGGTGGTAAAGGGTTTTGTGCTAGTCATGCAACTTCCTATCCGTGAGGCGCTTTTGTTAAGACTAATGGCCCACTCCTATATGTCATGAAAAATTTTAAATTTGTTGCCAAAATTACCCTAACCGACATTTTCTCATGGTTTATTACACAATCACAATTGAGCGAAACAAATAATCAAGGATAAGCATAGTTTCAAAGTTCCGTTTATTTTCCTCCTACACTTAAACCGAACATTGTCCCCAATGTTCCCGAAATATCAAAGTTATGATAAAGAAGGTAATTAAAAGCGAAAGAAACTAATACTCCCGATTAGCTCGGTAGGATCCGTGTAAAGTGGTGGTTAAACTCTTTTCAAGAAGAATTATTGCGTGAAAAGCTCCTTCCAATCTTATGTAACTTCTTGACAAACTAAACCTACACACTTGAAGAGAACAAACGAAACCTTGGCGTAAAATCGGTAATAATATATATAAGACTCGATTTAAACTAGGATATAATGCTTGTGGAATGGATGTTCTGAATTTCTAAGAAAATTAAGACACGGAAAATTCCAAAATTTATAAGTAGCTCGAAAAGCGAAAAAGTAATCGATGTTTTTACTCCTTCGGCGCCGTCGGTTGCAATCTGACGCCGTCGGTTATCTGACAAAAAGCGATCTGCGATTTTACGGAAAAATTCGGAAAATTTACATCTTTAGAATCGGAAAAATTTACGCAAAACATCCATTATGACTCGATACAAGCATTTGACTCGAACAAACAAACATAAATATCTTTTAATTAATTGTTATTCTCATGTTTACGTTTCTTTTGAAAACGTGTGTAATCCTCCCTACACTTATCCCTTATGTAAAATACCTTTATATGCAATTAAGACGAGGTTAAAAACAAAATAAAGCATTTTCACAAATTTAAACATGAGGATAAACAATTAATAAAAGATATAAGAGATAAATCATACACAAAGATAAAACATACATGCAAACTAAATTACACCACATGTAAATAAACACCATATAGTTCAAAGGTCACTACTAATTAAGATGTCCAATATTATTACATGCCAAAATAGAAATTGTTTCAACAGCCAACCATACTTAATCCATAAACTACTACATCAATCACGGGGGAGGGGGTCCATAACGATAGTCATAACCAGGGGAAGATGGCCCAAATACCCATAGGGTGGATAATCCTCCTCCCACCACAGGAAAGGATCAATCGGAGATGTGGGTCAAGGCGATCATGCATGGATAGATGATGCATCATCGGCAGTATGGTCGTAGGTCCGTTAGCCCTACGGTCTGTTGCGCCATCCATGTATCCATCGCCCATCCATGCTCCTGGTAGGCACCGCCAATCTCCACTAGACATGTGCTGTAGTTATCGGTGAGCTTCTGCTTCACCTCCTGCTTGGTGTCTTGGGTACAGTGGCTCCTCATCATCATCGTCATCACCACCTTGAATGGCGGGTGAGAAGCGGAACCAAGCGTAACCTCTACCATAATCCATCGGGACATTCATAGCTTTGAGATTTAGCCTTGCGACCCTAGGTCTTGCCATCGTATTCGGGAATGAAGGTACCTCTCACCCAATATACCTAGGGATCGAGCTAACACGGTAATAAGCATACCCCATACACCGATCCGCCAACCTAACTCCACTTGCGGATCTCAAGTAATCGACCAACGAGCGGGATGTTCTGATACACACCCTCGGCCAATATGCGGTAGAGATAGAATAGGTGCAGTAAGGTGACACGATGACTCGTGGCATGTCTCTGTGATAGAAAGTGAGACATCGATGTATGAGCTAACCGTGGATCCGGTTGTGAGCGAGGTACCTCGATAATATACTCCCATCGGCAATCATGTTCAGGCGAATACATAACATCTCATCCTTATGAGTAATTCCATTTGCAAATCGAGTCCTAAAAACCTCACTCTCGGCATCCTCGGATGTATATAGTCCCAACCTCCATCCAAACTCAGCGTCGACATTGCCTCCATTCCCTCCTAACCTAAATCGGATCCCTTGAAATTAACATTATCGACATGCATTGATATTTGGCGATATGATCGTGAAACTCACGTACCAATTAGCCATACGGGCTCTCTATTGAAACAATCTTTCCCATTGGGGATCGGTAAACTTATCCTCCTAAAACTATTCGAAAATTCCCTAGCCAAATCATTCTCCTGCGAAATGCCCAATCCAACACAGCCCACTGAATCAATAGTTTGATGGAGTAAATCGTTGTAACTAGCTTGACAACTTTCTTGATAAATACCCCCACCCAATGATTGTGTCCGCAATGTTTTCTTGAGCATTAGAAGATTGCCCCTAGTCCTCTTTACTCTTACGCTCATCCGAAACAAGAAATCAAATAAGTGGAGAGCAAATGAGTATCATTTGCAATGCGAAGGATAACACAAGCCGGTAGTGACGGCGTCAGAATACACCGACACCGTCGGATCGATTAATTATTTTGAATCCGACATTTGCGAGGAAAAGTCCAAGTTTCTAACCATAGCCCTTAACCCAAACACCGTGTTGCGGCAACAATGGCATAACGGCCGGTGGTTTTGACTCCTAAGCGTAAAGGCTTCTCATAAAGTTAACCCCATATGGTAACACTACTACTTCGCCTAATCAAACAAGATTTAAAGGCGAAATAGATCAAATTAGTTGGGGTTTTGGTTTGAGAATAGAGGAAAACGAAATTGAACATGAATTAAAACAATTGAATAGACAAAGATCAATGTAAATTACTTACCTTGTGGAGATTCTTTGTGAAAAATGGTGGATTTGATGTGGAAATCGTTTTTGTGTGGTGTGGGCGGATAAAAATGTGTAGGGTAAAGAATGAAAGAGATGGGTCTTTGTATTAATCGTCGATCGGCTTAGCGGCGGCGTCACTTGTTAAAGTGTGGCGTCACGTCAAATTTTCGTAAAAGCAGTTTTTTTTTTTTTTTTTTTTTTAGTCCGCCCGAATCAAAAACACGGTTACTATTTTGACAAGGAACACGACTTTCATTTTAAAATCAATTTGGTTATTCCACCAATAATCTCCACTATGGTAAATAACGATATGTCAAATTGTCTTTCAATCGTGATCTCGAGGTTCAAAGTCTTGAGGTGAAGTCCTTTCTTTCCGGGTTTAAACCGAAAGAACTTTCCTAACATTGGGAAAATCGGGAAGTGATCGTGGACCATTCCAATGAATGTGTTTCTAGGGAACAAGTGGGGAACGTTGAAATAGTTGTTTAGGCAAGAATATGATTCATCGAGGTTTACTAAGGGAGAAGGTTCGGAGTCACTGACATGTCACAGTATCGCATACACCTTTTCAAGCTTTTTAGGTGTATTTTTCTTTGCGATTTCACCACGGATGCTTGACATGAAGTTATTAGCTAGGCCCAAGAAAGTGTCATGAGTTATTCTCATTTGAGCTTCGAGGCGTTTTATTTCCTCTTCTTGCTTGTAGACAAATGTCAACATAATGTCCTCAAATTCATCCTGCCTGGATTTTCTTGGGATCAAAAATTCCTTGACCGTCGTGTTTTCATCAGCACGCGTGGTTACTCCCATTAATGCTTTCACTTGGGCTTCCATACTCCTAATTGCTTGTGCTTGGGAAGTTGACCCGTGTTCATGAACAACTAGAATTTCCCAACCTTCCTCTTCATATTGGGCAAGGTCCTCAATAACCTCCCAAAGATGCCTCGACATCAAGGTTATAGTCTTCCACGAGGCATAATCAATGGTTTGTTGGAAAGAGGCCCGACATGATCATAGAAAATTTGGACTAGGAACCAAAGATCAATGCCGTGGTGAGGACTTTATGAAGTAAGTCCTTGAATCGGGTCCATGCTTCGTAGAGATTCACCTTGACGTTGTTGGAACATCAAGATGTCATTCCTAAGCTTAGTGGTTCTCCCGGTGGGAAAAATTGAGCAAGGAAGCGAGAAGTAAGATCATCCCAACTTGAGATGGAGCCGGGCGAAGTCGCTCAAGCCAATTACTAGCTTGGTCCCGTAGAGAGAATTGGAAGAGACGCAGCGTGGTCTCCCGAGTAGTAGCATCAAGGTCGATGGAATCGGCGATTTTGAGAAATCCTCGGATCTTGATTTGGATCTTGAACGAAGTCCATGGAATACACATCCGTTTTGCACCAACCGGATGGTGTCGGATCGCAGGCCGTAGTTTGGGCTTGGTCGGGAAGCTCAATGGTGTTCCTATAGCCTAAGTGGCTTGGTCTTGAGTATTCACCAAGAGTACGGGCTCTTGGCGGGTCATTTGGTGGTATGTTGATGAATGGTAGTGGGTTATCACCTTCCATGATGAAAAGTGATGGGGTTACGAACAAAGGTTACGAAGAAGGGGATAGACTAAGAAATCTAAAAATAAGAAAAATTTACTTGATAGGAATCAAGCAAAGAAACCTAAGCGAGGTGGACTGCTAACTAGCTATTCTATTCCCGGCGGCGCCAAAAACTTGATAACGCTACACGTCGTTCGGGGTCAAAGGAACTTCCTTTTCTTGAGCAAGTTTTATAACACCTAGGCGATGAACCTAATCGTTGTAGTGTAGTAATTAGGGTAAGCCACGGGTATTGATATCGTTCTCTAGGGAATAGGAATGCTAGTAGGGAGTTACTACGCTAAGGTTAAGGTTGAGGAAGATTATTTTTATCTTTTATATTTAATGAAAATGGAAAGGTACGAATCTCGGGTATTGGATTTGGGGGTTGGTATTTCTACGATTACTCTACTATTATCTAATTATCTAAACTAAGGTTGTGGGAGTCTATGTCTAATTAATGTGTGCTCGTATGATAGTTTAAAGATGTGTTTACTTAGTTTGTATTACTCCTTAATTATCTCCTATTGATGGTTGAGTGTCACGTCTTATTCTAGTTGCGTTGTGTGTCTAAAGTTGTAGGGTGTCGTTTCTCCCTAACTCTTTGAACTTACCAAAGGGTCTTGTCTACAAACCCACTAGAGATTATAGACTCCTACTCTAAGGCGCTCTTGGATGGTTTAGCCTACAATCACTCGGTAATTATACTCTAAGGTTCACAAAGATGAATCAAGCATTAAGTGCAACGGATGACCTATCGCATTACTAGATCATAAATCAACTAAGATAAGAAACAACCAATCAATATTCAATAATTAAGTTTCATACTTCCTAAGCAAACACACAAATAAATTAGCGGGACATGGAGAACATGCAAGCATACACACAAATAATCAAAGACATAATTGAATTAATGAAGCAAAGACTTATCTTGATGTAAGATAGGGTTAAAACCCTAAAATCTTGTACAAGATACCTTAGGTTCGGTTTTAGGTTTTACTCCAAAGACTCTCCACACAAAGACGAAAAATTCGGATTCTATATATAAGATTACAATTGCGACGGCGTCACCTTATGTTTAGTGGCGCCGTCGTGTCGCCGCTCATTAGGGTTTCGTCTTGGCGTTAACCTTGCGACGGCGTCACCTTATGTCCGTGGCGCGTCCTCTTGACCGGCGTCGTCGGATTGCATCTAGGCCGTCCGAGTAGCGACGGCCTACTCTTTCACCACTAGACGCCGTCTCTTGAAAATCGAGTTTTGAGTTCGTCCCGTCACAATAATTTTGGGACGGCGTCACCATAGCTTTTGACGCCGTCGCCTTCTAACTTCAACAGCTGTGAGTGCCTTGATTTCGACTTTGGCCATTTTCTTCATATATTCGCGCCTTTCCGTCCAAATAAGTGCCATTCCAGATTTTGCCTTCACGAGACCTAAAAGTGAAAAGGAACGATATTAAGCAATAACGGATACAAAAGTGATCAAATAAGGACTTAAACGACCCTCAAAATGGTACCTTTTAAAACCTTATCAAATATCCCTACACTTGTTATTTGCTTGTCCTCAAGCAAATGTGCTTTAGCCAATTAATTTATAAGTTAGGGTCATGAAGCATTAATTCAAAACGGTCCACAACACATATAAGCCCGTAAAGTCATAACAAGCACGGAAATTACATACTAGCACCTCACATGGGGTGTTTGGATACTCACATCTCTCTCGGGTGTATATATGAAACATAACAAAATAGGAAATGGAAGATAAACACTCATTAACCGGTCCTAGTACATAGATTACCATAGGCTTGAGAATAGATCAAACCTCCATCGCTTTGGCGTAAGCACCTAGGAAAGACTATCAAAGAGGTCTTTTAAAGGGTTGTAATGTTAGGCTTACGGTAGGGAAATAAGGGTTTGGTGGGATAGGCTATTTAGGAAAACACTCATTAACCGGTCCTAGTACATAGATTCAAACACTTTGGCTTCATATCTTCATTTAGGAAAACATGATGTTTTGAAGAACATTATGACTAAGATTCATGCGTTAAGATTTCATCTTGTTAAAAGGATATTGTATATCCTATGCATCACATAAATAGTTGTGTTACAAGAGATTTCATTACACCTCATTGACTAAATGATCTTGAAACAAACATCTACAAGTTCTATGAACTAGCATATCGATTCATCTTGTCATACTTGTTTTCATAAGCATGATAACTTTATCCTGAGGATAATCTCATTTGTTGAAAGATACTATTTGTATCTATTTCCTTTCAAGCGTACATCATAACCTAACCTTGCTCAAACCGAGTGCACATCCAAGGTTAAAACTACACATCTTTAGAGCATACACAAGATCTATTGAAGTTGGTAACCTCACTTAGATTATTGTTAAATAAAATACCAAAGAGCTTTCTTGAGAACGTTCTTAGTTTAACATATTCTATAGTCTTAGATGATCAATTCACATTTAAATTACACACTTCAACTCAACATAAAAGATGTCATCCATTAGATCATACAATTAGCTGTGTAATTTGAACAACTTTAGATTCTAAACACAAGATTAAAACACATTGTTTATCAAACACACCATTGTTAAAATTCATGTATATAACATGACGTCTTCATCACCTTAGTTATATTGCATATTAGTTAATTCACATTAAGCCAAGTATTGGTAAACTATCATCTTTATGCACTTTAATATGCAAAAGTAGGAGTTCCCATCTTTCAACATGAGAATGACTCTTGGAGAACCTATTGCACTAGAAACTCAATTTGACCTAACGGTTGAATTGCTTCTGAAGAAAGTTGGGTATGTGGAATCACCCGTAAAATGGCGTGTTTAGCCTTAATTGAGCACCACTAGTAATAGTCTCATACTCATTCTCGAACTTGAAAATGCTTTCCTATACTTGCCTAAAGTAAGTGTTAAAACATTGATAGTTTGCCTCGCCTAAGGAACACTAATCAAACAAGTAGTATATATGACTTTTCTTTCAAAACCACTTGCATTTCGGTTACATGTGTTGATTACATGTTCTTGTTTGATATGATAAGTTGATTTGACATTATCTTAGTGATTGATAACTAGTCAAATGTGTAAACCTTAGTAAAACCACTTGCATTGCACTTACATGTGTTGATTACATGTTCTCGTTTATCGATAAGTTGATCGACATTATCTTAGTGTTTGATAACAAGTCATAATGTATAAACCTTGGTATGGTTTTATCTTCATAATGCTTGTATTCTTGTTTCATGCTACTAAGCGTTTAAACCTAAACTTTATTTGCATGATTCTTACTTTGAATTATTTTAGCATGATTAACATGTTACTTATGAACTCATAATATGCCATTTTGATACGTGATAATTTTGATACGATATAGTTGTGTTTGAACGCTATTAGTTGGCATTCATTATATCTATGTGTAGTATGATCCAAATGAAACATGCTCCAAATTGTTATGTCTTAAACATGGCTTGCATGAATCTTTCATTTTGTTCCTTTTGCTTCTTGTCACACTATTTGTTTGCTACATGTGCACATATAATCTGTCAAAGTGCTTTTGGTATGACAAACTTTTTGAAGTTTTTTTTTTCTTACAAATTAATCACATAGATTATTGTATATCCAAGTATGCTTGAGTGGCTAAGTCTAACGACAAAACAATCTCATAATGAAATGTCTTGAATAAAGTCGTATTCTTGCATAATATGATTATCTTGATGCTATCTTGTGTGGTGATTTCTTGTCTACTAAGTGCAATGTATTGTTTTTGCTTATATAATATGTTATCATTTGATTTCTATCATGATAACATCTTTTGTCACTAACAAATTTGTTTTGTAGGTTGATAACAAATCATTGGTTATCTCAATTGATTCTAACTTTTATATGCTTATTTTGCATAATCCCTTTTATTGCTACGTAGATTAGTACTATGCTTTATGGGATCCCTATACTTGCATATAGTTTAAAAGCATATATAATTAAATTCTAGAGGGTTGGCTTTGCATTTTTGTCTTTCAACCGATCTCTTTCCAAAGCTCATTTTTGCTTCCGCTTTCCAAAAATCATCTCCATCATTATTTAGCTATAACAATACTCTAATCCTCTTCACTTCCTATTAGGAAACCACATGCCTCATCATACGATCATCTCGTATTAATCGAGAAGAGGTACGTGACTTTAAGGATGAAGTACATTATATGCTAACCATCATCCAGAAAAACATCAATAAGCTCACCTCTTTTGTTAACCCGAATAACCTCCTAAACACTTTGTTTTCATTCCTTATTTGATACATTACATATTATGTTGGATGTCCACCAATTAAGGGGGAGAGAAATCCATTCACATAATTGTCTTTTGTCAAATTTTATGTGTCTTAGACTCTAAAATACCAACACATAGGCAAACACCACTTAGCTAAAACCGGTTCACGAAACCACAACTAGTTCAACCTTTTAACCTTATATGACAAGTTTGCACCAATACCTCATCAAGTGAAAAACACATCATGTGTTTTACAAACTTCCTCATCTCCACAATCAACGAATTTAGGATTTTCCTTAAATTAGCACCTTACAACTTCACTATCTAGAACACCATCATAGGATCTTATCCTTTTCTCACTTGACATATATCATGCATGTCTTTGTCGTTGCAAGCGATATATTAATCAAAACACCATTTCCAACACGTTGGTCCATCCAACTCTCACTTATATGATGTCATTCTCATCCTCATATAGGTACTCATTATTATTATTAGTATTTTCCATATTGTCTTCACTTCCTTTCAAAGTGATAATCATCCATGTCGGTCAAAACCATGCTAATACTACCTTTCCCATTGTCACCTAGAATAGGCCATTTTATAATTAGTGTCGATCAATGAGCAATTTATATTCATGTTATCACTTTTATATATTATTAGATAGGACACATTATTGATTACTCTTGGGTTGAAGCATATGAGAACTTGCTCAAAACAATAGGTTGTTAGCATCAATAAATCATTCAAATCATAACCCTTATGCATCATTGAAATGCAATGTCCATTCATATTTTTTTTCTCTTAGCTTTGGTCACTTGACATGACGAAAGGATTGCATGAATCCATATTTTATATTTGCTATACATACGAGTTTCTAACTCCTTAATAGCTTCCTACCTAATCACCACCACCTTCCATCACCACTTTCACTAATCATCACCACCATAGATTAGCAAAAACTTACTTTTGTAAATCTCGAGTCATCTACCATCACGACATGAATCCTACTAGTAAACCGACACCAACACTAGCTCCACTAGTGGCACACCCGGTGGGAGACTCCATATCTTCTTTCTAGGAACTATTTTGTAGGTTTTTATCATATTACATTCTCACTTTTCTTATGATTGTAATTAGGAGACTACACTTCATGAGATCTTTGATTATATCATTTATACATATATACATCTTATTTTTCTTTGTGAAAAAGATGAAATATATTGCACTAATGTTTTTCATTGTAGGTTCATCATCATATACACTCGATTGTATATAACTTACTCATCTAAGGATGAAGTTTGCATCAATTATTTTTCTTATTTTAGGTGCTTCTTGACACCCTAGAACAAGGAGGAATATCATTTAAGCACTCATATTGCATCGTCTATACACTTGGTTGTATATGACATATTTGTCTTAAGACAAAGCTTCTATTATACTAATATTTATTTTGAAGGTTCATCTTGACGCTCTAGAAAGGGGAGCTTCGTCAAGAATTCTTGAATGCATCTTATACACACTTTGTTGTATATCACTCACTCGTCCAATAGCGAATATAGTCTTGCACTAATATTTGTTTTATAGGTTTTTAATCATACCACGGCGCCTCAAACAAAGGGAGCAACCGTCGGGGAGCATACACGCATCTAGCATCATTCTCACTTTTCATACAAGCATTTGTGCTTGATAAAAGTGGAGAAAATAGGCTAACATTGCTATGCATTTTCTTTTCATATATTTCTCATAATTTTGTTGCATAAAACTAACCTTGATGTAGGTTAAGCCTCTTTATTTGATCCATGGATCCGCTACCAAACAAGGGACGGATTGAACCGACGATTTAACTTCACTAGAGATGATGCAAGCTCGCCTTTTGGGGAGAAATAAAGTTAAACTCAGGACACGCCCTTTTGTTTCGACAAAGGGGAGAAGAATGTAAACGGAGAAGGTAATGTAAAGGTAGTAAGGATGCAAGTAACCTTTTACATTTACTTTCTATTACGTTTACATATATTTGTCATCATCAAAAGGGGAGATTGTTAGTGCAAATATTACGATATTTAATCTATTACAGTCTCGTTTGTTTTGATTGATGACAAACATGTAACTTGTAATACATAACGTAAAATGTACAAGTTACTTGTTATTACATTTGTCTCAACATACATTCAACACCTCTCAATGTCTCAAGTCCTCGTATGTTACAACACGTGTTCGTACATGTTTGTTATGTGGCATTATGATCAAACCCATTAACAAATCATATAGAATGTTTAAAATACGTTTAGAGTCACTAAGTATTTTAATAGGTTAACCATTCTATTTAGAACCTCATTTTACATTTTGCATTCACAAGTATTTCAAAAGGTAACTAGACTTTTATTAACTAGTTACATAATACATTTTACAAGTTTACTTTGATAAACATTTTAATCTAAATACATGTTACATCATGGCATGCATCATCTTTGAAATCCTTGGAAGATCTCTTGAATATATTGGTTAGATTGACACTCAATATATCAAATGTGATCTTAGTAAGATTTGGTAATATCTTGGAAAGATTTGAAGAAAGATTTTTAGATTTTATGTCGTGCACCCACGGTACCAAATTGCATAAAGGACGGACCCCTTTAAAGGGATCCTTGGTCCGTGGACGCCCTGTCCACTTTTGGCTATAAATAGAAGCCCATTGTTTTCCCATTTCTTCACCACTTCAAAGCACATCTTCTCCACCTTCTTGCATACATTTAGATCAATCATTAACAATGTAGTAACACACATTAAACACCCTAATGATCATGATCATAATGCTTCTAACATTCATCTTTGTTGTAAGCATACTCTTTGATCAACCAAGGAAATCTTGGAGATCTAGCCATCCCCACTCACCACAACTTGAAGATCTATCACAAGTTTAGGGAACTTGTGATCTTCATCATGAAGGCTTCCTATCAATGGAAGTTCATTTAGAAGTAGTTATTCATATCCATTAGACATTTGTGTCATGGATCATTAGTGTAAACATCATTGCATCATAACAACACTTTCACCAAACTAGATTAGATGGTTTATGTGTTTGTGCCATAAAACACAAGGTTTATTATGTTGGGCCATAAAACATATTGGGAGTGGTTGTACCCTTGTAAAAGAACTCGACATCTAGCTTAGTGTCGGAAATATTGTATAAGCGGCGTTAGGTTGGTTCTACCTCGAACTAGAACCGGTATTTAGCTTTGTACGGAAAAAGTGTAAGCGACGATGTCACAATTCTCAAATTCGGTCATTCCTCATACTCCATATTCATCATTTCATAACGGTTCATTCATGATTTTCATTTCACATTAAGCGTAAATTTCATATAAAATAAACGCTATCGCGTAATTAATTATTTTGAACAATCGATGCAACACTTCAAAAATCATTCCTATATATTTAAATACTCATATTAAGATTTAAAATAATATAATGAGTTTACCCAGTGTTTTAAATGTATTTGGTATATAAATCGTTAAATTTATATTATTACTGACGGTTTTCTTAAAAACTACACGATAATTATTATATCACTCAAATTTTGCAAGAAAAGTATTTTTATAATTTTTATGACCTAAATATATTTTATTTTGACCCGTGAAAATTTATTTTTATCTAACGCTACCTTAAATATTCAAATGTGTATACAACTTACTAATCTTATTTAACAATACTACAAGTTATAACTCATCTCTATTTAACTTACTTCACTTTTACATATTACTTACATAATAAAATAAACTATATGTATATGCATTATTACATACAAGATTCACCAAGATTTTTCAAAGATCTTTAATTATAAAAGTCTTACACTTCAAGACTTTACACATACAACACAATAATTCAAGGTGAAAAATCAAGACTTTCTCTTCCTCTTGTCTTCTCCACAAATCCGGCCACTATAGGGATCAAGGGAGTGATCATCTAAAAATTTTCTTGTCAAGTTCTACACAATCTAGTAACACTCTTTGTTTAGGTTTTGAAATAAAAACCTAGGGTGTTTAGGATAAATCCTTTGTTCTTAAACCTCATCAAGCAATTTGTAAGCATAAAACTTCATCTCTTACTTTTTCATATATATCTTTCATACATTTCATGAAGTCCATATGATCATATTTGCAAGTTGTAGTTTTTATTCATGTTTATCAAATGTTATCACCCATATGTGTCCTATTAATTTTTATAACAAGTATGTACTAGTTAGAAGTTTATAAAAATGATAAGTTTGAAAAATGGATCATCAAAGTCTAGTTGTGATTTTTGGAGGAAATGATTGCATAAATTTTATATATGTTTATTTAAGTTTGTATTTATATTTTAGCCTCACAATGAATATTTATTTTGGTTATGATCAAATGAAGTTGTTTTACTAGTAGGATTGGTGATGAGTAGATTAAGGGATTTTTGTGGTGAAGTTGTGGTTAAACAAGTAGACAAAAATGGTAATTTTAAAATAAGCGCGAGCCTAATGAAATTATAATTTTTCCAAAAGTTAGTCATTTTATAAGTTTTATTAAAGATTTAGAAAATAGATTTTTAGTTATGAGCGTGGCCTTTTGAGCGGACTAAAGCGGAGTTATAACGAAAAGATCGTGGTTTTCAAGTTACGATTTAAAACTACCATTTTCCGGAAAATTGTACATGCAGTCCGAGTTTTAACTGGCCATTCAGTGGCCTTAAACTTTCTGTGAAATCTCCAAAGTTTAAAAATATATTAGTACACTTAATTACCTTGGCGTGGATATAAAGAACTTGAAAAGCGGACTTAAAGCAGGTGAGTTATGGTTAACGAATTTTGAGTCAAAAGCGTCTTGAAAACACTATTCACAGCGTTAGTAGCTGTCGAGATTTTAATCAAGGTTTTGAGGGCCTAAGCGGACGTTTCAAGGAAGCGGACCTTAAAAACAAGTTAGTTTTCCTATATATATATTACGTCAAATCCGGCGTAAGCGCTTATTCAATTACTAAAACCGTTGCATAGTTTTAACTACATTTTCACCATTAACTCAAAAGTAATTATTTTGACATGGAGCTGTCACACATTCAAGTAACAATATTTTATATAACTAGTTTTCAAGTAGCATATTGGGTGATCGTTTTCAAAATCATGCATTCACGACAACATATCATAACTCAGTCATAACATTCATTTTAGGTCGCGGATAGTTTCCGAGTCTCACTTTCGTGCACTTCATTTTGTTAGCATATCCATCATACCGGTGAGTTCATACCCACTTTTACTCGTTTAAATTCTTACAAACTATTTGGGGAGATACATGCTTAAATACTTGTTTCACTCTTGCGAATACTCAAACCATTTATACAATTGTGTTACAAAATACTTCTTATACACTTTGGACATTATGTGTGGTTTATTGCGATATGTGCCTTAATGTGCTAAACTAGTTTTCAATTATGCATCAACATACAAACTTTAGCAATGGTTAACTCCTGCGGGGAGCCGGCGGAGAGGTATTGATAGTACTATCGGTGGCGCCCCACCCTTAGTCCATGATGACGTGACACAGGGTGAATATAATCTGTTATTCAATGAAACATTACAAACAAGTTAGACTCGTCAAGAGGTTCGGTTAGTTGTGATTCTTTGCATTAAGTACATGTATATATCGTATGCACCTATGTCCTACTTACAAACAAGATTGACAATTCTATATTTTGGCAATGGGTTGTAAACACGAGTTGCAAGTTTTGTATGGGCGGAACTTGGGCGGAGTGGATTACAATGCCTTTCTTTGCATAAACAATTTTGAAAGGCTTTACATTTCATCACAAACTTATGAACTCACCAACCATTGTGTTGACACTTTTAGCATGTTTATCTCGGGTCTTAAGGTGATAGCACTTCATGGAGCTTTTGGGTGCATGGCATACATTGGAGTCTTGTGCTTTTAACAATTACCATTCGACATGTTTTGTAAACTCTTTGTGTATTATCAAACTTTGGGATTTCTTGCTTGTAAACTTTAACTTATTTATCGAATGGTAAACTTTTCAAACGTCTCATTATAGAGGTCGTTTTACGTATCCATACTTTGTGCTATGACGTTATACCCCAATGACACTATCGTTCATTGCGATATTTTGGGGTGTGACAGACGATTATAAGGTTTTCTCCGCCGAGAAGGGAGCTTGTTGATTTAGTGAAGTAACTCTCGAGTTGGGTACTCGGGGAGTGGAGTAGGGCGGAAAGGAGATCCGTGACCGAACCACTATAAATCCTCGTGTTCGGTTTGCACTTTCCTTTCTTTATCTCTTTACTTTTATACTTGCACTATACTATTGTTTGTGATGTGGTTTGATGTTCATGATTGTGTGACAACTTTGTTTACCATGCTTTATATTAGTCACAAACAATAATTGGTACTTTCATATTATAACAAGCTTCATAAGCGATTTGATACTAAAGATCTAAAGTTTTTAAACGGTAACGTATTCACCCCCATCTATGTTTCCACACAATGTATAAAGGTTAAGTTAATTGTGACACTTATAATTTCACATGTTTCATAAGGAAAAGCGCTTACCATGAACCTCAGCGGTTCATCACGGTAACTCGGTGACTTCAAAACTTACGACCCTCGGCTCTCTTTTGCTTCACAACTCTTGATCCCGAGGCGGGGAGGATTTTCCTTTGTTGGCGGACTTATGACCTTGGCTGTTCCTTTCTACTCTTTAATCATCGACTATCCTGTTGACCCTATAAGCTGGGACATCCTCATCCAGCAGGATCGTCCGAGTCGACAACATTCTCAACCAGTT
This sequence comes from Chrysanthemum lavandulifolium, assembly GCA_022545495.1. Classification (NCBI taxonomy): domain Eukaryota; kingdom Viridiplantae; phylum Streptophyta; class Magnoliopsida; order Asterales; family Asteraceae; genus Chrysanthemum; species Chrysanthemum lavandulifolium. Next base: position 71,138,108 of record CM040245.1, on the reverse strand, counting down.
GGCATGGACCTCCAACGCGACTTGGGGGCGCCGATGCAATAGGAGCAGGGTTGGTGTCTACCTCATTATTGTTCACGGATGTCGAAGGAGAGCCAACACCATAAGACTCTTGGCCTTCTCCGCAGCATATAACTTAAATCTTCATCCAAATCACGGTACATGAAGTTTAGAGCGACATCTCGCAAAATAAAAACAATAAGAAATAAATATCGGTGTTACATTGGTCCTACTTAAATAAAAGTAGATAAACATACTTTGTCCTTGATACATGATCACGGGCTTCTTGGGAGACCCTCCCACTACTGGCAATCCGACCATGTATAAGATGGCTTGAGGAACACTTGCACATCCACATGATATTTGGCCAAACGTTGATATGAGGATCCCTTCGCACCTCGTATGGCGGGGGTCATTATACCGTTTGCATTAAACCTATTTTCCTTATTCGTGACTCGAATATTTAGGGGAACAATGGTGTCTTGCATGTAGAAAAGCTACCTTTCCACTGTTATGTTTGTATATACCCTCCCAAACATGTTTGGAATATCGACTCGAGCATTTTTGCTAAAGTTAGCCAATTGCCCCAGGATACAAGTTCGAAATCCTCTTAAAACCGTTAATGTTGGTTCATAGGCGTATGCTTTGCACATCACTATGAATGTGGTCACTTAGCAAAACCAAAGGGTTAAACCTAGAGATGTGAACCTTGTAATATTGCATAAACTCTAATATCGGGGGTACAACGGAATCCTAAGGTTTGAGTGGCTAAATGCATGTGTGTACAGCCCTACGAAACCTTGAGGAGCATCAAAGATGCCCTGTTTAGATTTGGGTAACATCACTTTGTGTTCTAGTGGGATAGGATAATCGGCTAAGTGATCATGTAGATCTTTTGCAGACAATGTACACTTTTGTTGCTTTATAATAAACTTGGAATCCATTTAAAAAAAACAACCAGCTACCAAGGAGAAGGAAGGATTTACCTTTTACTTTTGAAGTGGTGGCGATGAAGTTTTACTGCGTATGGAGATGAGACGAAGAGAGTAAAATAAGCTAGGGTTGCATCTACCCCCGTTTTATACTCCCTTTTCTCTTTTAAACACCGTACACGTGTCCCGAGATAAGTCTTATCCGGGTTAAATTTTTAAATTTTGAATAAAGACGACTTTTGGTCTCCGGGTAAGTTGGGAAATGTGATTCTGTGGCGGGCGGTGATAATGAGTGATTAGCATTAAATGCGCTAAGTTAGGTACATTATTATCCTCTAACTAACGTAATTCGCAGCAGGACGGTATTTTTTCGAAGCATGAAGTTGAAAGCAATGTCTCCTTGCTCGTATACATTACTTTCAACAGGGGGTATTGATGATGTACCCTCCTAGTATCTCGAAGGACACTCCTCCGAGACGTGTCGAAGCCCTTCCCTACAAAGGCCCAAGTTAGGATTCCAAAATATCCATAGGCATCAAACCATTCGTTAGCACAAAAGTTATCTAAGGGGAATTCGCCATCCAAAGCCCTAAACCCTTCGGGGTATGGCTGACGAAGGATAATGGATAAGGGAACCTCCTGACTTGGTCAAACCCACGATCTCCCTCTCTCTCTTGGCTTCCCCGTCAAGTCTGAGAACGTGGGTCACTAAACCCTAGCGGTTACCCACAATCATGGGACGCCCCATGATCTCCGACATTCATGCGGGCGTGCTCTCAACCCTATTTCATTCACTATAAATAGGTTGGACGGGTGATGGATTATGGTATGCTCATTTTACACTAGTCTCTTTACTTACACACACTTATACAACCATAACTCATACTTACTCTCACGGAGGTGGTTCGCGGTCATACCCTGCGTAATCACTAACGTAGTGTTTCGTATTTCTTATTCTCAGGTGAAAGGCAAGTCTTGGCTGGAACATACACCCCTTATACCTTTGATCATCATCGAAGCCTGGTAGTGCAATCTATTGTACAATCAATAATCATTTGAACAATCTTCACTTTCCAAGCGACTAGCAACCAACCGTTTAGACATTGATACTGGTTAGACTAAGGTTAAAAGTGTAAAATCTTTTTGTATTTACTGGGTGAAGCAAAAATGAAAAGGATGGCTCAGAGGGTGTAACTAGGGGTATCTAGTGCTAAAAATGAGCACTACAAATGGGTCCATGTAGGTGGTTAACTAGGCCATTTGGGTTTAATCCTAAGGTGCCTCTTTATCACACGAATTCACTTATATCGTACGAATGCGATCTTCTCTGCGATGCAGTAATGATTTACAAGTACAAGTTCTAGAATAAATAAAATCACCGGCACACTCATAGCAAAGATCCAAGCATAAAAGATGTATGCTATATATGAAATAGGCTCAAATCCTCACAATTTTAGTGAAAAGGGTTATAATATGTGCTAGCAAATGTTTATCGATCCCGAATAGATTGCAATAGTAATCGGAACACATCTCAAGTTTCAAATATTACCGTTTTACCGGTGGTTTGATCCGTTGTTCTAATATATAATCCTAAAAGTGTGAAAACAACTAGATCACAAGGGCAAACAAAATTTAAAATTTAAGCATGAAAAATCTAATTTTCCTATTCACCTTCCCCCACACTTAAGTTAGACATTGTCCTCGATGTGAAAAGCGAACTTCAAAGTATAGAAATAGGGAAAATAGAGATGAAACCGGATATGTCAATGAGTTTGTCGACTTAAAATTATTTTCTTCATTCCTAGCGTCCTTGGAGAAATCATTACCGCACAAAATCTTATAAACAAGCAAAGGTTTTATTAAAGGTGGCACCCCCCACAATTAAGTTCAACCAAAGGTTTAAACTTTGGGAGTGACCACAGAACAATCAAATCTGAAACACATGGGTTGCCTCCCGAGAAGCGCTTGTTTTATTACCGAGACATCGGCGACTCGAATTTTCCCGAATTCACTTGGCCACAAGAGCGACCTTGAACATTTTGAAAAGTTCGGGGATGTACATGAATTCTTCACTAGTAGCTTCAATATCATCCCATTTAATTCAACCGATGGTTTCAAGGAACAATTTGTGGGATTCTTCACGAAATGGTGCTACAAAGGTGATTGTTTGAATTCATTTTCGAAGCTGTTGCAATGAAACTTCATTCGTTTGCTCCTTGTCGTAATATAACTTGATTGGTGCCCATTAACAATGAAACTTCCACCTGTTTGTCATAGAGTTCGACATACCGGATGGATATCCATGTTTAACGATATATCGTCCAAACCATTTTGGTTGTAATTTAGGAGCTTTGAATTTGAATTTTATGTTAAAAAGCGAACTTTATCTCCGACTTTGAATTCTTTTGAACTCGTAGCTTTTTGTCGTGATAAGCTTTTGTTCTAGCTTTATCTGGTTTGGAATTTTCATAAGCTCGGTCTTAATTCATCGAGTTCGTGCAATTGCGGAATCTCTTTTCTCCGACTATTTTGAGATCGGTGTTCTGACTTTTGAGAGCCCAAGAAGCACGATGTTCAACTTGAGCGGCAAATGACAAGTCTTTCATACAAGAGTCCGTAAGGAGTTGTGCCAATTGGAGTTTTATAAGCCGTCACGAAATGCCCACGAGCATCGTCAAGTTTCTTTGCCCACATGAAGGATTTTCCTTCCTTGTTTTCTCTAGTATTCTTTTGAGAGCTTTGTTGGTATTTTCAACTTGCCTTGGTTTGTGGATGATAGGCGATCGCGAATCGGTGATGAACTCCATATCTTTCGTGGTTTCTCCATTTGTTGGTTACTGAAATGGGTTCTCGATCGCTTATCAAGGCCTTGGGAATTCCATAACGGTGAAAAGCTTTTGAGGAAATTAACGACGACACGAACATCGTTCGTTGGTAAAACTTCGACTACGCCCATTTGGACATATAATATATAGCGAGAATGTATTCGAATTTGTGGGATTTAGGAAAGGTCCCATGAAATCTATTCCCAAATATCGAATATTTCACATACTTGAATGCTTGTTAATGGCATTTCATCTCTTCGTGAAAGATTGGTGGTTCTTTGGCAAGCGTCACAATTTTGAACAAGTGTATATGCTTCTTTGAATATTGTTGGCCAATAGAATCCAACATCAAAACTTTTTAGGCGTGGTGGAAGGACCATAATGTCCCCAGTTGGGCCATGATGACATTAAATCAAGAATCTTGCGGGTTTGAAACCGAAACACATCTTGGATCATTCCGTCGGGACACATTTGAAAAGATATGGTTCTTCCCAAAATAGTATTTAAGTTCGAAAAGAATTTGCTTCTTTGAGCATGAGTTAGACCCTCTCGAGAATTCCTCCAGCGAGATAGTTTGCAAAGTCAGTAAACCAAGGATCGTCGGTTCCATCGATGGTCATGAGAGTTTCATCGGAAATAATGATCGATTTCTTCTTCTTTTAACTCCTCAAGATCGGGGTTTTCAAGGCGAGATAAATGATCGTGACAAGATTTTCGCTCCTTTCTTATCTTTGATTTCGATGTCAAATTCTTGGAGCAGAAAAATCCATCGAATAAGGCGTGGTTTAGCATCTTGCTTGGTGAACAAATACTTGAGCGTTGAATGATCGGTGAAAGCGATTTGTTTTTGAGAGCACAAGGTAGGATCGGAATTTTTCGAATCTGGCAATGACGATAATTCCTTTCGGTGACGGTATAATTTTCTTGAGCACTATTCAGGTGTCTTGCTAGCAAAATATATAGGCGAAAGTGTTTTCCTTCACGTTGGCCTAAAGACCGCTCCAACAAGAAAGTCGCTGTCGCATTAAATTAGAAGGTAGTGTACTAGGCTAAGTACATAGTTCTTTCACACCAAGGTGAACTACACCTTCACAACGTCGCTTACCCTTTATTAGGTACTAGGCTAAGCACCTAGTTCCATTGCAATGGAGGAACTACTACCACACTACACCAATGACTAATCCCAAAGGAGATCTACTCCTTTACAACATCATCAAGGACATCAATGTCCTTGGATCTAATGCTAGTCTATCTAGTACATCGAAACACACCATATCGAATGTACATCTATGGCACCTTTCACTAATGTATTTGACTAGATCTACAAGACACCTTGCACTAATGTCTTGTGTCTTCACTTCTAAGCACCTTTCACTAATGCTTCAAGTCTTGACTTCTAAGCACCTTTCACTAATGCTTCTTGTCTTGACTTCTAAGCACCTACCATAAGTGCTTATGCTATAGACGATAGATATCCTTCACTAATATCTTCGTCTTGATACTTGAGACATCTTTCACTAATGTCTTCAACACTACACTTCTTTGAAGAAAGAAAGGAATCATCAACAAGAAGACTTCAATAGCCTTGATGATGAGGAAGCTTGGCAACTTATGGACTTGAGCTTGCTCGACTTCAAAGGTGGTGATCTTGCCTTTAAGAGGAACCTAAAAGATCATACAAAAACAAAACTACAAACATAGATCTCTTGGATCTAAGGTTAGTGAGATTTAACTTAAGGGAGAAAGTGTCAATTGAAGCTAAATGATCCTAGAGATCAGGTTGTGGCTTAGGATTGTGTTTTGGAAAATATCCTAAAGGTTTTGAGATGGAAAAACTAGGAATTGATCAACTTTGATCAATTTTGTAGTGAGGATGATTTATGATCAATCTTAGCTATAATCGAAGGATTTCTAAGACTAGATGTGAGGAAAAAATGAAGTGTGAGTTTTGAGAGCGGAAGAGTGATGGATTAAAACAAAATGATAGATCTATGAACATCTTAGAGTGTGATCTATGTGATTTGGAATGAGTTGGAAAGATCAACCTATCTTGATAAGGACTTAATCTGCCTTAATACACTATGTTTAGCTTAGTGTGAGGTGTTCTAAGGATATGTTTGAAATATAATGCTTGCAATTGCATTTTTTGTTTGCCGGATCCCACGGTTCCCTAAAGATATGGATCCGTCTAGTACAACATTTGGGATCCGTCCATCTGCTAGGCAGAACCTTTACTAAAGGTATGCAATGATCTTGACAATGCATTATATTCCAAGATTAGTTAAAGGAGTTCTAAAACTAAGATATCAAATGTAAGATGTTTTATTTCATGAAGGAAATAGGATTACATTGATAAAGCACGAGTAGAGTAGAATTGATCCTATTTGACTACTACTAGGTTCCTTGAGTGTTTTCACTAGGAGGATCATTATGTGATTGATGGGTGTTGGTGGAATCAAGAATGAAGAAAGTCTTCATGAGAGATATGTTAAGCGGTTCCATCATCTTGTTCACAAGTACGTACAACGGACTTTGAAATTGAGGATGGAAGTGTATAACATTATGATAAAGGAGTGTCAAGAACATTCCATAAGGGATGAGTTTATTATTGGAGCCTTGAAGATTTGAAATTCGCCTTTCGAAGAAGTAGGCGAGATTGTATGGTTGTTGTGTAAGCAAACAGTACAACATGTGAGCACAACAAGCGGGAAGAATTTCTCGATTTCCCCTAAGACTCCAAACATTTTCACGTAGGAAAAGTGCAAAAGGCTTGTACTCTTCTCGGATGTCCCGTGTGAAGATAATGTTTGGATCGGAGTATATGGTCGAGGTTTGCATATTATGCGATTTAAATCTTCCTAGAGGGTATGTGTGAACAATATGGACTATTTTCTTCACGAAAGTTGAAGAGAGAATCAAGAGACCAATCTTGGTGAAGGCACATTGTCCATGGTTTGGAATCCGGGATATGAGCAAAATGCCCAAGGGTTAGAGTGAACTTTGGTTTTGATATAAAACCAAATAGATGAGAGCGATCCTCGTTACGAACGCTGCTCAACTTGACGTAAGAATTCCATTATGAACCTTGGACATATCTTCTCGTTGATTTCAAGAAGACATTCTAGTCCTATGGCTCGGAAGGAGGTATTGATACCTTCTTCAAATTGTAGAGAGGTGTCTACAATATGTCCTTCATGGAAGTGACGGTTTTCGAGATTATTGAACCCACGGACATGATTGCCAGGTGTGTTGGGCTCAAGAGAGATGTTCGGAGTGTAGACGTTAGTGAGTGAAAAATCAAACTCATATTCATGCGTCATAATTAAACCTATAGAAATGATAAGTTAAAGAAAGAACATGTTTGTGATCAACCTATGATAATCTAATGTTTTACTAGATTTTATTAACAATGGTATTTAACACTTTAACTTACTCAATGTTTTGACTTTCTAGTGGATTTTTAGTCTTGCATGAAAACTGCTTTTCCAAGAATACGGATCCCACGGTTCCTTTACAAAAGGGATCCGGATAGTATATCTTCCGGATCCGTGGATCAAGAGTAATGTAAATGTATTTGATAAAAGCATAGGTTTTACGCTTTTATTCCATGAAGTATGTTTTATCCTACATTTTCTTTTAGCATGCATACATGACCTCTAATGTATCACGAATAAAATATAAAACATATAAATCAAAAGAAATGATAAACACATAATAGTAACCTAGATAAACTAGATTAATAATATTGCATTTCAATACTAAGGATGATACAAAGGATTGGGTATATAACCCCAATATAGACTAACAACACAAAGTAAATGTCTCCGTATGTGAACTTCATCATAGGGAACATAAGTGCGATGAGTGTTAGGGCGATGAGCACGAGTGCGATGTAAACCATGTTGATGACGGATCTTCTTGGTTTTGATTGAGATGGAATGAGGAGGAAGATGAAGTTTTTGAATGAGAGGAAATTTTGAAATTGGAAGATTTGAAAAAGTGGGGGTTTGATAAAGTGGTCGATGGTGGGAGTTTTTATGGGGAAGGAGGAATTTTTGAAATTCGTGTTTTGTTTTATTGGATTTAAAATAAACAAAACATAAGTTTTATATACCACGACTTTATACGAGAAATAAAACACGATGTGAGAAAAAGGCTTCCTAATGAAGCTTCATGTAAAACATGTAATTTGCACAAAAGATAATCATATAAATACCTAACTAGGTATACTTAATTATCAAGCAAAGTAAAAAGAAAATCATACGCTTAGCGCACTTAGGAATGTCTTTACAAATGACACAAAGAAATGTCACTTAGACTATTCCCGCTCCTTTATGCTTAAGATACCTTCTTAAGGAAGGTATTCTTGTTACCAAGCGACTCCTAAAGCTTGGTGGGTATGAGCTTTGACTAATCAACATGACAAGGAAGATTAGTGCAATTAAAAAAAAAAATCGAAAAATGTTGTTTATCAAATCAACATCCAAACATATAGTTTTAAAAGACATGGTGTTTGTTTTATGAAAACCTTCTTTGTAGTTTTCAATTAACCATGGATCGTATCAAGTTTTTAAAGTACAATATACTTCAAGAAACTTGGTAACGAAGCTCGATGCCAATTGAGGAAAACTAGAAGGGGGGGTTGAATAGTTTTACCAATTAAAACTTCCATTTAAACTATTTAGATTGGCTTATGTCAATCTATTTGATTGTGTGTGTTGGATGTTGATAAACAAGCATAAAAAGGTATGTAATGAACAGATAAGAGTAAGAAGCACAAAACCACAACGCGAGTATTTATAGTGGTTCGGCTACTAGGACACCTTCCTTGCCCTACTCCACTCCCCGAGTCACCTACTCGAGAGTTTGTAAACACTACACCAATCTCCTTATGGCGGAGAAGCCTTCACAACGTCGCTTAACCTTTTTCTGGTACAAAGCTAAATACCGAGTTCTTTCACACCAAGGCAAACCACACCTAACACAACGTCGCCTACCCTTTATACGGTGCTAGGCTAACCACCGAGTTCTTTCACACCTTAGGAGAACTAATCCTATCACAACGTTGCCTACCCTTTATAAGGTACTAGGCTAAGTACCTAGTTCTTTCACACCAAGGTGAACTACACCTTCACAACGTCGCTACCCTTTATTAGGTACTAGGCTAAGCACCTAGTTCTATTGCAATGGAGGAACTACTACCACACTACACCAACGACTAATCCCAAAGGAGATCTACTCCTTTACAACATCATCAAGGACATCAATGTCCTTGGATCTAATGCTAGTCTATCTAGTACATCGAAACACACCATATTGAATGTACATCTATGGCACCTTTCACTAATGCCTTTGACTAGATCTACAAGACACCTTTCACTAATGTCTTGTGTCTTCACTTCTAAGCACCTTTCACTAATGCTTCAAGTCTTGACTTCTAAGCACTTTTCACTAATGCTTCTTGTCTTGACTTCTAAGCACCTACCATAAGTGCTTATGCTATAGACGATAGATATCCTTCACTAATATATTCGTCTTGATACTTGAGACATCTTTCACTAATGTCTTCAACACTACACTTCTTTGAAGAAATAAAGGAATAATCAACAAGAAGACTTCAGTAGCCTTGATGATGAGGAAGCTTGGCAACTCATGGACTTGAGCTTGCTCGACTTCAAAGGTGGTGATCTTGCCTTTAAGAGGAACCTAAAGATCACACAAAACAAAACTACAAACATAGATCTCTTGGATCTAAGGTTAGTGAGATTTAACTCGGGGAGAAAGTGTGTTAGAAAGGGGTGAGGAATAATGAAGAAACGACTCACTATTTATAGAGGAAAATCCCATCGCTTCCTCGATCCCACTTGGATCCTTCCACGGGGATCCGGCTAGTACAAAGCTAGGGATCCATGGAACGCCCTCTTTGCCCATGGGTATTTTGGTTATGGGTCATGGGTCATGGGTTGAACCATGGATCTTTGGCTAGATATAATGTATCTTTAAGTGCAATGCACTTAGTCACTGAGTATGGGTTGATCCATGGGTTATGGATATTATCCAGACCAATTAGGTGAAACCGTGATCGAGCACTAGTTAGTTGAGATTTCAATGTTTCAAAAGCTTTTATGCAATCGGCATTGAAGTAAAGATAGATTCTTTCTCAAGAAGTTTTGTCATCGGACGAGATATTTTTGAAAATCTTTAATAAATCTACAGAAACCAAGATGTCCTAAAAACTTCTAACGGCTTTGACGTTAGTTGGTGGTGGAAGTTTTGAGATGACATCGACCTTTGCTTTGTCTACTTCCATTATCTTGCCTTTGGAGATTTTGTGGCCAAGCACACCTTGATCGCCATAAAGTGACATTTTTCCCGCTAAGGACAAGGTGCGAACCGCATCTTTCGAGCATTTTATCGAGATTAGAAAGACAAGCTTCAAATGAGTCTCAAGTGAAAAGTCATCCATGAAAACTTCCATGGAGGTTTCTAGCATGTCTTGGAATATGGCGATCATACACCTTTGAAAATTCGTAGTGCATTGCAAAGACCAAAAGGCATACGCCGATATGCATAGGTTCCAAAAGGACAAGTGAAAGTGGTCTTTTCTTGATCGTTAGGATCGATTGAATTTGGAAATATCACGAAAATCTGTCGAGGAAACAAAAGAATTTATTTCCCTTGATCTTTCAAGCATTTGATCCATGAGCGGGAGTGGAAAGTGATCTTTACGGTGGCTTTGTTTAACTTACGATAGTCAATACAAACGCGCCACCGGTGTGATTCTAGTTGGAACTAGTTCATTTCGTTCATTAGTCACAACCGCCATTCCTCCTTTCTTGGGAACACGGTGAGCATGACTTACCCAAGGTCTATCCTCAATTGGGTAAATGATTCGACGATCGAGAAGTTTTATGATTTCCTTTTTAACAACTTCTTTCATGTTGGGATTGAGTCGGCGTTGACGTTCTACCACGGGTTTAATCCTTCTTCAAAATTGATTTTGTGTTTGCGTAAATTGGGACTAATTCTCAGGATGTCGGATGTTTTCCAAGCGAAAGCTTGTTTGTGATTTTGAGATGACTAAACTTTCTTTCTCACTGTCCTCGAGCAATGAATATACGACTACCGAAGAAGTGAGTTTTCCTCCAAGTAAGCATATTCAAGATGATCGGAGAGGTTTGAGTTCGAGATCTGTGGGTGGTTCTTCGATAGAAGATTTAATTCGCATCTCGTCATTGAAAGTTATTTCTTCAAAGTTTCCTTCCTCTTCCTCCATTTCTTCTTCTTCTGAGTTATCTCCTTCGAATTATACTTTCATGAAATCATCAAACTCTTTATCAAAATTTGTTTCATTGATTTTTTCAAAAGTAGTCATGAATGGATCGGATTCGTTAAGTAATGCGTCCAATTCTTCGTCAATGACTTCATCAATAATATCGATGTTAAAACAAGTGTCATCACTGGAATGTGGGTAGCGCATTGCTTTATCGATTAGAAAAGTGATTCGATCTTCCCAACTCAACCTGTTGAGTTCTTTTCCTTTCACTTTGATGATTGCATCGGTATTTAGGAAAGGTCTTCCTAAGATGAGTGGAACTTTACTATCTTCTTCCATTTCAAGATTACAAAGTCTCTGAGGAAAATGAATTTACCGACTTGAACAAGCATATTTTCGCAATACCCACAGGATATTGATAGGAATGATTTGCTAATCGAATGCTCATTTTTGTTGGTTTCAGGCTGTTGTTGCACAACTTAGAATACAATGAATAAGGCATCAAATTGATACTTGCACCAAGATCGGCTAAAGCATCACATTTAATATTATTCCTGAAAGTACATGGAATAAGAAAGCTCCCAGGATCTCCTTGTTTTGGACAATAGCTGAGCATTCTTCGTTAAGGAAAGTAGCTGATATTTGCTCTAGCTTGCTTTTGTTATTAAGAAGTTCTTTCAAAAATTTCCCGTAATTGGGCATTCCGGCTAAGACATCAACAAGAGGAACATTGAGTCTAACCTCTTTGATTATTTCAATGAACTTCTTATAACGCTCTTCCAACTTTTCTTTCTTCAGCGTTGAGGATAAGGAATTTTTGGTGTATCATGCCTGATGTATGGAATGTTTTCTTTTGGTGGTTTGAGTTGTGTTTGGTTCTCTGATTCATCCTCACTATCATTGGTGGCGTGAGTATTTTCATTAGGATTTGGTGGTGGATCGTCACGAGACCACTTCTTGTGAAGACGACATTGATATACTCATTTCTTGTTTGTGGTGGACTGACGCGTTTTATCATTTGATTTTTGGGTTGGATTGGGTATTCTTGGGCAATGAACCGACATTTGCCTAGAGGAATGTTGGTCGGAAAGTACGCCAACTTGTTTACAAGATCTTGGATAGATGCTTGATGATTTTTCCGTCCTTGCTCAACTTTGGCTTTGAGATTGAAAACTAATTTTGATAAAATCATTTGCGCATTTTGAGCGTACCACGAATTCTCTCATGGTTTTCTCGAATTCGGTTTCTTCCATCTTTTATCGGGGTTTGTGGTGGTGGATCGCCGGTTCGTGGTCGAGAATCACGGTTGTCATCCCTTGGTCGGCGATCTTTTCAATTTCCATAATTTTGACCGTAATAATTACTACGATATCCTCCTCTCAGTATCCTCCTTGAGCGTAACTTCGCTTCTCCTTCCTTCGGTCCACCCATAGGTTTATCGTCGCACTCGCATAATGGATGATTTCCTCCACAATTGTTTCATCCGTCTCGCATTTCCTCATTTCATCTTTGATATCTTTGTATTGCGAGTCGATTTTTGAGGTTAACGCCCATCTTCTCCATGAGTTTTGAGGTGTCTGTGTTCTCGACAAAAGCAACGATTTTGGAGAGGTTTAGTTTTGGAATCTTTGGACCAATCAAGTTTGAGAAGTACTCGATCTTGAGCAATTGATGTGCATCGTTGGGAGTCTTATAGAGAATTCCTCCAAGATCAAGGATGCCTTGATTTCATCTAGTCCATGGTAAAAGATTTGGATAATGGTTCCTTTGGATAGTCCATGTCCATGACAACTCTGGCAAATCTTTTCATTCGAAGCAAGCTCGACAAGTGATTCGTTTGGATTTTGGGTGAAAGCACGAATTTCTCCCATTAATCGATCAAACATGGCGGTGGAAAGAATCACTTACAAAGCTTGCCTCATCTCCCAAGTGTTGATGATTCTCGGGTTAATTCATTGTACCATACTTTAGCATCTCGTGAGTGATGATGGGAAAAGTTTGAGTTTGATGGCATTGACATCGGTGTCGCCATAACGGAACATGCCGCAAATTTCGATGAATTGCTATGTGCTTGTGCGGATTGGCCCGCCGCACGGTCATCGAATTGACGGCTTTGATCATAGAAAGGTGATGTCCCTTCACGGTGAAGTTGTCACCAAGGTTGATGCAACAATAGCACTTCGGGGTTGGTGCTACGGCCGCTTGGTTCCCACATGGGTTGATCGTCCGCCATGGGAAAGGTAAATTGGTGAAAGGGTTGTAAACAACTTTGGCTTCTACGAGGTTATCAAATGGTGGGTTTGGTACTCTTTGTACACGATTTTCCAATGGTATGAAAAGTGTTCTTCTTCTTGAATCAAAAGTTCGGGGGTGGTAAGAGGTGTAATTGGTTCTATTCCCGCTGCTCGAGTGTTCATATAATGCCCTAGAGAATCCAGGCAATATCTAAACACACGGACAAACAATGAAAACAGTTCTTCTGGGACAGATAGGGTAACCGGATCGGTTGCGGGTTGCGACCGATCGGTTAGATCAGTGAGGTTATGGGTGAAATCATAACCGATTCGGTTGAATGACAACCGGATCCGGTTGAAGTTTCTGAGAGAAAAATTTTGGTTGAATCGACTGAGGGAAATTCAAAAACTTGCAGAAACACCATCAAATCCCCGTGGCCAAAAACTTGATGTGCTACGTGTGTACAAGTTTTAAATTTATAAAAGGTGAATTACCAATATTACCAATAACACATACGAGCAAGTATACTCGTCCGTTATAGCAAGATTATGAAGGTAAGTCGGGATCGCTCGCAGGATTTGAGTGAATCTAAACACAAGTTTGAATCAACAGAGTCTATCCAAAACATATAACAAAGCAAATAGATATAATGAAATTCAGATGATTAAAAACTACACTTGCTTAAACTAGTTTCATGTCATAGATTAATGTGATTGTGTTAACCTCTTAACATGTTGGTTATGATAATTAGTTCGGGGACTAATCTATCGTTCTTACAAGTTAAACCTTTGACAAGATGCATCACGTTTAACCAATCAATTCAAGATCAATTCAAGTTTTATAAGTTTACTTGCATAAACTTAAACACAAAAACATCCACTTGTTTCATCAAATTGCTTAAGAAATGGTCAATACAAAAGGTAACCGATCATAGACAAAAGGCTACAATTGATTCTCAACAACTAATCTTACGACCTTTTAGATGTTTCCAACCAATCCAATTTGATAATCAAAAGTGCTTCTATTACAACCACACCTTAGTTCCTTTGTATAATCAAGAATAATGGGTAAAAACAATCATCCATAGACAAAATGATTATGACTAGTTGAATAACAATAAGTTCTTTCGACCTCTACGATTACTATCAACTAGTCAATCTTGATTAACAAATGTCACTATGAAACTTTAGCACAATTGGATCTTAGAATCAACTTGAAATTGAATTAAAACATGTTAACACAATCACAACTAATCATATGACAATCAACATCATTTAAGCAAATGTATAAAGAAACTAGCCACTCATAGCAAACATAAACATAAACTCAGAACTTTGAACATTAGAAAACATGATTAAAAGTCTTACAATGCTTGGAATAAGATTACAAATGGTGAAGTAATGATTCCCAAAGTATTGGGGTAGACTTCTTGGTGATTTGGCCTCCAAATGTGGCACTTCTGGAACTCCAAACTTCCCTGGACTTCTAAGGACAATTTTGAGAGCTTAAAAGCTTTGTTTGATGAGTAGAGAGATTTATATTGAAGTGTGTGTCTCATATGCTCACAAATGGCCTCTATTTATACTAGTTCCAAAGGGTAGGGTATTAATTGCTGAACTTGGCCTCCAAGGAGTAAGGAAGGACTAGAATACACCAGAGGGACCTAGAATTGTTTGGATGCAAAGGAAAACTTAGTGATGAAGATTTGGCAGACATGTTTTCTCCAACGGATCGGTTACATGACCAACCGATCCGGTTGGTCTTCTAAACGGCAACCATTCCGGTTGCGGGTGGCGAACGAGCGGTTGGTGATGGCATTTTGGTATTTTGGTCATTTTCAACCGATCCGGTTGCGATGCAACGATCCGGTTGGATTTCTGAGATACGGAAACTTGGTCTTTACTTCCTTTATCTTGTAGAACTTGGTTCTTCAATCACTATAGTCTTCAAAGGTACTTGAGATATCGATTGTGCTGACCCGCTTCAACTAAACTGAATCTTCTATTTGCTGAACATTTCTTTACTTTACTTCCGTTTCCCTACACTTGGTTATAAACACTAGACAAACATCTTTTGATGCGTTTAAGCACTAAAATCACGCAAATATAACCAAATAACATATACAAAAGCACACATAACGCTACTAGAAACATGCACAATCTGAGCGTTATCAGGGTGGAAGTAACGGTGGAAGTAAAAAATCATACGAGTGGGTTATTGGAGTCATAGAACCATACGAAAATACATCTTCGTCAAAAGTAACATGATGAGAAATGATGATCTTATTGGTAGCAAGATTAAGACACCTATAACCACAATGATGGGATGGGTAGCCAAGAAAAATGCAAGGAGTGGCGCGAGGTACAAGTTTATTGGCAACATGCAAGAGCGGGTAGCAAAGACACCCAAATACACGTAAGAAGTCATAGGTCGAGGGTTTATTGGAAAGTTTGGTGAAGAAATTTCATTTTGAATGGCGTAGAAGGTAAGATATTTAAGAGATGGTGGCCATATGAAGTGCCTCCACCTAATACGAGAGGAATGTGTGCTTCAAAAAGTAAGGTACTGACAACATTATTAAGTGTACAAAGCATACGCTCCAACTTCCTATTCTAGCTTGGATCCTAATGAGTCATGCTATGAAATGCTTATGGAAAAGTAGCATAAGAAACCGGAAGGGATACATAGCAGGTGTTCCATAGTAGTACATAGGTGAATGTTGGGCGAAAGACCATCAAATTGGGCCGGATATGTCACGGTCGAGCTATAAGACCATGATCTGTTGAGCCATATGATTGTGACAAGGTGCATGACTATTGTTGACGTAAACACCCAGCATGATTGGTAAATTATGCGGTTGAAACTAGAAGCAAGCAAGCATGCACCAAATTAAATGGTGCGGTTGACACTAAAAACAAGCAAGCAACATAAAAATAAATATAAGCAAGCAAGAACAAAGCACAAAATTTAAAGCATGGCTGCAAGTGGATAAAAAAATGGTGCGGCAATATTTTAAGGATAGGAACGAAGATTTTGATGGTTAATTGGGGTTGGAGTAAAAGAGCAAGAAAACCAAAGTTTAGGTTTAGGTTATGTGTACAAGAGATGAATAACAATGAACCTACCCTTTGTTTATATAGTATGGAACAAGTTGGACTTGGATTGGTTTTCTCCAACCTATTGGCCGATCGGTTATCTATCCCTAAGGAATTCTAGAACCTTTTTGTTCTCTATTTTCATCTATAGTCTTTTCCTTTAATATTTAACGATCAATTACTTCATTACATTTAATTGCTCCATGTTCGTTGCTCGTTTTGTATAATTAATAACTAGATTTAAAATCATTCGAGGACAAAGCATTCTTTAAATACCAAAGGATCAATATCCACCCTCCATGTTCCTTTAATTTTTTATTTGATCTAATGGATGATTAATCCCAACAATTAAAAAACCCACTTTAAGCAATAAATATATATATATATATATATATATATATATATATATATATATATATATATATATATATATATATATATATATATATATATATATATATATATATATATATATATATATATATATATATATATATATATATATATATATATATATATATATATATATATATATATATAGAGTTAGGATCAAATAAGAAGATTACTTAAAATAAGAAGAACTATAACAACAAATCCGAGATACACCGATTCCAAATTAGATGCATCCCTATAATCTTAGATGCATTAAACGCACTATAGTGTGTTTTCTAGCTTTGTCGATGCATATACCTATATTAGATGCATTTCATGATTTCTCTTGTTTTTGTTCCTCTGCACGTGTCGAAATCATGAAAATCAATTTGCACCATCTATACATCAAATTAACTTTCAAATTCAAGATGTTGCATATATATGAATAGAAATGCATCTAATGCAAGTCGCTGCATCTCAAATGCATGGTTTGATCACTTCTCACCACTTATTTTAATTTACTTCTCATTGGATCCCTACTCTCTCTCTCTCTCTCTCTCTCTCTCTATATATATATATATATATATATATATACTATTAAAGTATTTAATTATCTTTCTATAGATGTACACTTTGATATACTCGACAAAATAATATTTTTTCGTGTTTTTCACGCAGTTTTACATTTTTTTATCAAATTTGCATGAAAAAAATCACATGTGATTAAACAATAATTTGAATATCACATGTGATATTCAAATTAGTGTTTAATCACATGTGATTTTTCATGCAAATCTCATATTCGAAAAAAAACAAAAAAAGATGAAAAAACATAAACAATGATTTTTTTTGAAAGTATATCAAAGTGTCCGTCTATAGAAAGATAATTAAATGCTCGGCGCGATAGTGTAATTATTTTCGCTTAACGATTACCGGTCTAAGAGATATTTAAATTATAAAAAATAGGTGAAATAATACAATGTTTTTAGTCTCAACCATTGATTTTTTTTAGATGGATGGTGGGGATGAGTCCCTTAGTATGTGAGAAAAGTTTAGTATTTAAAATAACTCTCCTCTTAATAACTAAATACAACCTTTATATTTAACTATTAAAACTTTAATTCTCACACGTAAAGTGTGCAATCCGCGATCTCGAGTTTGATCCTAACACACATCTATTATTTTATGTCTATTAAACCAACATTCTCCCCAAAACTTAAACTCACCTCTCCAAGAACAATTCATTTGTAGCGGAGGCCACTTTCTTGATCTCGGATGGCCATTTCTCACTAATCGGGTTTATGAGCATATGAAAACATTTATGCTATCAGAGTGGTGGTCATCCAAATAACAACATATATCACAAGACTCTATATCATTTAAGTTGAACAAACCAAGGCCACGAACATTAAAAGCGAAGCGAGCTGGTGATGGAAAGTCCTCAACCACTCAATCTTTCAAATCAATCCACATGGATATTCACATTGAAAAGACTGGACATGCATTGAATAAGCAACAATTTCAGAAAGGAAAACATCCTTAAAATACTCAACCATAGTAATCAATTACTTAGGTATTCACATCAGTGGTGAATGAACATTAAAACTCCTCAACATGCACGGAAGGCGTCTCGTCAAAATTTTAAAAGGTACCTCATCATCAAAACATGAGTCCATCACTATATCTCCCTAAGTCAATGTACTTATGGTGGGAGGCTTGATAATAATACGCGTTGATAACATCAAATAATCATGAATATTAAGTGTCAATTTCCCGATAATACTCGTATTTTATATCATTTATATGGATTCGTTTGTTTTCCTCTATATTTCGTTCGGGTAAATTACTTAGCATCGGAGCTAATGAGACAACAGATTTGAGAGTTTATTGAAGATATATGATAGTATGCTCATTTTGAAGATGTTACGGTAACTTTCCTCTCACATTCGCCGTAATGTAATGTAGCTCGTAAAATCAACTCAACTGAATTTTACTGGCAGAACTCCTCATAAGATTACGCCAATAACTAATTAAGACAAAGAGGTTTCACGCATTGTTGCAAGCTACGCCGTAACTAATTCCACAATTATGGCGTAACCCCGACTTATTGAAGATATGGAGTAACTCATTCTCGATGTTACGCGTACCGCTTTTCCAGAGCAAATTACGAAGAAATGGATGTTACAACAGAATTTCAACAGAGTTACGCCGTAACTGATCCGCCTATAAATACCGCCCAAATTCCAAAGATTTCTAATCATTCACTTCACACACCAATTCGTAGAACGTGGGTAGAAGGTTGAAGGCGATCTTAGGGAGCATACAGAGTCATCTCCAAGTGGAGAAATCACTCCCTACGATAAGCATTAGCATTTTATCATTTCTTTACTTTCAATTCATGTATTTCGATATGTTAAACATTGAATCGATTATTTTAGTTAATATGAAGCTAGCTAAGTACCTCACGTGCTAGCCTAGTTTGATTCCTTGATTGTTTTGTTTATGTTTACATTGCTTCCGTGATAATTATTTCTAGTATATGCATGCATAGTTTGTTGGTAGCTACCCTTGTTTAGGTAGTTTTGAATGGCGGTAGTGGCTAGTTACTTAGAGATATGACCAACCCGACCCTAAGTAGTTAGATCGAGCGGGAAGGGTAAGAATTGACCAACCGACGACCCTTCTTCGCTTGTCGATTGACGTGACGATCACCCTACCGCTTGGATGAACTTAAGAAGTTAGGGATGAGTGTTTAAGATGCTAGCGCCGGCACTCATTGTTATGAATCTTGCATGTAGCGGTACTTAATGACTTGGCTTAGGGTACTAAAACAATCGGACTTTTCGAGGGGTCGAGATCTCCTATGGAAACCTCACGATAGGTTAGGACGAATCATCAAATGTTGTCCTAGCGACTTTTACCCCCACTTGAAGCAATTTGAAGTAATTAAACGTGAACTTAACATGATAGGAAGATTGACTAGATTAGCACACTTCTCCTCTATTGATCACAACCCTCGCCTTTATTTGCTTTCTTTTATTTTCTTTAGTTATTAATTAATCATTTCCACCTTAAAATTTGTGACACCTAGACTTAGTTAAAATCCGCACACATAGCTCTTGGGACGACCTCGGTTTTACCGAATACTACACTACACACGATCGGGTACACTGCCCGTTAGTGCATTAGGGTAGACCATAGGTATAACGAGACAATATAAATATTAAAACCTGGTCAGTAAAACTTGCATCGGGCAGCTTCAGCCCAACTGGCTAAAGCCTATACACTCGAGATATATAGGCCGAAAAGCTATCGCATCGAGGCTAAATCCCGTCACAACTAGCCTGCGAAAGTACCTTCCTAGGCCAACCACAATCAAGGTCATACTTGTTAAACACAATCAGTCATGACTCGCCTAGCAATCCAGCCCGTATTGTTTCAACGGACACCATGTGTCACTATCTCATTTGAACTCAGCTAGTGTTACGAACATCACGTAGATACGTGATATCGTGCAGACATATTCAATGAATCTAACACTGCCAAGGATAGCACGCCCAGTGTCATCTTTGTCCCTCCTTACACCAAACCCTAAATGAATCCTTATAAATATCGGACCATTTCCTTGAAATAGATCTAAGGCATATTCGACATTAATCAACTCGTGAGTATTAACCCAACCTCTAGACTCTGGTCTAACCTTGGGGTCCTTACCAAACATGGGAAACTAAACAATCGATTACCCTCACCCAATACGTACCTTACATAAACATGGTACAAACCCATTAATCACACATTAGATTCGGGCCCATTATCAACACTCTTAGTAATCCCAAAACAAAGAATAAACATCCCCACCCCATGGATGGCCTGGGAAGTCCTCTCAGGCTGTGGGACATACACGCGTGGGACCGTTGTCTCCTAACTGTCACGAACAATTAATTAAGATGTACGAATCTGACATATGAAATGGGAGATACACGACCAAAAACAAAGGAGATGGGCATGACCATGTACGAACCGTACCAAGATACGGGGGAATGCCACCTATCATCCTTGTCCGCCCATCAGATGATCAACACCTAGCTCACCTTCAGCCGTTGATCTTCCTAACGGGTTTATTCCATAAACACTAGATGTTCCTCTATAGATAGAGAGTATCCCACACATGCAAAAGGATAATTTTCTTACACATTCTACACACACTGTTTCACACATTAAACACACACACAATGGTTTATTGGAGTGTTACTCAAGCTTCTTGATTCTTAATCATTCCTTTGGGTCCTTACCATTTAACACAACCATCCTAAAATATCTATGAATCATGTTTTACATACCTTGTGTAAACACATTTTGTTTCAAATAACAAGACCAAATATAAACAAAGTTATCCACTATATTAACAAGGTAACTAAGTAAGTAGAATTTTTATGTCTAACTTAATCAAGATTTTATGATTGTCTTTGGTTTTACTCGGTTATCTTAAGATACTCATATTAGCTTATAGATTAGAGACTCGATCCATTAAGATTTAGGATTGGGGTTTCTATGTATCCAACTTTATAAATATCATATCAATAATACATATATCCTAAGGAGAATTCATCATTCAACATGCTATCATAGCTCTAGATCTCATCCTCAAACCTTTTTGGCTACCTTGATCCTCCGTCTCAATGCCACCCGTCAAACCCTAGCCATCGTTGTTTATCAGTGAAGGAAGTGATCCTTTTCATGTATATGATACCTCTCTATCCATTGTTTTGGAATAAACCCCATGTGGATGATCAACGCTTATGAACAGGCCATGTGTTGATCATCTCATGGGCAGATAAGGATAACAAGTGTCGTTTATCCTTGGGTTGGTACGGTTCATACACAACATGTATACTCCATATTATGGTTGTGCTCCTATAGTCACGTGTCAAAAAACATTCCTTAACCGTTTAATGACAACAGTGTGTTGCACGCCCCCGAGACCTTTCCAGACCATTGTGGCATGAGAGTGTTTGTGTAGTGGAGTGGGCTTATCTAAGAAATCACAATTGCGGCATGAGAGTGTTTGCATAGTGGATTTGGCTTATTTAAGAAATCACAATGGCCCCAATCATGGTGTGTATTTTGTAGACTTGGGTCACTAATATCCATACGCTATCAATATCCAAATCCTCATTTAATCATAATTCATCATAAAACAGTTATAAAACATAAACCCCATAAACGCTCAATTTCACCTCACGATTAATCAACTAAAACAATGAGATTCATACTTACCTATATTTGGGGGAATCAATCAAGAAATATGGTATCATTTCAATCCCTCCTTTAATTATGATCATTCTCTTTGCTTCACCTTGAACACACCCTTTTTGATTCTTGATTATATAAATGGTTTCTTCTAATTTACTCCTCCGCTCCATAATTATTTTCCAATGTTGACTTTTTAAGTTTTTAGTTTTAAACTTTGTAATGTTAATACAAATAAGCCGTAAAATAACGTTTATTTATATTTTACGATCTTCTAATGTTTTGTCGATAACAAAAGTAAGATCATTTTAACGAAACAAATAAAATACGTAAATGGTTTGAACTAATAGTTTTCTAACACACTTACGCTTTCACATAAAACACTAAAACTAGTATAAGTGATTTTATGCTTTAGATATACATATGTACAACAACTAGTGTTTACATATTGGGATAACATATACTTAACTAAGTATACACTAAAATGGGTAAAAACAAGTATATACTAAAATGGGTAAAAACAAGTATATACTAAATAGGTAGAAACTAGCAAATGGTTTTGACCCATAACCAATGGTTTTATTTATACCACTTAACCAAGTTCATTGTATCCTTAAGATACATTGTATCTAGAAAGAAAACCATGGATCAACCCATAACCCATGACCATGACCCATAACCAAAAATACCCATGGGCAAAGAGGAGCGTTCCACGGATCCACGGCTTTGTGCTAGCGGATCCCAGTGGAAGGGATCCGTGGGATCCGGGAAACAGAGAGAATTTTCTCTATAAATGAGAGCCATTTCTTCCTTTCTATTCATCATTTTACACATACTTTCCCCAAATATTCTAACCCTCTAACCTCGGATCCAAGTGATCTATGTAGTTTGTCTTTTGTTTTGTGTGATCTTCTAGGTTCCTCTTAAAGGAAAGATCACCACTTCTTGAAGACGTGCAAGCTCAAGTCCATGAGTTGTCATGCTTCGTCATCATCAAGACAATGAAGGTTCTCTTGTTGATAAGTTCTTCCTTTCTCCATAGATGTTGGGTTAAAGGCATTAGTGAAGGATGCGAAAGTGTCAAGACAAGCATTAGTGAAAGGTGCTTATCGTTCGTGTCAAGAGCATTAGTGAAGAATGCTATAGGTGTCAAGATGAAGGCATTAGTGAAGGGTGCCAAGCGTTGTGTCAAAGGAATTAGTGAAGGATGCCAAAGAATCAAATCAAGTAGCATTTGTGAAGAAATGCCTAGGTCGTATAATCGATGAGGTGCATCGTTATACATATAAGTATTTGTTTATTTACAAGGATGGTGATATCCTTGATGGTGTTGTAACAAGGAGTAGATCTCCTTGAGATTAGGTGTTGTGTCGTGAAGGGTAGTAGTTCCTCCATAGTAATGGAACTAGGTGCTTAGCCTAGTACCTAATAAAGGGTAGGCGACGTTGTGATAGGATTAGTTCTCCTAAGGTGTGAAAGAACTCGGTGGTTAGCCTAGCACCGTATAAAGGGTAGGCGACGTTGTGTTAGGTGTGGTTCGCCTTGGTGTGAAAGAACTCGGTATTTAGCTTTGTACCGAAAAAGGTTAAGCGGCGTTGTGAAGGCTTCTCCGCCACAAGGAGTTGGTGTAGTGCTTACGAACTCTCGAGTAGGTGACTCGGGGAGTGGAGTAGGGCAAGGAAGGTGTCCTTGTAGCGAACCACTATAAATAACTTGTGTCGTGGTGATGTGCTTCTTACTCTTTATGTTTCATTACACATCTATATATCTATCTATCAACGTCCAACATAAACAATCAAATAGATTGACATAAGTCGATCTAAATATTTAAAAGGAAGTTTTAAATTGGTAAAACTATTCAACCCCCTTCTAGTTTTCCACAATTGGCATCGAGCTTAGTTACCAAGTTTCTTAAAGTATGTTGTACTTTAAAACTTGATACGATCCATGTATGTTTGAAAACTACAAAGAAGGATTGTTTTGTCACATTTTAAAAATTCATTATGTTGCTTATTGTTGGACAATGATAGAATGTTCTAACATTTTTAAGCATTATCCATACTTGGATTTGGAGTCATCAAGAAGATCATAAAGAATTTCTCGAAACATTTCGCAAAAGAATGTTTAAATATTCTTACAACATAAATCGGAGATTCCAAGAAGATCACAAAAATATCTAAATACTTCTTTTATTAAAAAGAATATTTGGCAAAGGTATGATCTATAATTACTTACATTTATTGTTATTATCAAAATGTTAGTTGCATGACTTACTAGAAATTGTTCTTGTAGCTTTTATATTATTGTCCCTATCTTATTAGTTTTCTCCGACTTAGTTAAAACTACATCACCAACTCACAATAATGATATCTTAAGTTATATGATAACATCAATCATTATTCATCACAAAGGATTTATTGACATTTCATGTATATCAATAAATATCCATGTGAAACTTCTTATGTTATAATAAAATGGGATTTTATTATAATGTTTGAAAAGCTTCCCAAGAATTATGACTAGTTCTTAAAAGGGAACCTCGTCTAATAGGAATAGCATTAAATCATCAAAACCTCAAACCACAAGTTTTAGAACCTTAACACCAAAACATTAGGCGTTTTAGAACTCCCAAACCATAGTTATCAAGGAATGTTTGAGCTGACTTTTCTTTGTTATGCCGGATCCTCGGGTTATACTAGCGGATCCCAAATGAGAGGATCCGCGGGATCCGTGCAACGTAAGACAAGATATAAGCTTAAAATGATCAATGTGGAAGTTCCACAATCATTCTCACCTCAAAGACTCACGAACAAGAACTCGGTACTATTCATAGGAGCAAATTGATCATTCTTCTCAAGCTTAACAATCACTTGTGTAAGTATAATCTTCACTACATTGTTAATTTAATTCCTTGATTCTTAGAATTACAATATCTTCATCTTTAAGAGTTGGGTTCAAATGGGTTTATCATAATTTGTCACCACATTGTTTTCTAAGATAATCTAAATCAAAGAATTAACATTGTTAATACAAATTAAACACATTTCGTGAACTCAACAAAGATGATGAGAGCAAAATTGTGATTAAACCCTTTAGGTTACTATTCACCATTAACACCACTTTGTGGTTGTATTATCTAGGAACAATCATGCCAAGCAACAAACAACAAGATTACCAAGACACCGCTCACTACATACCCATGTACCATAGGAAAGATGGTTTAAGTCCGGACGATAGGAAAGCGTTTAAGTTTCTTGAAAGAAGACTTTTTCATGAAGGTAGAGTTGTTGATCCATCATTCCTTGCAAATACCGACATAAGGGAAGTATTTGAAACTATTGGGTTTGATTGTTTATTGGATATAAACGAGCAAATTTGCCCGGTCTTTGTGCTTGAGTTCTACAAGACTATGGGTATAATTAGAAATGATGATGGGTCCATCTCAATTGAATTCACCATAAATGGACATGAGTACACTCTTTCACTTGAGGAGTTTGGAAGAATAATAGGGGTTCCATCCGATGGTGTTTGCATGTATTCTAATGAATGGTCGTTGCAGGAGCTACACTCTATGGTTGATCATCACGACATTTATCACACAATAATCCCGAAAGCAACCACGGTAAGGGACACCGTGTTTATGCCAAGAGCATCCCCTTCAAGGGTGACTAGAAAGTCGAAAGTGATCTATAGGGATCCTTTTCAAATGGAGCTTTCGGAGATGTTTGCATTATATAGGAAATGGGAAGTTGTGATAAGGGAGAATGTGGTGTGTCTAGTAGGAAACAAGGATCACCCCAACGCATGTCTAAGCTTCATGATCTATTGTCTTGTGACCGAGACCCGCTTCAACATTGCCTACTACATGATCAAGAGAATGGCAAGTGTAAGAAGCATGGACAAGATGGTGCTTCCATATGCAATGCTTCTAACCCGTCTCGCTAAATTCATCTTTGCATTAGACCCTTCCCCACAATCCTTGGATCATAGCTTTTGTAATAAGGTTATGGTACCATTAACCGAGGGTAGAACAACAAGGTTTATGGTAGAAGGCAAGAGGCCACACCCACCCACGGATTCCTCGGACGAAAGGGAAAGGCAAAGGGAAGGTGAAGGTGAAGGGAGTAGTAGCAACCCACTCGAAAATATCAATCTCGACCCCTTGGACTACATTAACCAATTGCCAAACATCCCCAATGAATCACCGAATGGCAACAAACCAAGGAATCTTCAAATGCTTCGCCAATTTCTTGAGGAAGAAGAAGTGAAGATGGTTTGATAAAAAGGGGAGGACGGGTGAAGAAGTGAAGGAGAGAAAAGAAAGGTAAAGTCTTAGGACTCAAGTGCATGATGAACAATTTCAAACAATGGTTTGTAACACTTTAAATTATGCTTGTAGAATGTAGGTATGGCCATATATTGGCACTAAACAACTCTAACTTAAGTATTTGAAAAATGAGATTTTACGACCCCTTGAGTGGTCGTCGTGACTCATTCTAGGAACTTTAGATCTTCCTACCTTGTCATACATTATAGTAGTTGTATTCTTGCATTTAGTCCCCATAGAAACAACTAGGAGAAGCATTTACTAAGAAGTGCAAAATTGCACATTTGCTGAAAGCCTTCTGATCTGCAGTAGGCGGATCCCAGCATTTGTACTAGACGGATCCCTCCCAGAAGGGAACCGTGGGATCCGTGGTATCTGATATACAATACAGATTTAAGTACATCAAAATAGATCACCTCAAACAAGTCAAACACAAGATACTAGAGCCAACTAAGTCTTTCTCAAATAGTTGAAAACCTCACACTCATCCATGGCTTGTCTAGGATATATTTTCGAAACATTTGTTTTTCAACTAGTCAAAACTCACCATAATTCCGCCCCAACACTCACACATTATCTATCACGTTTGATAGCACTTAGTTAGGTCTATCGTGCAATTTTAGCAAATTGATCTCAATCATTTTTTTTCAAAACTAGGCTCAAAAATTAGTTTTTCATTTCTTTTTATTTTCTAGAGATTTTAGTAAATTCCTCTTAGGACATTATTTGACTTTTAGGACTTGGTATCACCATTTCTCCACATCAAATTAAATGAAATCATTGTCTAACATATAGTTAGACTACCCAAGGTTAAATTTTCTTGGCCAAAACCATCATTAAGCACCATTACTTGTTATGGTTAAGGATTTGAGATATCCAATGACTAAAGACTTCAAAATTAAGTCAAACCCTCGAAATCCATTAATAACAAACCTTACAAAAGCATAATGATTTCACCTAGACCTTGTCGATAGCGGATCCACGGTCTTTAACCAGCGGATCCCTCTCGAGAGGGATCCGCGGGATCCGTGAATACTGAAATGCATAAATCAGCTTCCATATTCAAATTCAAGACACCTTTTTAGCATACATTAATTATCCTCCTAGAGCTGATCAAAACCTCAAGAGCATGCTTAGTCTTCTAAGTGGTCAAGAATTTAATTCACTAATTCAAATTATTCTTTATAAACCAAACAATCTTAGGTTTATGGCACCATCCTCAATTACCTTTCAAAAATCAGAAATTAGAAGCTCACATTAACATTTTCATCACCATGACAAAGGCTCTTAGCAACAACTCCTCAAACATAGGATCATCCAAAAGAAAGGGTCAAATGATTCATGAAATTTCATCCACGAAACATCTCCCATTAGAAATAATGACTCTAGAATCTCACCTCATCAAACCAATCCAACAAAAGCTAAGAGAACCGCAAGGATTAGCATCAAACCTTTCCAACTAGAAAAAGGATCATCTAGTTCTAAACCAAACATGGCTAGTTCTAGCAAGCCATCAAAACCTTCATTCATTGAGAATGGACTACACTCCTTGAATGAGCCTCTTCCTCATCCAAACATATATTCATTGTTCCATTCACCACCAAAAACCTCCCATTCACCAACCTTTTCATTGAATCGGGAACCCCCTACAACACCAACTAGCCCATCATGGGAGACAAGGAACAACCTTGATCATATGGAAGAAGTTCCATTACCACCCTCATTTTAGAACCTCTCCTACTTCTAAAATGAAGACCCCAAACACACATTGAGCCCCCTCAAAACATCCTTTTCCCTCCGGGGCCAAACCAAGACAATATTTGCCCAAATTGTCTAAAAACTCAAGGACTTGTTCAAGAAGTACGAAATGAGATACATTTCATGTTCAATCATCTTCTTGCAAAGTTGGATCAATTCAACAAGTCCACTCATCCCTAGACTTAAGCACATTATCACATTCTAAGTCTCGTAATGAGATTAGCATTAGTAGTACTTGTGTGGCTAAAGTTCATTCTCTTAGTTTTTAGAGATTTGGTTGGTTATCTCTTGTTTTATTGAATGAACATTTATATGTTTTGATTATTCTGTGCGTTGTGCTCTTTATTGCACACATATATTGTCTCCACACTTGCATTGATTGAAACACTCTCATTGCTGAAGAAACTGTCAACAGACAGCCGGATCCCTCCATAATGCCTAGACGGATCCCTTCAAGAAGGGAACCGTGGGATCCGTGGATCAGAAGCACAAATTTCTACTAACTTGAGTTTTATTTGCAGGAAATTATGCACTATACTCTTGTTTTCTAACCTTTACTTTGTAGATTTTCAAAATAACACATGAAGATTTTGACACCATAAAGCTAGGGGGAGCTTTGTGTCAAACGATATTTGCAAAACATTTGCAACATTAATCCGTTTTTGGATTATACTTCATGATACCCCATTGCATCTTTGCAATATTCAAGGGGGAGCACGCTTTTCATCACTTAGACGAACCATTTGCAAACTTAATTGCAAACACAATTCGTTTATTTTACGTCATGTCCTTGACGCCTTTCAAAGGATGGACTCGTCAAGGGGAGTTAAGACAAGTACCATTCCGTCACTTATTCTCTTTACATTTTGCATAACTTTCTTGTAAAAATTGTGTTAGTTTCTTTTAGCTCTTTTGTTTCATTTATTGAAACAAAAGGGGAGAAAAAGTAAAACTACAAATTCAAACTCTTACAATTTTAGCTTTTCCTTAAAATAGAAACTGTCAATGCATGTATGGATCCTCCATAATGCCTAGACGGATCCTTCAAGAAGGGAATCGTGGGATCCGTGGATCGAAGCACAAATTTCTACTAACTTGAGTTTTATTTGCGGAAATTATGCACTATACTTGTTTTCTAACCTTTACTTTGTAGATTTTCAAAATAACACATGAAGATTTTGACACCATAAAGCTAGGGGAGCTTTGTGTCAAACGATATTTGCAAAACATTTGCAACAATAATCCGTTTTGGATTATACTTCATGATACCCATTGCATCTTTGCAATATTCAAGGGAGCACGCTTTTACTTAGATTTAACCATTTGCAAACTTAATTGCAAACACAATTAGTTTATTTCGTCATGTCCTTGACGCCTTTCAAAGGATGGACTCGTCAAGAGGAGTTAAGGCGTACCATTCCGTCACTTATTCTCTTTACATTTTTGCATAACTTTCTTGTAAATATTGTGTTAGTTTCTTTTAGCTCTTTTTGTTTCGACAAAAAAGGGGGAGAAGAAAGTAAAAACTACAAATTCAAACTCTTACGAATTTTAGCTTTTCCTTCAAATATATTGTCTCTACACTTGCATTGATTGAAACACTCTCATTGCTGAAGAAACTGTCAACAGACAGCCGGATCCCTCCATAATGCCTAGACGGATCCCTTCAAGAAGGGAATCGTGGGATCCGTGGATCAGAAGCACAAATTTCTACTAACTTGAGTTTTATTTGCAGGAAATTATGCACTATACTCTTGTTTTCTAACCTTTACTTTGTAGATTTTCAAAATAACACATGAAGATTTTGACACCATAAAGCTAGGGGGAGCTTTGTGTCAAACGATATTTGCAAAACATTTGCAACAATAATCCGTTTTTGGATTATACTTCATGATACCCCATTGCATCTTTGCAATATTCAAGGGGGAGCACGCTTTTCGTCACTTAGACGAACCATTTGCAAACTTAATTGCAAACACAATTAGTTTATTTTACGTCATGTCCTTGACGCCCTTTCAAAGGGATGGACTCGTCAAGAGGGAGTTAAGACGAGTACCATTCCCGTCACTTATTCTCTTTACATTTTTGCATAACTTTCTTGTAAATATTGTGTTAGTTTCTTTTAGCTCTTTTTGTTTCGACAAAAAAGGGGGAGAAGAAAGTAAAAACTACAAATTCAAACTCTTACGAATTTTAGCTTTTCCTTCAAATATATTGTCTCTACACTTGCATTGATTGAAACACTCATTGTCAAGAAACGTCAGCAGACACCGGATCCTCCATAATGCCTAGACGGATCCCTTCAAGAAGGGAATCGTGGGATCCGTGGATCGAAGCACAAATTTCTACTAACTTGAGTTTTATTTGCGTGAAATTATGCACTATACTCTTGTTTTCTAACCTTTACTTTGTAGATTTTCAAAATAACACATGAAGATTTTGACACCATAAAGCTAGGGGGAGCTTTGTGTCAAACGATATTTGCAAAACATTTGCAACAATAATCCGTTTTTGGATTATACTTCATGATACCCCATTGCATCTTTGCAATATTCAAGGGAGAGCACGCTTTTCGTCACTTAGACGAACCATTTGCAAACTTAATTGCAAACACAATTAGTTTATTTTACGTCATGTCCTTGACGCCTTTCAAAGGGATGGACTCGTCAAGAGGAGTTAAGACGAGTACCATTCCCGCCACTTATTCTCTTTACATTTTGCATAACTTTCTTGTAAATATTGTGTTAGTTTCTTTTAGCTCTTTTGTTTCGACAAAAGGGGAGAAAGTAAACTACAAATTCAAACTCTTACGAATTTTAGCTTTTCCTTAAAATAATCTTATGTTTTGTCATCAACAAAAAGGGGGAGATTGTTAATACAAATAAGCCGTAAAAACGTTTATTTATATTTTACGATCTTCTAATGTTTTGTCGATAACAAAAGTAAGATCATTTTAACGAAACAAATAAAATACGTAAATGGTTTGAACTAATAGTTTTCTAACACACTTACGCTTTCACATATAACACTAAAACTAGTATAAGTGATTTTATGCTTTAGATATACATATGTATAACAACTAGTGTTTACATATTGGGATAACATATACTTAACTAAGTATACACTAAAATGGGTAAAAACAAGTATATACTAAAATGGGTAAAAACAAGTATATACTAAATAGGTAAAAACTAGCAAATGGTTTTGACCCATAACCCATGGTTTTATTTATACCACTTAACCAAGTTCATTGTATCCTTAAGATACATTGTATCTAGAAAGAAAACCATGGATCAACCCATGACCCATAACCAAAAATACCCATGGGCAAAGAGGAGCATTCCACGGATCCCTGGCTTTGTGCTAGCCGGATCCCAAGTGGAAGGGATCCGTGGGATCCAGAGAAACAGTAGAGAATTTTCTCTATAAATAGAGAGCCATTTCTCCCTTTCTATTGATCACTTTACACACATACTTTCCCCAAATATTCTAACCATCTAACCTCATATCCAAGTAATCTATGTAGTTTGTCTTTTGTTTTTGTGTGATCTTCTAGGTTCCTCTTAAAGGAAAGATCACCACTTCTTGAAGACGTGCAAGTTCAAGTCCATGAGTTGTCATGCTTCGTCATCATCAAGACAATGAAGGTTCTCTTGTTGATAAGTTCTTCCTTTCTCCATAGATGTTGGGTTAAAGGCATTAGTGAAGGATGCCGAAAGTGTCAAGACGAAAGCATTAGTGAAAGGTGCTTATCGTTTGTGTCAAGAGCATTAGTGAAGAATGCTATAGGTGTCAAGACGAAGGCATTAGTGAAGGGTGCCAAGCGTTGTGTCAAAGGCATTAGTGAAGGATGCCAAAGAATCAAATCAAGTAGCATTTGTGAAGAATGCCTAGGTCGATAATCGATGAGGTGCATCGTTATACATATAAGTATTGTTTATTTACAAGGATGGTGATATCCTTGATGGTGTTGTAACAAGGAGTAGATCTCCTCGAGATTAGGTGTTATGTCGTGAAGGGTAGTAGTTCCTCCATAGTAATGGAACTAGGTGCTTAGCCTAGTACCTAATAAAGGGTAGGTGAGTTGTGATAGGATTAGTTCTCCTAAGGTGTGAAAGAACTCGGTGGTTAGCCTAGCACCGTATAAAGGGTAGGCGACGTTTTGTTAGGTGTGGTTCGCCTTGGTGTGAAGGAACTCGGTATTTAGCTTTGTACCGGAAAAAGGTTAAGCGACGTTGTGAAGGCTTCTCCGCCATAAGGAGTTGGTGTAGTGCTTACGAACACTCGAGTAGGTGACTCGGGGAGTGGAGTAGGGCAAGGAAGGTGTCCTTGTAGCGAACCACTATAAATAACTTGTGTCGTGGTGATGTGCTTCTTTACTCTTTATGTTTCATTACACATCTATGTGCTTTTATATGACAAAACTTTATGGTGGTGTGCTCAGTTACCATTTCACTCACCTTGAGAAAGGGATTGAAATCGAGTGGGGTTCAGATCGACTTATTCAGATTGACGGTTGGTATACCCCAACTTGTGTTGTTAAATGTGTTAAGAAACTCAAATCTAATTTGAACATTCATAACACATGTAACTTGTTATATTTAAACATGTTTTCCAACCTAATGCGAAGATTCATACAGTTTTAAGCAACATGTCAAATATAGTTGATTGGGTTGTTCCTAGGTCGCATAAGAATAATGTTTGGAGCTTTGTTGCTAGGTTGCAAGAGCGTAATAATAGGATTTATTGAGCATAGCCTAAGGCCTTCTAACAAACTATTTGAAGTCATATTTTAAATAGTTTGCTTGAAGCTAATAACGTTAAGGTGTAAGCAATCAAGTGTTATGAGGTCTATATGGAATATCACACATACACACTCGTTTGTAAGGGAAGTCTTGATGATAGGACGCTGGGAGTTAAAGTTTTGAATTGTTTGTTTATTTTGGGTTTATGAGGTTCGATGTTTGTTTATTACAGAGACTTATGTGAGTCGCGTGGGAATAGTGGCGTTTCGCAGGGATGGTGCGTTAGCCGGGTTGCTGGCTCATGTTGTCTTGGTTTTCCTAATGTTATAGTGGTGGTGGTGGCGTGATAGGATTCATTATTTCACAAGGCATCATCTAGTTTGTGGAACTTCTCATTTTAATATATATTTGACGACCTCCAACTCGAAGACGACATGTTTAATAAACAATTTAAGTGGAAAGATTTATTTTTGTACATGGACGGAGGATCCTAAGGGCATGGGTGGGCCCTGACCCCTCCAAAATATTATGTATTTAATGTAACTTGTTCAAAAAGCTAGTGCTAAAAATAATTATTTGATCATTTGGCCCCCTTAAAACAAGTTAATGACACTTTGGCCCCTCTAAAGAAATGGTTCAAGCTCCGTCCATGTTTTTGTATGTATGGGTGGTGGAATGGGATTTTATAGAAAAGTTGAAGGACCATTTAAGTAAAATTGGAAAGAAGATGCCTGCATTTATCTATCGATCTTGGCCCTACATCCATAACAAAATCTTGCAATTAAAATTAAAATTGAATTGAAACCCTAGCTAGCTAGTATTCGATGGGGACTAGAATGATATGGTCGAAGGCTGCACGTGAGAAGGTTGATAAGGAGTATGATCTTTGTCTAGATGCTGCTTTATTTATTTTTGAATTTAAACCCAACGATGTCCTCACAGTCGCGTTTGATAACATCATAGATTTTATGCAAGACTTGAGAGATATAATTTCATCGAAATCGGTCGACAAGCAGCAACAGCAGAAGGATGACGTGTCTTTGATAATCAAGGACTGCAGATCAAAAGTTGTGAATCGACTTCAATACATTTGTGATAAATATAATAATGTTTCTCCCGACCACGAGGCCTTTGTTCACTTCTAAATCAAAATGTGGAGGTATCCTTTATCTCGTCTGCTTTTCTACTTATACTCTAACATCAGTATATTATTATTCCCTGATATTTATTTATATATGGGTCGATGCGAGGCTCATCTGAATGCGGATAATGACGACACTATTGGTAATTGTATTTCATTTATATAAACACCCTTAATTAATTATGTTATCTTGTACACTAGTTATTAGTACTAGCTTAGCCAAAATGTTTACTCCACTCAGATTTTGTAAGATAACTAAACTAAACATGATATGTCAAAGTAAACCAAAATCAAACAAATAAAAAAGCCCCACAAAAATTACAACTTTACTGATTTCTTTATTATAGTCTTGTTTTTGTATCACTAGATTATGTTAACTAACAAGATAGATGAAGGTACTGACTTTAGGTAATTTGTATTGCGGTTTTGCTTCCAAAAGAATACTAAAGTTTGCTTTTCAAACCATATAACACGGTAAAGGAGGTACAAGTAAAAGAAAGGAAAACTTCGAACTTACCAAACTCGGTATGTAATGAAAGATGATGAAAAGAAACTAAACGTTTGCTTGAAAACAAGCGGCGTTAAACAACTTGCTGGATTACCTAAAAACAGGGTGATTCATCGAAAGATTTATCAACACTATGGAAGCCACCGATAAAGAAAGAATCATCCTTCACGCCTTCCATAACATCTCTAATGGTTATCAGGATTTGGAGGATATGTTCGGATATGAAGAGGAGGACAAGTGGTACCTCCTTGACGTGTCTCGGATGATCAAGGAATACAAATCAAAGGTGGAGAAAGAGCTTAAAGAAATTTGCAATAAGGTTTCTGATCCCACTATTAAAGAAGCTTTGTCTCGGCACCTTACTGATGTCACTGCAGGCACTATTCTGCCGGGTTAACCTTCTTTTTTGTTGCTTGTTTTCTTTTTATTGTTTTTGTGTTTTGTTTTGATTGTTGTAGCTAGTTGAATTTTGTTGATTTTAAAATCTATCATTGGGTCTATACTTTAGCAATAGTACCTAACTCGCTATTAATGTAGCCGATAAAATATTTCACATCCTAATTAGCTCTCCGAGTCATGTGCTAAATAATTTAGTATCTTTTGTGATTCACCTATGCAACTTTGAAGTGGGTATCATCGGCTATGCCGGAATGGACACACGGAGTCGTTTCATTTTATCATCTAGTTATGCTACAAAACATGTTTAATTATCTTTCTTTGATATCCATGTTGTTTGTGCTTAAAACACATATGTTCCTTTATATATCTCTCACTTGATCTTTGCACTGCAGAATCATCGTCCACATTTGCACAATAAACATGAGAAAAGAATGTCAAGCAAACACAGCCAGTGTTGTTCCAAGATTAATGATTTTGACCGTATCATTTTATGAAGTCTCAACCAAAGGTACCCTCCGAAATCGTTATTTACTTGGCTTAAACTAAAATTACTCAGCATGGTTTTCAATTTTACCAGGAAGAAGATCGAATACTCTGAAGAATATCCTGAAGAAGATTATGAACTTAAGTTTGTGGAAATGTGATGATATCGATGATGTCTGATTTGAGTGTTGTTTTTGAATGATGGTGATTTCTATCCTGGAAAAAGAAATACTTAGGATGATTCAAGCTTTCAAGTTTCGATATATAAGTGTGGAGTATCTCTTCGGTGCCTTCTTTTTAATTTAAATAAAATTATGCCAGCAGTTTCTGTTATGTGGATTTCTATTCCTAGAGTAGTTTTTGGTCAAAAGTAGAACATGGATAGTCCTTTAGTAATTCGGTGTTTGTTTTGACTTGATTTCAATTCTCGCATGCTTTCTTCATTTGCTCTACTGATTTTGGGGGAGTGACAAACACATAAGACAAGGAAAGGAACGACATATGAGGCTCTTAACATTTGAAAATTCCTTAAGAGCATATTGGTTAAGTTTTCCCTTTTGCCAAATAGTTATGTTTTACATGAATGAGCCTTAGAAAATGGATTTGACGACACAATTTGACATCTCTGTTTGTTCATTGTGAAAGACAGGAAAACATGGTATTCATTTTGACCTTATACGAAATTCTATTGATTGTTGTATAAGTTTTGCTTGTCTTCCACTTAAATGAATATAGATAATCTATAATGCAATATCCCAACTACTATAAGCAAAAGTTCAGAATCCCAAGCTTTAAAATGGCCCAAACAGATAAGAATGTCAGGTTAATATTTACCACCTTAAGATTAAACCGAAAAAGATGTGTGTAGCTATGTATCAGTCGAGTGATTTGACACAAAATTAGTAACACAGGAAAGAAATAACTCATGTTTTTTAACACAAACACATCACATTAACTAGAACAATATTGTAGGTATGACTAACACGGGCATCCTATAAATTGACGGTTTAATTGATGGAAAGTGAGTGTTAAATTTTGGGGGTAATAATCTTTGGCAAACATGTCATTCTATCAAATACTAATGGCTTTCAAGTTATGTTCATTGCAGACATATTATAGGGGTTAATCATAGTCAAATCATAAATGGTTTAAAGTTCCTAGAAGTTCATTTCTGACAGCCGTTCTTCTCATTTCTCAACGATCGCCTTTTATAGCCGTTAGAGGGTCTTTGTGTATCTTTATCTCCTATTTAATAAGTCCCTTAATCTAGGGTTAGATACAACCGTATGTGCAGTCATTGTCTCACATTTCTCTTCTTTCGATCATTATCTTGATCTTGTTTCTTCTTTGTATTTGTCTCCGTTATTGTCTCATTGACATTAACCTAATCTTGTAACACTTTGGATACTATTGATAGTTTAATCTGCCGACTATTGAGGCTTAGGTTTGAATAAAGTATTGTTGTGAATCTATTGTTGCTGATACTTTCGTGCATGGTATCAGAGCTTCAGGCTCATAATCATTGTTGATTCACCATCTAAGGGTTTCTTTGTAGAAACTTGGGGACATATCTTCAGCAACAAAACTGGTGGTTTGGGGTTATTGCTACTGGCGTAATCACTGGTTATTTTCTATTCACAATTAGCCCTAGACTAAGTGAATCTAGGATAATTGTGATTTGTTCTTTCCGCTGCATATTGCTCGTAAGTCTAAGTCTACCACCCCAAATTACATTTTGCGTGAATGGAATTCACAGGGATTGTTGTCATAGCATCACAATCACAAAGTTATATTGAGCGACCTAAAGTGTCGTTTGGAAAATACATCGTTTGATTTAATAAAATAATCGAGTTTACAAAGTAGGTCCCAAATGTAAATCAACTTGTGCGGAAATAAGTTTGTTACAATTCAAACGATGTTTTAAAGTACGTAAAACCCAAGTGAGACGCGTCGTCACCACGACTCCATGATGTGTCCAAATGCATGCCATGAAGTGAATGCCTTAGATACGAGATAAAACATGCTAAAAGTGTCAACACAAAGGTTGAGTGAGTTCATAGAGTTTGTTTTGAAATGTAAAGCCTTTAGAAATCGTTTATGCGGCAAAGGCATTGTGAATCCACTCGGTTCAAGTCCGCCCATACAAAACTTGCAACTGTGTGTTCACAACCCATTGCCAAGATATGTATAGTCAATGATAATCCCAAGACATTCAAAGTACAATGATAATCCCAAGACATTCAAATCCCAAGACATTCGGTCAATGATAATCCCAAGACATTGGTCAATGATAATCCCAAGACATTCATTCAATGATAATCCCAAGACATTCGGTCAATGATAATCCCAAGATTCAATGATTTATAATATAGGATATGACTAAACATTAAGTTCGATGAAGCATGTAGTTTGCAAATAGATATGAATGTCATAAAAGATGATGAGCATGTATCTCCCCAAAACAGTTATGAAAACAAGTAAAAGTAGGGGCTATGGAACTCACTAATCCATAAAAGTTAATGTACTTGTGAAAGTAAATGGCAAAAGCATGTATCTCCCCAAGCAGTAATTCAAAACAAGTAAAAGCGGGCTATGAAAACTCACTGGTGAAAGACAAAGTGAGTACACGAGATGTAATGTGATACGTTAATCTTGACCTATTACGAATGATATGATATGTAATGAGTTGCAATGTAATGTTATGCATGCACCGTATGTTATTTATACCATTTACGGGTTTTGAAAATATTACTCGTCGTCGAAAAATACTCTTTTGACGTCTTGACCCTTCAAAATGACTTTACATGTTTTTACGTCAAAATGTCATCCTACAATGGTTTTATAATGATTTTGGTGAAATTACTACTTTTCGTCGCAAAACAATGTCGTCGGAAAAATCATGAAATCAACAAAAATGGCTCGGGAAAAGTAGTCGTAAAAGCGGTGTCGTCGATCGTTAGAGAACGAACTCGACGGTTTTGGAAAGTTTGTATCGATATCTAAAAGTTTCATTCAGGAGTTTTCGTTCAAAAGGTCTCGATCATAAAGATATCAAGGGCTAAAGATGGTGGTTTTGCTAATTGTGTGCGAAAAAAATGAGTTTCGCCAATGTTTGAACATCCGTAAATAATTCACTATAACTCCGCTTGACAAACGGCTTTTGTTTTGAAAAATATGGCGGTGAACTTGATTTTACTAGAAGACACTTTGTTATAAAAGTTTTGCATCATAGTTAAAAGCGCATAAACATGGACGATATAGCTAATGAAATACTTGTATCGTAGAAATAATATAATTTTTCGAAAAATAATAGTTACGGCAACTTTATAAAACGTGCATATATTTGTCGTTTTAAATCCGTTTTCTCGTAAAATATGTCCTTAGCCGTATCGAGTAAACTAATATATTTTTGACTAGTCGAAATAATTTGTGAAGCTTAAGGCTCGTTTTGACCCGAAATATGTAAAACAGCATGCTGAATTTTACGAAAAATAATACTTTTCGTCGTCAAACTTTAAAAATTCACCACGGCTTCGTTATAACTCCGTTTTATCCGTTCAAAAGGCCACGGATTCGTTTTAAAGTATATTTTCTAAATATCAAGGCCAAAATGTCGTACCATCAGTAGGTTTTCCAGAAATTCGTTTTAAGGACAGAACGTAAAATATAGTTTACGAAAATAGTTTTCTCGGACAAAACCTATTCTAATCCCTTCAAATCAACTCCAAAGCTAATCTAATCCTACCATACACCTTCTTAGGGTGTCATGGGTTCCTAATCACCATCAAGACCAAAGAATAACTTGGGAATAATTATAGGATGACCAATAAGTATATAAAACTCTAAAATCATGAAATAAATGGTATAAATCACATAACATGCATATAAGCTCCAAAATGATAAGAAACATATGAAAATGAAGAGGAAACATAAAATGATAAGAATATGCTTACTAGTGATAATGAAGAGGTGTAGGTAACAAGGATTAACTTAAATATCCTTGGTTTTATTTCAAAACCATATAAAGGATATAATCTAGGTTGAAAACACTTGATCTTGCAAAAATCTTGATCCCTTGGCACCTTTGATGTATGGCG
Organism: Chrysanthemum lavandulifolium; assembly: GCA_022545495.1. Classification (NCBI taxonomy): domain Eukaryota; kingdom Viridiplantae; phylum Streptophyta; class Magnoliopsida; order Asterales; family Asteraceae; genus Chrysanthemum; species Chrysanthemum lavandulifolium. The sequence goes on along the minus strand of CM040245.1, from coordinate 71,098,668 downwards.
GTTCTGGAGACCCAAAGGAAGAGAGAAAATGTTTTTTGCTTAACTAGTTGAATTGAGTTATGAATGTGAAATGAATGAGTAAAAGACTTTTGAGGTGAAGTGTAGATTATTAAATATACAGAAAAATCCAACTTATGAATGCACATCCCCCCCTAGGCGGTTTTTGGGGAGGGTTGTCCTCAATTATATTTTTTTTTTTTTAAATGTTTACTACTTGTTGTATATTTTGTGTAAAATTGTAGAAAGTGTAAGTAATTTGTAGAAAATGTAAAGTAAAGGTAAATGAAATTTTTGGTACAAGTAAGTTTTAATAGATCAAAATAGAATGTAATGAGATGATAAAAATTGTAAAATACTTTCCTTGTGAAAATTGGTGATAAAATAATTATCGTATAATTTTTAAGAAAAAGCACGTAATAATTAAACTTTAACGATTAAAGTACCAAATAAATTTGAAACACTAGGAAAACTAAAAATATAGTTTTATGAACTAAATGTAAGTTTAAAAATACCTCGGGATCATTTTGAAAGTAATGGATTAAATATTCAAAATAATAACTCACGCGATAAAGATTATTAAATATAAAAATTACGCGTTGAAGGTGAAATGAAATGTCGTGAATGAACTAATGAGATGCACATGATGTCAATGAAATGTAGACTAATCATAGTCCATATGAAATGTACGTGATGTCATGATCATGAATTAGCCGCTAAACCTCCAAGGTTCTGCGATTTGAAACAAGTAAACCAAGTTTACTAAAATGTTGAAATAATGAGACATGAATCGTGTCGAAAATGACACGAAAGTACGGGTTGTCACATTCGCCCATCAAAAAGGAATTCATCCACGAATTCAATTCGTTGTTAGGTCTAACGGGTTTAGGGTTTGATGTAGCAAACTTTCCCATTCCGAGCAAAACCCTCAAAGACTTTTGGTAACCGATTTTACTTAATCTCACAACTCATCAAACAAGAACTGTCATGAGATTAGGCTAAATCGGTTTAGGTAACAACTTGTTTCTAGCTCGATCTTTGCAACTCATCAAACAAGAACATCGCGCGGATCAAGCTGAAACAAGTGGTTTGAAGAAAATCTTTTGAAAATTTGGCTCGATTACGAATTGCTTACTCATATAAGACTACTACTCCCTTCATTGCATGATTCTTCTGAATTAGACATAGGTGATCGGGCTATGTATAATTTAGGAGTAACTATGCAATGCTTGGACTAATCGACTCATATGTTTGTTTGGTGTTGAGTCAACCGATGTTAAAATTGTGATGAACATCGAGGAGAGAAGACATGGAGAAGTGTCGTTAAAATGATAGTTAAAGTAAAAAGAATTAAAATCCTCGTAAATGATAACAAATCGGAAAGAAAATAAAGTACGATAGATGAGAATATTTTACAACGAGTGGTTCAACAAAAGTAGTACATCTTAGGTTATAAAGTTTCGGATACGATGATTAGACATAAACTTAGTACGACATAGTACATAAGGAGAAATAAGACATTAGTTTCGAACTTCTTGGTCTTCCGTCGTTGATACCTTGACGAGCTCCTCCTCCTCCTTCTAACATATATACATTCCATGAGCACCTTCGACTTGTTGACCTTGGTTTTGAGGACATTGACTTGATAGTGTCCTTGCTCCCCACATCCGAAGCACGTAACTATGGTCTTGCCTCTACAATTCTGGCATGGTGTCCTAGTTTTTGACACTTGTAGCATAACAGGACAAAGTCCGTGTGATGATACTTACATCGATTACATAATGGGTAGGTTCGGCATAACCTCTCGCCTTCTATTGGTGCGACAACATAAACCATTGCGGTCTCTTGCCCTCTATTACATTGTTGATGATGGTTAGTGTTACGGTCTTGATTGTTGTTATTGTAACCTCCTCGGTCATTTTCCCATTTTCTTTTGTTGTTGTTGATTTGGTTATCGGTGTTGTTGTCATTGTTTTGGTTATTGTAGTAGTTGGTGCGGTTGTTGGGGTTGTTGTTGTTTTGGTTGGTGTTGGGGTACTTGCCTCTCTTCACTACACGGGCCATGAGCTTTTGAGTCAATCGAATAGCTTCCTCAATCGTTTGGGTCGAAGAAGTCACATCGCCTTGAATAATTTGGAAGTCCCAGATGAAAGCCTCTAGCAACTTCTCATTATCGAAACCATGGACGGGCATAACACGCCAATTCTTGAAATCTCCGAATGTAAGTGTCAATATCGTACCCAATGGTTACTAATTCATAGAACTCCGTCTCCAACTTTTTGATTTCCGTACGAGGACAAAACTTCTTAGTCACCAGACCCTTAAATTGCTCCCAAGTAAGCTTGAAAGCATTCTCCATCCCAATCGGTTGAGCATAAGAATTCCACCACGATAATGCTCCATCGAGTAATGTGCTCGTAGCAAATTTAACTTTACTATCATCCGGACGGTTACATAGCAAAACACTCGATTCCAATTTTCAAACCATCGAACCATTCTTGTAGCTCCTCGGTACCTCTAAATTTCGTGGGCTCACAACTTTTGAAATCCTTGTACGAACATTTCTTAACTCCGGATCCTCCGGCATTTCCGATGTGCGAGAGCTAGCCTAGCGACTCTGACGACGATCATGACCTCGGCGGCGGCGACCCACCGTTTCCCTTTCAACTCTTAGAGCATTAGCAATGCTATCATTCACTAACTTTTGAATAGCCGCTTGGGTCATTTCAAGCTGTAGCTTTCTTGATTGCCATATCTTCTTCAAAACAAGAGGAAATGTGAGGCGTAGCAAAATCCGATGTTAATAATAAGCGCTCCAAAGAAATGTGATAAGAATGATAAGTTTGAGGTTATGTTTCAAAATGATCGACGGGTTCCAAAAGATGGGTTATGATGTGTTGTAAGTGCTTCAAATGTATGGTGGTTTAGTGACTTAATGTGTGAATAAAGTGTAACTCGACATGTTAGTGGTGAAACAAAGGAGTGAGGTGACTTAGCCTATTTAAAGGTTTATCTCGATTCGGCGTTATCGATGATGAATCGGTGATATAAAATTGTGATAGGGAATGACAAGGAATTCTCCACGTTAGAGTATGAAGAAAGAATAATGGAATGGGCATTTAAGGGCATCCATGTGACAATCGATGTGAAATGAAAGTGAATAACTCGAAAAATGTACGTATAAACCGCATGTAAAGTGAACATGCACTTGTGATGAAATGATGAGATGCTATGATGATGTAGTTATAGTCTAGGGTCAATGATGCAACCTAGTTCTCTATAATCTGAAGCTCGATGCCAATCATCACACCCCAAATTACATTTTTGCGGTGAATGGAATTCACGGGATTGATGTCATAGCATCACAATCACAGTTATATTGAGCGACCTAAAGTGTCGTTTGGAAAATACATCGCTTGATTTAATAAAATAATCGAGTTTACAAAGTAGGTCCCAAATGTAAATCAACTTGTGCGAAATAAGTTTGTTACAATTCAAGCGATGTTTTAAAGTACGTAAAACCCAAGTGAGGCGCGTCGTCACCACGACTCCATGATGTGTCCAAATGCATGCCATGAAGTGAATGCCTTAGATACGAGATAAAACATGCTAAAAGTGTCAACACAAAGGTTGAGTGAGTTCATAGAGTTTGTTTTGAAATGTAAAGCCTTTAGAAATCGTTTATGCGGCAAAAGGCATTGTGAATCCACTCGGTTCAAGTCCGCCCATACAAAACTTGCAACTGTGTGTTCACAACCCATTGCCAAGATATGTATAGTCAATGATAATCCCAAGACATTCAACAATGATAATCCCAAGACATTGACCCCCACAATGATGAAACACATAATCCCAAGACATTCAACAAATGATAATCCCAAGACATTCGGTCAATGATAATCCCAAGACATTCGGTCAATGATAATCCCAAGACATTCACACATGATAATCCCAAGACATTCGGTCAATGATTTATAATATAGGATATGACTAAACATTAAGTTCGATTAAGCATGTAGTTTGCAAATAGATATGAATGTCATAAAGATGATGAGCATGTATCTCCCCAAAACATTTATGAAAACAAGTAAAAGTTAATGGGAAAGTATGAAAACTCACATGGACAATAATGCGATGGCAAAAGTGGATACACCGAGGTATAGCGTGAATCTTAATAAATGACCTATTACGAATGATATGATATGTAATGAGTTGCAATGTAATGTTATGCATGCACTTCATATGTTATTTATACCATTTACGGGTTTTGAAAATATTACTCGTCGTCGAAAAATACTCTTTTGACGTCTTGACCCTTCAAAAATGACTTTACATGTTTTACGTCAAAATGTCATCCTACAATGGTTTTATAATGATTTTGGTGAAATTACCACTTTTAAATCGCAAAACAATGTCGTCGGAAAAATCATGAAATCAACAAAATGGCTCGGAAAAGTAGTCGTAAAGCGGTGTCGTCGATCGTTAGAAAACGAACTCGACGGTTTTGGAAAGTTTGTATCGATATCTAAAAGTTTCAGTTCGGGAGTTTTCGTCAAAAGGTCTCGATCATAAAGATATCAAGGGCTAAAGATGGTGGTTTTGCTAATTGTGTGCGAGAAAATGAGTTTCGCCAATGTTTGAACATCCGTAAATAATTTACTATAACTCCGCTTGACAAACGGCTTTTGTTTTGAAAAATATGGCGGTGAACTTGATTTTACTAGAAGACACTTTGTTATAAAAGTTTTGCATCATAGTTAAAAGCGCGCATAAACATGGACGATATAGCTAATGAAATACTTGTATCGTAAAAATAATATAATTTTTGAAAATAATATTTACGGCAACTTTATAAAGCGTGCATATATTTGTCGTTTCAAATCCGTTTTCTCGTAAAATATGTCCTTAGCCGTATCGAGTAAACTAATATATTTTGACTAGTCGAAATAATTTGTGAAGCTTAAGGCTCGTTTTGACCGAAATATGTAAAACTGCATGCTGAATTTTCGAAAAAATAATACGTTTAAATCGTCAAACTTTAAAAATTCACCACGGCTTCGTTATAACTCCGTTTTATCCGTTCAAAAGGCCACGGATTCGTTTTAAAGTATATTTTCTAAATATCAAGGCCAAAATGTCGTACCATCAGTGGGTTTTCCAGAAATTCGTTTTAAGGACAGAACGTAAAATATAGTTTACGAAAATAGTTTTCTCGGACAAAACCTATTCTAATCCCTTCAAATCAACTCCAAAGCTAATCTAATCCTACCATACACCTTCTTAGGGTGTCATGGGTTCCTAATCACCATCAAGACCAAAGAATAACTTGGGAATAATTATAGGATGACCAATAAGTATATAAAACTTAAAAATCATGAAATAAATGGTATAAATCACATAACATGCATATAAGCTCCAAAATGAAAAGAAACATATGAAAATGAAGAGGAAACATAAAATGATAAGAATATGCTTACTAGTGATAGTGAAGAGGTGTAGGTAACAAGGATTAACTTAAATATCCTTGGTTTTATTTCAAAACCATAAAAAGGATATAATCTAGGTTGAAAAACACACTTGATCTTGCAAAAATCTTGATCCCTTGGCACCTTTGATGTATGGCGGTTCTGGAGACCCAAAGGAAGAGAGAAATTTTTTTTTTAACACTATGTGAATAATGTGAAGTGAAAATGAATGAGTAGTAAGACTTTTGATGTATTGTAGTGAATTTATAGAAAAAATATCCATACCATAAATGAATACACCCCCCCCCTAGGCGGGTTTTGGGGGAGGGTGTGTCCTCAAAATATATTTTTTTTTTTTTAAATTTTACTTGCATATATTTTGTGTAATTTGTTGTAAAAAAAAGTGTAAATAATTTTGTAAGAAAATGTAAAGTAAAGGTAAATGAAAATTTTGGTACAAGTAAGTTTTAATAGATCAAAATAGAATGTAATGAGATGATAAAATTGTAAAAATACTTTCCTTGTGAAAATTGGTGATAAAATAATTATCGTAAAATTTTTAAGAAAAAGCAGCGTAATAATTAAACTTTAACGATTAAAATACCAAATAAATTTGAAACACTAGGAAAACTAAAAATATAGTTTTATGAACTAAATGTAAGTTTAAAAATACCTCGGGATCATTTTGAAAGTAATGGGTTAAATATTCAAAATAAAAACTCACGCGATAAAAATTATTAAATATAAAAATTACGCGTTGAAGGTGAAATGAAATGTCGTGAATGTACTAATGAGATGCACATGATGTCAATGAAATGTAGACTAATCATAGTCCATATGAAATGTACGTGATGTCATGATCATGAATTAGCCGCTAAACCTCCAAGGTTCTGCAATTTGAAACAAGTAAACCAAGTTTACTAAAATGTTGAAATAATGAGACATGAATCGTGTCGAGAAATGACACGAAAGTACGGGTTGTCACATTCGCCCATCAAAAAGGAATTCATCCACGAATTCAATCGTTATTAGGTCTAACGGGTTTAGGGTTTGATGTAGCAAACTTTCCCATTCCCGAGCAAAACCCTCAAAAGACTTTTGGTAACCGATTTTACTTAATCTCACAACTCATCAAACAAGAACTGTCATGAGATTAGGCTAAATCGGTTTAGGTAACAACTTGTTTCTAGCTCGATCTTTGCAACTCATCAAACAAGAAGCATCACGCGGATCAAGCTGAAACAAGTGGTTTGAAGAAAATCTTTTGAAAATTTGGCTCGATTACGGAATTGCTTACTCATATAAGACTACTACTCCCTTCATTGCATGATTCTTCCTGAATTAGACATAGGTGATCAGGCTATGTATAATTTAGGAGTAACTATGCAATGCTTGGACTAATCGACTCATATGTTTGTTTGGTGTTGAGTCAACTGAGGTTAAAATTGTGATGAACATCGAGGAGAGAAGACATGGAGAAGTGTCGTTAAAATGATAGTTAAAGTGAAAAGAATTAAAATCCTCGTAAATGATAACAATTTGGAAAGAAAATAAAGTACGATAGATGAGAATATTTTACAACGAGTGGTTCAGCAAAAGTAGTACATCTTTAAGTTATAAAGTTTCGGATACGATGATTAGACATAAACTTAGTACGACATAGTACATAAGGAGAAATAAGACTGTTAGTTTCGAACTTCTTGGTCTTCGCGTCGTTGATACCTTGACGAGCTCCTCCTCCTCCTTCTAACATATATACATTCCATGAGCACCTTCGACTTGTTGACCTTGGTTTTGAGGACATTGACTTGATAGTGTCCTTGCTCCCCACATCCGAAACACGTAACTATGGTCTTGCCTCTACAATTCTGGCATGGTGTCCTAGTTTTTGACACTTGTAGCATAACAGACAAAGTCCCGTGTGATGATACTTACATCGATTACATAATGGGTAGGTTCGGCATAACCTCTCGCCTTCTATTGGTGCGACAACATAAACCATTGCGGTCTCTTGCCCTCTATTCATTGTTGATGATGGTTAGTGTTACGGTCTTGATTGTTGTTATTGTAACCTCCTCGGTCATTTTCCCATTTTCTTTTGTTGTTGTTGATTTGGTTATCGGTGTTGTTGTCATTGTTTTGGTTATTGTAGTAGTTGGTGCGGTTGTTGGGGTTGTTGTTGTTTTGGTTGGTGTTGGGGTACTTGCCTCTCTTCACTACAGGGCCATGAGCTTTTGAGTCAATCGAATAGCTTCCTCAATCGTTTGCGGTCGGAAGAAGTCACATCGCCTTGAATAATTTCGAAGTCCCCGATGAAAGCCTCTAGCAACTTCTCATTATCGAAACCATGGACGGGCATAACACGCCAATTCTTGAAATCTCCGAATGTAAGTGTCAATATCGTACCCAATGGTTACTAATTCATAGAACTCCGTCTCCAACTTTTTGATTTCCGTACGAGGACAAAACTTCTTAGTCACCAAACCCTTAAATTGCTCCCAAGTAAGCTTGAAAGCATTCTCCATCCCAATCGGTTGAGCATAAGAATTCCACCACGATAATGCTCCATCGAGTAATGTGCTCGTAGCAAATTTAACTTTACTATCATCCGGACGGTTACATAGCAAAACACCGATTCCAATTTTTCAAACCATCGAACCATTCTTGTAGCTCCTCGGTACCTCTAAATTTCGTGGGCTCACAACTTTTGAAATCTTTGTACGAACATTTCTTAACTCCGGATCCTCCGGCATTTCCGATAGCGACGAGCTAGCCTAGCGGCTCTGACGACGATCATGACCTCGGCGGCGGCGACCCACCGCTTCCTTTCAACTCTTAGAGCATTAGCAATGCTATCATTCACTAACTTTTGAATAGCCGCTTGGGTCATTTCAACTGTAGCTTTCTTGATGCCATATCTTCTTCAAAACAAGAGGAAATGTGAGGCGTAGCAAAATCCGATGTTAATAATAAGCGCTCCAAAGAAATGTGATAAGAATGATAAGTTTGAGGTTATCTTTCAAAATGATCGACGGGTTCCAAAAAGATGGGTTATGATGTGTTGTAAGTGCTTCAAATGTATGGTGGTTTAGTGACTTAATGTGTGAATAAAGTGTAACTCGACATGTTAGTGGTGAAACAAAGGAGTGAGAGCGACTTCGCCTATTTAAAGGTTTATCTCGGCATTCGACGTTATCGATGATGAATCGGTTGATATAAAAAATTGTGATAGGGAATGACAAGGAATTCTCCACATTAGAGTATGAAGAAAGAATAATGGAATGGGCATTTAAGGGCATCCATGTGACAATCGATGTGAAATGAAAGTGAATAACTCGAAAAATGTACGTATAAACCGCATGTAAAGTGAACATGCACTTGTGATGAAATGATGAGATGCTATGATAATGTAGTTATAGTCTAGGGTCAATGATGCAACCTAGTTCTCTATAATGAAGCTCGATGCCAATCTGTCACACCCCAAATTACATTTTGCGGTGGAATGGAATTCACGGGATTGATTGTCATAGCATCACAATCACGATTATATTGAGCGACCTAAAGTGTCGTTTGGAAAATACATCGCTTGATTTAATAAAATAATCGAGTTTACAAAGTAGGTCCCAAATGTAAATCAACTTGTGCGGAAATAAGTTTGTTACAATTCAAGCGATGTTTTAAAGTACGTAAAACCCAAGTGAGGCGCGTCGTCATCACGACTCCATGATGTGTCCAAATGCATGCCATGAAGTGAATGCCTTAGATACGAGATAAAACATGCTAAAAGTGTCAACACAAAGGTTGAGTGAGTTCATAGAGTTTGTTTTGAAATGTAAAGCCTTTAGAAATCGTTTATGCAACAAAGGCATTGTGAATCCACTCGGTTCAAGTCCCGCCCATACAAAACTTGCAACTGTGTGTTCACAACCCATTGCCAAGATATGTATAGTCAATGATAATCCCAAGACATTCAAAGACAATGATAATCCCAAGACATTCAAACACATGATAATCCCAAGACATTCAATGATGATAATCCCAACATTCAAGACAATGATAATCCCAAGACATTCGACAATGATAATCCCAAGACATTCAATGATAATCCCAATGATAATCCCAAGACATTCAAATCAATGATGATGATGATATAATGATATGACTAAACATTAAGTTCGGTTAAGCATGTAGTTTGCAAATAGATATGAATGTCATAAAGATGATGAGCATGTATCTCCCCAAAATCATAAATGAAAACAAGTAAAAAATGAAAACAGGGAGCTATGTAACTCACATGGACAATAATGCGATGGCAAAAGTGGATACAATGAGGTATAGCGTGAATCTCGTAAATGACCTATTACGAATGATATGATATGTAATGAGTTGCAATGTAATGTTATGCATGCACCAGTATGTTATTTATACCATTTACGGGTTTTGAAAATATTACTAAATCGTCGAAAAATACTCTTTTGACGTCTTGACCCTTCAAAAATGACTTTACATGTTTTACGTCAAAATGTCATCCTACAATGGTTTTATAATGATTTTGGTGAAATTACCACTTTTCGTCATAAAACAATGTCGTCGGAAAAATCATGAAATCAACAAAATGGCTCGGGAAAAGTAGTCGTAAAGCGGTGTCGTCGATCGTTAGAAACGAACTCGACGGTTTTGGAAAGTTTGTATCGATATCTAAAAGTTTCAGTTCAGGAGTTTTCGTTCAAAAGGTCTCGATCATAAAGATATCAAGGGCTAAAGATGGTGGTTTTGCTAATTGTGTGCGAAAAATGAGTTTCGCCAATGTTTGAACATCCGTAATTAATTTACTATAACTCCGCTTGACAAACGGCTTTTGTTTTGAAAAATATGGCGGTGAACTTGATTTTACTAGAAGACACTTTGTTATAAAAGTTTTGCATCATAGTTAAAAGCGCATAAACATGGACGATATAGCTAATGAAATACTTGTATCGTAAAAATAATATAGTTTTTCGAAAATAATATTTACGGCAACTTTATAAAACGTGCATATATTTGTCGTTTCAAATCCGTTTTCTCGTAAAATATGTCCTTAGCTTATCGAGTAAACTAATATATTTTGATAAGTCGAAATAATTTGTGAAGCTTAAGGCTCGTTTTGACCGAAATATGTAAAACTGCATGCTGAATTTTTCGAAAAATATACGTTTAGTCGTCAAACTTTAAAAATTCACCACGGCCGTTATAACTCCGTTTTATCCGTTCAAAAGGCCACGGATTCGTTTTAAAGTATATTTTCTAAATATCAAGGCCAAAATGTCGTACCATCAGTAGGTTTTTCCAGAAATTCGTTTTAAGGACAGAACGTAAAATATAGTTTACGAAAATAGTTTTCTCGGACAAAACCTATTCTAATCCCTTCAAATCAACTCCAAAGCTAATCTAATCCTACCATACACCTTCTTAGGGTGTCATGGGTTCCTAATCACCATCAAGACCAAAGAATAACTTGGGAATAATTATAGGATGACCAATAAGTATATAAAACTCAAAAATCATGAAATAAATGGTATAAATCACATAACATGCATATAAGCTCCAAAATGAAAAGAAACATATGAAAATGAAGAGGAAACATAAAATGATAAGAATATGCTTACTAGTGATAGTGAAGAGGTGTAGGTAACAAGGATTAACTTAAATATCCTTGGTTTTATTTCAAAACCATAAAAAGGATATAAACTAGGTTGAAAAACACACTTGATCTTGCAAAATCTTGATCCCTTGGTGTCTTGATGTATGGCGGTTCTGGAGTCCCAAAAAGAAGAGAGAAAGTTTTGCTTAACACTTTGAGAAATGATTGAAATGAATGAATGAGTAGTAAGACTTTTGTATGAAGTGTAGAATTATATACATAAAATGATACCATACCACAATTAATGATACCCCCCCTTGGCGGTTTTTGGGGAGGGTTTGTCTCAAAATTTATTTTTTTTTTTTTTTAAATGTTTACTTGCATGAATTTTGTATAATTTGTGTATAAATTGTAAAAAAGTGTAAGTAAAAAGTAGTAATTTGTAAAGTGTAAGGTAAATGAAAATTTTGGTACAAGTAAGTTTTAATAGATCAAAATAGAATGTAATGAGATGATAAAATTGTAAAAATACTTTCCTTGTGAAAATTGGTGATAAAATAATTATCGTATAATTTTTAAGAAAACGACGTAATAATTAAACTTTAACGATTAAAATACCAAATAAATTTGAAACACTAGGAAAACTAAAAATATAGTTTTTATGAACTAAATATAAGTTTAAAAATACTTCGGGATCATTTTTGAAAGTAATGGATTAAATAATCAAAATAAAAACTCACGCGATAAAATTTATTAAATATAAAAATTACGCGTTGAAGGGTGAAATGAAATGTCGTGAATGTACTAATGAGATGCACATGATGTCAATGAAATGTAGACTAATCATAGTCCATATGAAATGTACGTGATGTCATGATCATGAATTCGCCGCTAAACCTCCAAGGTTCTGCAATTTGAAACAAGTAAACCAAGTTTACTAAAAATGTTGAAATAATGAGACATGAATCGTGTCGAGAAATGACACGAAAGTACGGGTTGTCACAGTCCATTTATTTTATATTATTGTTTATTTAGGGTTCCTTGTGTATAAAAGGAACTGAGGACTTTTTGTATTAGAAAACTCTAGAGAAAAACATTCCAGAAAAACATCATTAGAAAGGGTGAAAAAGATCCATAGATGATCATTGTTTTATGAGAAAACCTTGTTGGTAACTTGATTGTGTCAATTATTATTCCTCTGTGCATATACAATCATTGTTATTCATACCCTAGGAATTATGCAAAGTAGAATTACGCTAAAATAATGTCAAGGAATCAAGTACATGGATTCTCAAGAAGAGTTTCATCAAGTAATATATACGTGTAGTTTGTTTATGTGGAGATAGTTATTCCGTGTATTCTATAGTATTTCTACTGATATAGTCAATCAGTATTAGTTTGTTAGGATATGCATGAGCTATTTTAGGTAGTGATATGCATTTATTTTATATTATTGTTTATTTAGGGTTCCTTGTGTATAAAAGGAACTAAGGACTTTTTGTATTAGAAAACTCTGGAGAAAAACATTCCAGAAAAACATCATTAGAAAGGGTGAAAAAGATCCATAGAGGATCATTGTTTTATGAGAAAAACCTTGTTGGTAACTTGATTGTGTCAATTATTATTCCGCTGTGCATATACAATCATTGTTATTCATACCCTAGTTAATTCCAATTTAGGGGAGGATTGTTGGGAATTATGCAAAGTAGGAATTCTGCTGAAAATAATGCTGAAGGAATCTGCTGGAGTACATGGATTCTGCTGAAGAAGAGTTTCTACTGAAGTAATATATACGTGCAGTTTGTTTATGCGGAGATAGTTATTTCGTGTATTCTATAGTATTTCTACTGATATAGTCAATCAATATTAGTTTGTTAGGATATGCATGAGCTATTTTAGGTAGTGATATGCATTTATTTTATATTATTGTTTATTTAGGGTTCCTTGTGTATAAAAGGAACTGAGGACTTTTTGTATTAGAAAACTCTGGAGAAAAACATTCCAGAAAAACATCATTAGAAAGGGTGAAAAGATCCATAGAGGATCATTGTTTTATGAGAAAAACCTTGTTGGTAACTTGATTGTGTCAATTATTATTCCGCTGTGCATATACAATCATTGTTATTCATACCCTAGTTGAGTCAGGATCTTGGATTCAACAATTGGTTTCAGAGCGGGTGGCTCTCGATCTAGGGTTTATTAAAGGTTTTATTGCCGGTAGAAGCAGTTTTGGAGAAGACATTCGTTTTTGAGGTATCGAGTAATATTTTTATGTTTGTCAATCAATATAAAATATCTCGTACTGAGTGAATTGTAATTAATGTGCTGTCTCGTATAATACTTGGTTGATCGGTGGGGACACATATTTTTTGGTATCAATATTATCGTCAATCACAATTTCATTGATTAGGGATATCATGTGGCATTGCTGCTGGTCCACTCGTTTGATGTTACTCTAATTCAAGCGGGTCCCACCTTTGAATACGTGATCTGTGTACACGAATAGGAGATACACAGTTTATGATTGGGTAGTCAAGTGGGTCCAGGACATCATATCAGCAGCGTTGAATTTTGAGTCAAACGATTTATGCAAAGGACTTTAATTCTGTATACATCAGATGTGAGGATAGTTCAGGTTTAATAGTCAAACGAGGAGGCCAGTTTGATTAGATTGACGTGGGGTCTCAATTGATATTGCTGATTTTTATTCATTTCTACTGAAGTTCATGTGGGTACAACAGATACTGAGTATTTATCTTTGTGTTGCTGTTGTTGGTCAAGTGGTCCTATATTTGACTCTTTGTGATTCTTCTATTCGAATTAATTTGATTGGTCTATTTTAGTGTTGATCACGTGGGGTCCTCGCTTTATTTCCTTCTGATGTATTTTTTCGAGGTGTACTGATTGTTGGTTACTACTGACATTCATTTTGGTTCTTGCTATCACATATCTTTACTGTTGTTATCACATAAAATGGCAGAATTTGATAATAATAGGGATGAGGTTGTGTTTCCTTATTTGATGAATGATGAGTACGAGGTCTGGGCTAAGAAGATGGAACACTGGATCATGAATAATGATATGAATATCTTGAAGGTGATCCAAAATGGCAACAGCTTGAAAAGGACTGGATGTGATCAAGATGGAAAACTCTTTATTCTTCCTCCAACAACTGCAGATGAACACATTGTTTGACAAAGAGAGTCAAAGGCCGAACTACCTTGCTTAAATCTATTCCTGCCGATCATGTAGCGATTTTCGTTATATGGATGATGCAAGTCGATATGGAATGCACTCAAAGAAAGGTATGGTGGAAAGGCTGAATTCAAGAAGATGAGCCGAAGCTTATGCTAAATGTGTCTTTGAAGAATTTGCCAGTCCACAACTTGCATTCATGGGCATCTCTCAGATACAAAATTGTTTGTTTGGTTGTAGTGAACGTTATAATGAACTTAAGGAAGCCTATGATATTTTGAAACCTAAATATAATGAATGCTATGTTGAAATTGAAGCTTATAAACAAGCTTTAAAAACATTAGAAAGACAAAAGGTTTGGTTTCAGAAGAATCAAATAGCTTATGATGAGAAGATTAAGGTGTTAGAAAGTGATCTAGAATGTACTAAAAATGACTTAAAAAGGTCTGAGAAATTGAAAGTCGATGTGGTGTCTCGAAAACAGCAGTGTTGAAAGAAAATTAGATAAAGAAATAGCTAGACATAATTCTTGGATAAAATCTTGTCTAAATCTAGCTAAAGAGCTCTATTCTAGTCAAACCCTAATACTTCAATAGGTTTAGGCTTTAAGAAATATGTAGGACTAGAAGCTAGAGAGGACACACGTAAATCAACACCAAGCAGGATTAGCTAACGTTGTAAAGAAGGTGATTTACATGTCAGACGTGATCTATTAGAGGAATACCTATGCCTGTTGACTTGTCCATTACTGTTGACTTTGATGGATCACATCATTTATATGGCAAAAACTCAAGTGACTTGCCAGACCTTAGTAGCAAAACTAATGACTCGTCTCTTGTTCTAAAAGTGACAAGTCATCGATCTAAAGTCCACCGACTATGCCTCATGTGATTCAAGTGAAAAGTATGACTCATCTAGGCATACACCCATGACCACACCCAAGTCCAAAGTAGTCACGATGAGTCCAAAACAAAGCCGCCACTTATTCATTGAACACAATTTTGCTTCTAGTTCTGCTTTTCGATAAGTTTAAATGTAATAAACAAAGTTGTGTTAAGAATAAGTCTTTAAGAAGAAATCTTGTTTTGTGTGTGATAGTAAACTCCATCTTATTAAAGACCGTGATTATCATGAGAAAAAGATGGGTGTTTCCTCCGCCATAAGTCTTTAGACCCACGTGGACTAATGTTGCTAGTATTCCTCCATTTGTTCCCAAAGTTGCACATGTGAGAGCGTAAACCAGCCCTCTTGGTAAACCAAAGGTGTATGCATCTGTTTCACGACAGCTTAATAGGCCTTTTCCAGTTCCCTCCGGTGGAGGATATTCTTCACCGCTACTACTGGTTGGTGGAACAAGAATGCTAGACTTATGCCTTATAGACCTACAAGTTCTTATTTTCACCATATACACCTTATGTATCTCATATGACTATGGCACATGGTGGAGTACGAGTGGAAATGTTGTTAAGCCCTCAAAAGGTTATTCTTGGAAAACTCAAAGGAAAGGTTTATTATGGGTACCCAAGAAAAATAGTCTTTGTCGTGCATTGATTGAGGGAGGCCTAAGCCTGGGGGAGGCTTATTGTTGTATTTTGTATACTAACCATTTTTGCAATTGTTGATTCTCATAAGCCTAAGGGAGGCTTAGTGTTTCACGACACTACAACCGCCTTTGGTTTCTCTCATTGATGGTATATTTTACATGTTTTGTTTATTTTTATTCTTTCTTTATTATATAATTATTAAAAAAATGTCTTATTTCTTTTGTTTAGTGATAAAAAAACAAAAAAAAACAAAAAAAATCTCTAACCTGTTTGTGTTCAGTTTCTACTCTTTATTGCTTGCAGGGTTTTGGTGATGGTTAATTACCACACATCTAATGGTATTCATCTCATCATGTCTTACTGACACAAGAGTTGACTAGCCCATAGGATTATGGCTTGTGGTAAAGGCTGCGGAAATCCATAAATGGTAATCAACTCACCATGATGATGACGACATTCCATCAAAGAGTTGGCTAGTCCAAAAGCAAACGGTTTTTGGTAAAGACATCTCAATTTCGTTGATAGCTGTAATGGTTTGCTCAAAATCATAGGGTTTGCATCTCACCCATGCTTAATTGCTAAGAGTTGTATGGTCATCAATTCACCATGGTTGCTGCAGGTAAAGACATTTCAAATCCGTTCATGGTTGCTGATTTGATAATAAATCAGATGGTTATTAGTGTACCATGGTTTTCGAACTTAAACATTTGGCTACTCCAGTAGTGATGGCTATTGGTAAAGAGACATCAAATCCATTATTTTCAATGATTCACCTCTCACAGGAGTTAACACACCTAGATGTGATGAGAATAGTATGAAACTAATATGTTTTGATGTACATTATGTCTATTGTTGCTGCAAAGATCTGGAGTTTCAAAGTTTTGTCATCATAGAGATGTAATTGTTTGGTTCTTTGTTGCTGCTGTTCGTGTACAATCCTCTAGTTCTGAATTGTTAAAGATCTATCAAGAAACCGGAACTTAACCATGTCAAATTCCGGTTTAGGGAGGATTGTTGGGAATTATGCAAAGTAGGAATTCTACCGAAAATAATGTCAAGGAATCTGTCAAGTACATGGATTCTCAAGAAGAGTTTCAATCAAGTAATATATACGTAGTTTGTTTATGCGGAGATAGTTATTCCGTATTCTATAGTATTTCTACCGATATAGTCAATCAAGATTAGTTTGTTAGGATATGCATGAGCTATTTTAGGTAGTGATATGCATTTATTTTATATTATTGTTTATTTAGGTTCCTTCAGATAAAAGAAACCGAGGACTTTTGTATTAGAAAACTCGAGAAAACATTCCGTAAAAACATCATTAGAAAGGGTGAAAAGATCCATAGAGGATCATTGTTTTATGAGAAAACCTTGTTGGTAACTTGATTGTGTCAATTATTATTCATTGTTGAGTCGATCTTGGATTCAATAGAAATGTTTCGTCGGGAATAGCTCGCTAAACCCAATGCTACGCCTTTTGCCGCAAAACTTCGATGGTGGAAAATTTTTGATAACAAAAAGGCTTTAACAACAACACTTTTAATAAAGGTTCTAGTTTTAATGTCGGTAATACCAAACAACAGAGAACCAAACATGAATCTCAAATGTACTAACGCAAAAACCCGATCACACCGTTGATAGATGTTATGATCTTGTTGGTTATCCCGCCGATATGTCAAAGGAACTTTAATGCTAAACCTGCCGCCAGAATAATGTTTCCACCGAGGCTAATCATATCACCGATAATAGAGCTAGCAACTCCCCGCCTCTTTGTCAAATGAACGCCTCCGCACTTATGAGTCTTCTTAATGACAACAATGTGTCCTCTCGCTAATGCCAACATGGCGTAAAATTTTTCAGAACCTTCTTTAATGGCAATGTCAAGTTTAATATAAACTTCAACAAATTTTTAACAACAACACAAAACCTTATCCGAAACATCGCCTTGGTTGGATTGTTGACTGTGCAAATCAAGACATGATCAGTATCTACAAAAATTTAATTAATGTTGTTGACATTTCAAATCTTGGTCTAATCATTGGACATCCCAATGGTACTCGTGCTTTAATTACTAAAATTGGTGATTTAAAGGTCAATAATGACCTAACTCTTTTGATGTTCCGTTGTTCCTAGTACAATGTCGGTCATTCTGCTCATAAGATTGCTAGAGACAACAAGATGTTTGTTGGGTTTAATGAATCTAATTGCTATATCTGATTTACATCAAAAAGGATTGTGGGATTGGTAAACAATGCAATGGGTTATATATGTTTGATATTGATTCTACATGTAAGATTACTTCTAATAATTGCATTTCGCTTGTCATGTTTCTAGAAATCTGGCATCAAAGACTTGGTCATCCCTCCGACCAAGTCCTACATATACTTAAATCCACTCTTAAACTTGATAGTACATTTGAATCGACCATCTTTGTGATACTTGCAATAAAGCTAAACAAACCAGTGGAACCATTCCTCTAAGTGAACATAAATCAACTAAAATTGGTGAACTTGTTCATCTAGATGTATGGGGACCATATAAAGTCACTAGCAGAGATGGTTACAAATATTTTTAACTATTGTTGATGACTATTCTAGGGCGCCCTGGTTTATATGCTTAAGGAAAGGATGATGTTTATGTTTCCATTGTTAACTTTACTCATATGCTATCAAATCAATTTGAACACAATGTTAAGATATTCGTAAGTGATAATGGGACGAATTTGTCAATAACAAACTTCAACACTTCTTTCATGAAAAGGAATTTTACATCAAACCTCTTGTGTTTACACGCCACAACAAAATGGTATTGCGAAGGAAACATAGGCATCTCCTTAATGTGGCTAGATCCCTTATGTTTCGTGGGAATTACCTCCATATCTTTGGCCCGAATGTGTTCTAATCACGCTGCATATGTCATAAACAAAGTTACCCTCTTCAAGTCGCCTCGGCAATTCTCCTTCTCCTTTGTGTATGGGCATGACCCTTCACTCTCTCTCCTTAGAGTCTTTGGTCGCTTATGTTATGCCACCATTCTCAATATCTCGATAAATTTGGTAGTAGGTCCGAGAAAAGTGTCTTTATTGGTTATTCAAATGAGAAAAAAGGTTATAAACTTTTAAGTTTAGAAACAAAAATATCTTTTATTCCGTAGATGTCAAATTTATGAAACTGCTTTTCCTTCAAAATGAAAAATTCTTTGTCAAAACCTTTTGTTGAAACTTATGTGCCTAAAAATTTAAATCACAAAAATTTCTTTGACTCACAAATAAGTCCCAATAATAAAGGGAGAGTGACATCCTATGATGATGGCACAGTGTTGGGTCATCCTACTAGGGATGATGAACCTGTTGCAACTTCCATAGATGATAATACACACCCTGAGGGCACTGTATCACATGAATCACATCCTGCTTATGCATCTTCTGATTATGCTGGTACATCTTCTGATTCACATCGACTCGAACAAGAAGAAGGCTTGCCACCACTATCGCTAGAAGGTCAACCGAGTTTCTAAGTTGCACAAGTAATCTTAATGACTTTATTGTTGAAGGAAAGTTAAATATGGTGTTGAAAAGGTTGTTAATTACTCTAACCTTAACAAAGATAATTACTTATTTGCTTATAGTCTTAATAAAAGTATTGAAACTACCTGTTATGAAGAAGCTATCCTTGACAAGAATTGGGTTGATGCTATGAACTCTGAAATTGAGGCCTTAAATGAAAATCATGCTTGGGATATAACCGATCTACCTCCTAATAGAACTCCCATTGGTTACAAATGGATCTTTAAAATCAAATATAAAGCCAATGGTGAAGTTGATAGATACAAGGCTAGATTAGTTGCTAAAGGTTATAACCAAAGGGAAGGAATAGACTATGATGAAACTTTTTCTCCTGCTTTTGAAAATGTTCATCGTTAGATGTCTTATTGCCTTAGCCGTGAAACAAATGGCCTCTTTTCCAACTTGATGTTAACAATGCTTTTTGTATGGAGATCTCGATGAGGATGTCTATATGACCATCCCTAAGGGTTCTCAGAATGAGAACAATAAGAATAAAGTTTGTAAACTTGTCAAGTCTCTATATGGCCTTAAACAAGCTCCCGTGAAATGGAATGAAAACTTGTTAGTGTTTTAAAAGAAAATAACTTTGTTCAATCTGTCAATGATCACTCTTTGTTCACCAAAACAGAGAATAACAAGTTTATTGCTCTACTTGTTTATGTGGATGATATTGTTCTTACTGGAAACTGCATTGATGAGATAAACTTATTCAAAGAGTTTCTAAAATCAAATTTTCATATCAAAGACTTGGGAAACTTAAAATATTTTCTTGGCATTGAGGTTCTAAAACTGGAATGACATATGTCTCACCCAAAGAAAATATTGTCTTGAACTCCTCAAAGAATTTGGTCTCCTGGTGCAAACATGTGTCCACTCCTATGGAACCCAACTCGTTCTTCCATACATACCCACCGATGATCCCTACTTGCCAACATCATCGGTTATCGGGTTACTTGGGAAACTTATTTATCTCACCCATACAAGACCGACATCTCATACTCGGTTCATTGTCCGGCACAATATATGCATTCTCCTCTCGAAATCTCATCTAGAATGTGCCTCAATGTTCGAGATATCTAAAAGGAGCTCCGTGAAAAGGTCTAAGGTACTATTTCAAAGAACTCGAAACCATCTTGAAGGGTATAGTGATGCGATCACAATGCAAGAAAACCAGAAATCATATACAGTTATTGTGTTTTCTTTAATGACTGCTGATCTCATGGAAAAGCAAAAACAAAACACTTTTTCAAAATCTTCCACGTAAGCGAGTATATATCTATGTCTCATCTGCTCGTGAAATTATTTGGATTCAAAAATCTTAAAAGATCTAAAAGTATATATCAATCTCCTCGTTAATCTTTTTGTGATAACAAATCGCTTTGCAACTTGTCGTCAATCCTGCTTTCCATGAAAGATCGTAACATTTTGAAATTGATGTTCACTTCATCGTGGAAAAATTGCAAGAGGTGTTATAAGTGCAAAAAAGATTGGCTCTTCAAACCAAATTGCGTACATTTTACAAAACCTTCCTGTTTATCAAAGATAAATTTTGTGTGAAAATTGATATTGTTTGATATGTTTGCCCATCGATTAAGGGGAATGTTAAATTTTGGGGTAATAATCTTTGGCAAACATGTCATTCTATCAATTACTAATGGCTTTCAAGTTATGTTCATTGCAGACATATTACAGTGGTTAATCATGGTCAAAGCATAAATGGTTTAAAGTTCCTAGAAGTTCATTTCTGCTGAAGCGTTCTTCTCATTTCTGTTGATGCGTCTTTTATAGCCGTTAAAGGGGTCTTTGTGTATCTTTATCTCCTATTTAATAAGTCCCTTAATCTAGGGTTAGATACAACTGTGTGTGCAGTCATTGTCTCACATTTCTCTTCTTTCTGATCATTATACTGATCTTGTTTCTTCTTTGTATTTGTCTGGTTATTGTCTCATTGACATTAACCTAATCTTATAACACTTTGGATACTATTGCTGGTTTAATCTAAGCCGACTATTGAGGCTTAGGTTTGAATAAAGTATTGTTGTGAATCTATTGTTGTTGATACTTTCGTACAGTGAGATTGTTTATGAGAATGGTGATATGTTAAAGTTAAACCGCGAGATGGATGTTACTATAAAGATTGAAGTGGCTCTCCAACAACATACGTGCAGGTTGGCTTCTGTGTGTACTACAGTAGTTAGAGGTGAGACAAAACTCGAAAAAATGATGGTTGAGGTGATTACTTAACTCATGTTATTGGCTTCTGTGTGTATGGTTATCTTTTGAGATTCGATCAAGTCATTAAGACTTATGTATATAACTAAATCATAAAAGGTGCCTCTTGCTTTAGCGGGATGTTGCACGATGTTGAATACTGAACTTCTTTTTACTGTACTTTCATTATATTAACGACTGTTTATAATTTAAAATTTTCGGTTTATTTAAAGCATTTCGATTTTTTAGATACATTTTAATAAAAAAAACATATACATTTTTATATAAATTTTTATACATTTTTATGTATACCGTTCTTTTACCCGACTCTAATAGAATTTAACCATATGATGGTTAGATCAACAACATGGAAACAAGATCTAAAAAACCTTGTTTGCTCACCTGAAGAGCAACAATATATTAGTATCAACTTCTTTATGCGGAAATCATTTTAATGATAATGCTACAATTACTTGCGAAAAATTTTCAACTTATCAAAAACTCGTGCATGCACAGTATCAAAAATTAGATATACTTTTTGAAAAAAATATGTAATCAGCTTTAAATTCACAATAACTAAATTAAAATACTTTATTAAAAAAATATGTGTAAGCCCCGTACGTGCATGGGTATTAAAACTAGTTATTACATAGCCGAACAATTTGGCAATATACTCATACACTCACAAACTTGCTTAGCATTAATCGTGTTTGGAGAGAAAGAGAGCAAGTGCATAGGAATGAAAACACGAGGGACGATGAGTTTACACATTTGTTTATGTGTCCGCATTTTGGTATTAATTATATATTGTCCGGCTACTTCACCATGTACAGTAAATGATGAGATGGAATAGAAGTGAATGAAACTATATGGGAATTATAATCATTAAGTTGTAGCAACTAAGTCTGTTTATACTTAGATGACACTAAAATTGAACCAAAATATGGTTTAAACTTTAAATCATGTAGCATAAGATAATACTAAAGTGTTAGTGTGATAATACTAAAGTGTTAGTGTGATACTTTTTAATATATTTTTAACGTAACCAGTCACTGTTAAAAGCAGCGCAGTAACAGTTAGGACATGTCTAAAGACCTTCAAAAAAGTCATTCAATACGTTTAACCCAAGTCTCCGTAAACCAGGTTACCAGGATACACAAGATATAGTTAAGGAGCAATTCTCTGCAAGTTCAACAGCATTAATATATCTAACACTTGGTCCAGAAGCCGAAACTGAGAAAAATAATGGAACTGGAGAAAGTCAATACCTAAATATAGAAGCCGCAAGTGAATGTTACTATGGAAGCCGGGCGTAATATTATTGACGATGAAAAATTTTCTTTCAATTTCACGAATTATATAGCATGATAAACAAAGTGATATATGAAATTTAACCAAATGTCAGTATCACAAAAACATTAAAAATCAAAAGGTTGATAACTACTCATTTACCATCAAAATGAATTAGAAGAGAATGATTGAGCGGTTGCAGTTGTTCAATTATGATGCTTTCAACTTTCGAGACCTATTTTTCTTCTTTTTTGGCTTCCATTTTCAGTTGTTTCGACATTCTGATCCTCTTCCTGCATGTAAATAGTAAATACATAACATAAGCTTAGCGTTAACTAAACATCACATAGGTAGCCTGGTTCAACTTACTTGATTTGTTCACGAGATTAAAAGATAATATCCTACTATTTAATTCTTTTTAAGAATTTGTTCATAAAGAGTTGTGCAGAAGTCAAAATCACTTGGCATTCAAAATGTTGACATCAAATTAAGGTAATCCTTGAAGATTTCATCTGAGCTAAAAAACTTGACCAATAACGTCTTACCAAAAGTCGAACAAACTTGAAAAATCTCAGATTGCATACAAAATTAAGTTCGATACCTCATGTTGAGAAAGATAAAATTGAATACCTTCAATTCAGATTGATACAAAATTTAGTAGTTTTTATGCGGTTTGCATCTAAAAGAATGGACTTTAAAAATAACAATTAGCAACATAACTAAAACCCACCTTAGCATCAATCCTCTTTCTATGGGGAGATACAAGGCTCTCCACGAATATAGGTGCAGCAATATAATCCTCGATCCGCCGAAAACATATATCATTCCCGCAAAAGTAATAACTGATCTCCTGTGAAATGTGCTTCAATATCTGACAATCATATTGCATCAGTTTCCAATACTCTTTTACATTCCAGTTTTCCAATAACCATTGTTTTTGCTAGGTGATCTATCATTATATATGCATAGACATTCTTTATATACCCCAAGTCTGTTGCCTAAATATTTCATAGGATTATCTGGTAGGAGAATTTCTTTAAATTCTTGTTTGGTTAAATCAAAAGAAAGAATTATTTTCTTCTTATTCTGATCTTTCATAAGCCAATTAAGTGACCCGTGACATAAGATGTTGAATATCAGAGAGTTGCAGTAGTTGCACTACAGCAGCTATATGAAACACACGACACACGTGAACATAGGAAGTATGTTGACGAAAGATCTAAGTTGCCGTGTAACACGCAAGACTTTTATTGAAGAAATCTTAACTCTAAAACTTCAATTGATACAATGAGAATCCATACCTTCACGGTATATATAGACTAATCTATTCATATTAGACTATAACTAGGATTATACTTTACTTAACCTAATAACTATCCAATAAGCTAGAGAATAATTACTTGCACGTCAAGTAAACTTGTTGGACTTCTACTCCAACTAGGATAGCTTTCCGATTCTCGAACACGCCTGTACCACATCCAATAGATCGTGAATTCCCAACAATCACCCCCCGAATTTCGAGTCGAAGAGGGTAACTCTTGCACACCAAGTAACGATCTCATCTCCTTGAACCTTATGCGCGCCAAGGCCTTCGTCCATGGGTCTGCTCTTTGTTCTTCACCCGATACATGCTCTATAATTACATGCTCATTCCCAGTCACTTCCGCCAATAACTCCCTTAGCCAAATTGCTTGACACGCAGCTGTAGTAGCCGCCATGAACTTAGCTTCACACGAAGATAACGCCACGGTAGTTTGCTTTTGTGAGCACCATGCAATAGGTGATGTACCGAGATAAACAAGGTGTCCAGCAGTACTTCGTCCATCATCAATATCAATATTATGACTGCTATATCCCACAAGTCTCATGTCATTAAAACAATTGTATTTAATTCCAAACGAAGTCGCACTTTAAGATAGCGTAGGATTTGCTTGATTGCACGAGCATGTGATTCTCTTGACTTTGCATATATCGACTAACCACTCCAACCGAGTAAGTCAAACTGGACGAGTATGTAAGAGATAACGCAAGCAACCCACTACCTTCGATAACGAGTAGCATCAACTTCCGGCTCATCTTCGCTTTCGACAACTTAAGATCCTTCTCCATTGGATATAAAGTTGCATTGCAATCTTCCATACCACCTTCTTTTAGAATTTTCAATGCATATCTCTTGCTTGATCTTGATACAATCCTCATCTTGTAATACTGATACCCAAGTAATAAGTTAACTCACCAAGATCCGACATTTCAAATTGAGACACCATTCTCCTTTGAACTTATTTATGAGGTCTAAGCTTGTCCCGCCACGAATAAATCATCCACATTAACCGCAACAATGATAAATTCTCCATTGGGCACCTTTCTATAGATCGCATTTCGCGCACGCATTGTAGAAAACCCATCTCTTTAAAGTACTATCGAGCTCCTTTCGATCACCATTTAGAAGAGCTGCTCATATCCAAGTGATGAATCTTCCATCCTTTCCTACCGCGAGCAATCAAGAGTCGTATGGTCTCGAGTCGAGCTACCGCGCCAATACTTCATCAACTTCAATAACAGTTGTTGTTCAACCGATTCTCGCCCTCTTCGCTTGTATCTTCTATACCAACTTTTAGTTGAGCTTTATAAAGGCGATTTGCACCACGGGGACCTTTATAAGTAAATCTCCGAACTATCTCGCATGGTTAAGAAATCACCTCGATACTAATATCATAACCAAATATTGTAGCTTGTCCAAGACTTATCACATTACTACGAAGAGCGGGAATATAATAGACATCTTTCAACAACTTTTGTTCTCCTTTACCTTGGAACAAAATCGAGCCTTTTCCCTTTATGCTCACATATGAACCATCTCCGAACCTAATACGTCCAAAGAATATTTTCGCTTAATTCGTAAAAGTAAGAGTAATTACCGTCATGTGATTACTTGCACCGTTGTCAAAGTACCATACATCATCTTCATCGGTATTTGACTCGCTTCTTTGGTGGAGTGTACTTTTCTTCATTCATAAAATCGCTTTCTTGAATATGGTTCATCATAAAGAACGTACCTTCCTCATGATACACATCTTTCTCTTGCGCCTCATTAAGGTTAACTTCATGGTTTCGTTTCGCTCGTGGCATCTTGAAACAAAATGTCCGTACTCATCACAACGGTAACACTTTATATGTGAGATCACGCTTCTCATGTTGCTTACCCTTTTGTTCATTATCTTCACGGTTTTCAAGGAGTCACGTTGACCTTGGTTTTGATTATTGCCACGCCCACTACCTTGTCCACGACCACGGCCACGACCTCGAGAGTATGAACCACGCCCTCTTCCTCCGCTGAGTCATTATTCCTCGTAGGAATTATCGGTTCTAGCATAAAGCAAGTTTTCTTGAGCATCGCTTGCTTTATCTTCTTCTTTGACTCTTTCTTCATATGCTTTCAATCGTCCAACCACATCCTCAAACCCTGTTTCTTTAAGATCTAAAACTTGCTCTAGGGCGCCACGATATGGACAAAACGCTCAGGAAGACTTGTGAGAAACTTCTTTACCACCTTGTGTTCCGACATGACTTCTCAAGCGTGGTTGATTTAGACGCAACACCGATAACTTTGGCAAAGATATTCGCTCATGCTACCGCTATCCGACATCTTCGATTCTCGAACTCCGTAATTGGGTTTGAAGCCTCGCCTTCACACGATCGCCCCTAGGTTACGGGTTTTATTGCTTCCCACATCTCCTTCCCGGTTTTCAAATTCCGATTTGCAAAATCAAATCTTCCGGGATCGATTGAAACAATAATCCTTTAACTATATTGTTTTTCTTGGCATCGCTCGAGCCCGGATCTACCACATCCCATACCCATGAATTCCAAGAAGTACTCCATTCGCATACTCTATATGGTGTAGTTTGTTGACGCCAATATTGGACATTGAAACGTCCAACGTGGTTTCTTCGACAGTCACAAGTGTGAGCTTTCTCCCACCACCATCTTAGTTCGCCTTCTTGATCGAGAATATATCTACAAGACTTTATCAATACGGCTAGATAAGTCGCTCACGCTCTTGTTGAACACGTGTAAGCCATCAACGGTTTCCTGATTAAGCCTACCAAAAGTTCAACCTTTACGAGACAATCAATGTTCTAATGGACTGCTTTCCAACCCGCTGATAGAATCAGAACCCACCGACGCCCCACCCAAGACACATCGATAAGCGTATCTAATATATCGGGAGTACACGACTTAAACCAACAGGATCACAGTGTTGTAAGTCGGTTTATTTATTATTGGGTTTTTTAACCCTACCGCTATTTACACAGTCGCTCGATCTTTCTTCTCCTTAAACCAATGTAATCACAGTTTAGAGTTACTATTGTTGATTGTGTTTGTAACCCTTAGTTGCAAGAACACAATCACTCTACGCCTAAACCAACTGGATCACGTGTTTGTAACATGGAATTTTCCAACCCGATCAAACACCCACGACTGCACCGATCAAAAACCCACGACTGCACTCCGATAAAACACGCGACTCAACCAAAGAAAGTTCACGTGTTGAGTCCAATAACTATTGTCAGAACCCTAAATCGCAGTCACAATTGTTCGCTTGTTGTTTTTTTTTTTTAGCTTCAGAAACCCTTAATCGCACTACAAAGGTCACCTAAGCTTTCACAAATCTACGATGCACGACTCAACCTCAAGACGCAGTGTTAGAGTCCAATGATGACAAGGTTCTCGTATCCCTCAAGACGCAGGATCAACACACGACTAACCCGTATACGTGTTAGTTTTCGTGATTTCTTTGGTTCACAGAACCCTTAATCGCGTTACTGTGTCACCAACTAAACCCTAAGCTCTTGATACCAATTGTTGTACTTTACTTAACCTAATAACTATCTAATAAGCTAGAAGATAATTACTTGCACGTCATAAACTTGTTGGACTTCTACTCCAACTAGGATAGCTTTCCGATTCGGAACACGCCTACTGACCACATCCAATAGATCGTGAATTCCCCAACATAAGATACCACCGTTACGATGATTGATGAACTTACAATTTACTTCTCCAATAAATTTCCAAACATTCGATTCCAACGATAACAAATAAAATGAGTCATCTTTCTTTTCCTGAACCCTGCTATAACCTTTGTAATCATCTCTGGATGAATCATAACCAAAACCAAAGCATAACAAAGCTCTTTAGGTTTTTGAGTCAACTTTGCAAGTGTTTTAGCCACTCTAGTAGCAGGATTGGCTACTACTACAAGTTCCTCGTCATCACAAAATATGCATAAAAGACCATTCGACGAGCCAACAATTCGAGAGTATCTAATGTGCATCAACTGAGCGATTATACGCCAAAGGGCAGCACTACTTGCAACGATCCTTCTATGTGCATTTACTTTATCCTTGTTGCTAGTATGGTTTAGATGAGCTTTAGCAAAAAGAGGACTTGATATTAAAGAATACCATGACTTACAAACGCTTTTAAATCTTAGTAGATCTATCACTTTCAACCGCACGAGTATCTCCTCAATCAAATCAAACGATAACACATCTGCCATTCGAACAGGAAACCAAAAACTATACGAGAGGGGATGCAGCAATATTGATATATATGGTTTTTTAGGCCCAGCCCAAGCCCATCAATGTAAAGTTGCTAATTCATTGATTTTGGTATGAAATTTAGAAGCTTCCTCAAGTGCTAAAAGTACGAGATGCTGATGTTTTTTACACTTTTTCTTAGCAATATTTTTTTTACAAAATAGACGATTACTCGTGTATTGCGACGACAATGTATATAGCACGCCAATTTATGTAGGCAATATATTTTTTTATGTATATATAATTGTGAAGTAAGTGAGATGAAAAAAATCAATGGTTGAAATTATAATTAAGCATTTATATATTCAATAGATTTCATTGTCTTTTATAAACAAGGATTATAGTCTAACAACATTATTCATTCGGTTTACTCCCGCCTTGTATGATGAAAAAAGCTTTTAAAACACATTTTACTAAAGCATGGTCTATCAGTTCCAGCTAGAGATGTTTCATCAACATATAGAAAATTATAACGAGTAACTTGATCACACAAGCCTCACTAGTGATAATGTTCATAACATAGGCATTCAACATCTTTAAAGGCAGTAAATTTGTGGTTGTGTATACATTGCAGCAGGCCGGTCATAGAAACTTTATAAGACTTAACTAAAGATGGTGCACAGAATATAGCATGCCAAATTTAAACTAATGGAGACATAAGCAACCGTTTTGAAGAAGAAAAGAACCACAACGGGATGATACTAGGAAATATGGGCCGAAGAATCTCGATAGTAGTTCCATGAACAATCCTTTGCGGGATTGGATTTTTTTCTTTTTGGAAATGCCATAAAGCGCGAACCAAGATCCGTGATACGAAGAATGAAGAAGAAAAAGATATCGTGAAGATGGTGCAGAGGTTAACTTGAGTCTTGCGTGATGAACAAACTTAAATAAGGAGTAGATTGTATGTTTGTTAACTTGCACAGTTCTGCCGCATAATTTCCCTTTCTATGGCTGTTGATTGTGAGTTTCCAGTTTAAAAACTCTAGCGAAATTATTCGCGTGGACTTGAATTAGGATCATTGTGAATCTGATCACAAATGCTCTGCAACCGGTTTTTTTGAACCGGTTTGACCGGGTTTTTTTTAACCGGTTTTGGAACCGATCCCGAACCGGTTATACCGGTCCTGGTTTTTTAGACCCTGGATCCGAAAAAACCGAATCAGTTTTAACCAAAACCGGTTCGTTGACTTTAACCAGGGACCGAAACCGGTTTTTGACGAAACAGGGTTTTGGCCACCTCTGTATATGAGTTATGTATACCGTTCTTTTACCCGACTCTAATTAGTTTAACCATATAATGGTTAGATCAACAACATGGAAACAAGATCTAAAAAACCTTGTTTGCTCACCTGAAGAGCAACAATATAGTAGTATCAACTTCTTTATGCGGAAATCATTTTAATGATCGATAATGTAATCAACTTTAAATTCACAATAACTAAATTAATAATACTTTATTAAAAACTATATGTGTAAGCCATGTACGTGCACGGGTATTAAAACTAGCTATTACATAGCCGAACAATTTGGCAATATACTCATACACTCACAAACTTGCTTAGTATTAATCGTGTTTGGAGAGAAACAGAGCAAGTGCATAGGAATGAAGACACGAGGGACGACGAGTTTACACATTTGTTTATGTGTACGCATTTTGGTACTCTATTAATTATATATTGTCAGGCTACTTTACCATTTACGGTAAATGATGAGATGGAAGAGAAGTGAATGAAACTATATGGGAATTATAATCATTAAGTTGTAGCAACTAAGTGTGTTTATACTTAACTGACACTAAAATTGAACCAAAATATGGTTTAAACTTTAAACCATGTAGCATGAGATAATACTAAAGTGTTAGTGTGATGCTTTTTAATAGTATATTTTTAACATAACCAGTCACTGTTAAAAGCAGCAAGTAACAGTTAGAACATGTCTAAAGACCTTCAAAAAATTTATTCAATCCGTTTAACCCAAGTCTCCATAAACCAGGTTACCAGGATGCACAAGATATATTCAAGGAGCAAATCTCTGTCAAGTTCAACATCATTAATATCTAACACTTGGGGACTGAGAAAAATAATGGAACTGGAGAAAGTCAATACCTAAATATAGTTGCAATTTAAGGACATAATAAGAAGACAAGACGGAAGTGAATGCTACTATGGAAGCCGTGCGTAAGATTATTGACGATGAAACATTTTTTTTCAATTTCACGAATTATATAGCATGATAATCAAAATGATATATGAAATTTAACCAAATGTCAGTATCACAAAAACATTAAAAATCAAAAGGTTGATAACTACTCATTTACCATCAAAATGAGAGAATGATTGAGCGGTTGCAGTTGTTCAATTATGATGCTTTCAACTTTCGAGACCTATTTTTCTTCTTTTTTGGCTTCCACTTTCAGTTGTTTCGACATTCTGATCCTCTTCCTGCATGTAAATAGTAAATACATAACATAAGCTTAGCGTTAACTAAACATCACATAGGTAGCCTGGTTCAACTTACTTGATTTGTTCACGAGATTAAAATACAATATCCTACTATTTAATTCCTCTTAAGAATTTGTTCATAAAGAGTCGTGCAGAAGTCAAAATCACTTGGCATTCAAAATGTTGACATCAAATTAAAGGTAATCCTTGAAGATTTCATTTGGACATTATAACAAAGATATATAAAGTTCAGGAAATCAGTCATAGTTTGCACACATTGCAATCAAATTTCCTTCCTTAATAAAATTAAAGCTATATCTTGCTAACGCATATGTGAAATTAGCATGACAAGTCCTGTATATCATATGGAACACGAACTCGTCCTCAAAGCATAAAATATTAACATTGAGTCATTGAAAAGATATAGAGGTAAATCTATAGTCTATACTTAGTATGTATTAAAAGAAGCCAAATCACAATTATCTTTTACTAAACTTTAGATCAATTTGAACTAAAGGTATTTAGCTTTTCTTTTACACAATTTAAGTTGTGGAACTTAATCTTTTGTCAATATAAGGTTTTTTGACTTTTCGAAAGAGGTTACGGGTCATATTTTTAGCCAAAATACTTTTTTATTGCGCCACGTCAATGATACACCACATTAATTAACCATTTTGAGCTAAAAACTTGAAAAATCTCACATTGTATACAAAATGAAATTCGATGCCTCAATTGATGAAGATAAAATTGATTATCTTCAATTTAGATTGATATATAATTAGGTAGGTTTTATGCGATTTGCTTTTAAAAGAATGAACTTTAAAATAACAGCATAACTAAAACCCACCTTAGCATTAATCATCTTTCTATGGGGAGATACAAGGCTCTCCACGAATAGAGGTGTAGCAATATATTCCTTGATCTGTTGCGAACGTATATCATTCCCGCAAAAGTAATAACTCTCCTGTGAAATGTGCTTCATCTCACAATCATCTCGCATCAGTTTCCAATACTCTTTTAAGTTGCAGTTTTCCAGTAACCATTTGTTTTTGGTAGGTGATCTATTATTATATATGCATAGACATTCTTTATATACCCCGAATCTGTTGCCTTTATAGTTCATAAGATTATCGGGTAGGTGAATTTCTTTAAATTCTTGTTTAGATAAATCAAAAGAAAGAATTATTTTCTTCTTGTTTTGATCTTTCATAAGCCAATGAAGTGACCCGTGACATAAGATACCACCGTTACGATGATTAATGAACTTACAATTTACTTCTCCAATAAATTTCCAAACATTCGATTCCAACGATAACAAATAAAAATGAGTCATCTTTCTTTTCCTGAACCCTGCTATAACCTTGTAATCATCTCTGGATGAATCATAACCAAAACCAAAACATAACAAAGCTCTTATAGGTTTTTGAGCCAACGTTTGCAGTTTTTTAGCCACTCTAGTAGCAGGATTGGCTACTACTACAGATTCCTCGTGATCACAATATAAGCATAAAAGACCATTCGAAGAGCCAACAATTCGATAGTATCTATAACGCATCAACAGAGGGATTATACGCCAAAGGGTAGCACTACTTGCAACGATCCTTCTATGTGCATTTACTTTATCCTTGTTACTAGTATGGTTTAGATAAGCTTTAGCAAAAAGAGGACTTAATATTAAAGAATACCATGACTTACAAACGCTTTTAAATCTTAGTAGATCTATCACATTCAACCGTACGAGTATCTCCTCAATCAAATCAAACGATAACACATCTGCCATTCGAACAGGAAACCAAAAACTATACGAGAGGGGATGCAGCAATATTAATATATATTGTTTTTTAGGCCCAGCCCAATGCCCAAGCCCATCAATGTAAAGTTGCTAATTATTGATTTTGGTATGAAATTTAGAAGCTTCCTCAAATGCTAAAAGTACGAGATGATGATGTTTTTTACTCTTTTTCGTAGGTATATTTTTTTACAAAATAAACGATTACTCGTTTATTGCGACGACAATGTATATAGCACGCCAATTTATGTATGCAATATATTTTTCTATGTATATATCAGTGTGAAGTAAGTGAGAATGAAAAAATTAATGGTTGAAATTATAATTAAGCATTTATATATTTAATAGATTTCATTGTCTTTTATAAACAAGGATATTATAGTCTAACAACATTATTCATTCGGTTCACTCCCGCCTTGTATGACGAAAAAAGCATGGTATATCAGTTCCAGCTAGAGATGTTTCATCAACATATAGGATTCATTTGAAAATTATAACGAGTACCTTGATCATATCACACAAGCCTCACTAGTGATAATGTTCATAACATAGGCATTCAACATCTTTATAGGCAGTAAATTTGTGGTTGTGTATACATTGCAGCAGGCCGGTCATAGAAACTTTATAAGAAGACGTAACTAAAGATGGTGAACGGAATATAGTATGCCAAATTTAAACTAATGGAGACATACGCAACCATTTTGAAGAAGAAAAGAACCACAACGGGATTATACTAGGAAATATGGGCCGAAGAATCTCGATAGTAGTTCCATGAACAATCCTTTGCAGGATTGGATTTTTTTTCTTTTTGGAAATGCCATAAAGCGCGAACCAAGATCCGTGATACGAAAACCAAAATAAGAATGAGGAAGAAAAAGATATCGTGAAACTTGTGAGAGATGGTGCAGAGGTTAACTTGAGTCTTGCGTGATGAACAAACTTAAATACGGAGTAGATTGTATGTTTGTTAACTTGCACAGCTGTGCCGCATAATTTCCCTTTCCATGGCTGTTGATTATGAGTTTCCAGTTTAAAAACTCTAGCGAATCGAAGGGGATTATTCGCGTGGACTTGAATTAGGATCATTGTGAATCTGATCACAAATGCTCTGCAACCCAGAACTATAACTTGGATAAAGCAACCTCACTCCAAGTTCTTTCTTCATACGCTCATTCACCACTCGTTTTTCTCCCCTCAAACTTCCCTCTCCGGTCAATAATTCATTTGTAGCTGGAGACGCCACTTTCTTGATCTCGGATGGCCATTTCTCACTAATCAGTTTCTGGGCGTATGAAAACACTTCTGTTCTTGGAGCAGGGTTGTCATCCACAATGTTGTAAATTCTTCTGAAATAACAACAGAAATCATATTACTCTGTATCATTTAAGTTGAACAAGCCAAGGCTACCTAATTCAATAAAAAAAAAGGTACCCTGGAGATGGTTTGTGAATGCTTTCATTCAAAGCATTGCAGATATCAGCAACATGAACACGTGATGTGTATTTCTTGAATGATCTTCCTCTCTGAACATCTGATAAAGCCCCTTTTTTGAAAATGGTATCAATAGCACTGTACACAGCACAATAAATCATATAATTAGACCAGAACAAACAAGTTTTTAAAGTTGGATCGCAATGCAATTACGTACAACCTTCTGCCAGGACCATATATACCTCCAAGCCGGAATACATGTGCTGCAAACCCAAGATCATGTCCTAAACTTAACCATCCCTCCTCGGCAGCCAACCTCAGTTTAAGCAATTCGGTCGGAGGGTTTGGTTGATAGCTGCAGCAAGATTATAATCCAACTAAGAATCTCTTATGCCAGTAGAGAGTGACATCAAATTAAACCTACCTTTCGTCCACCCACGCACCAGCACAATCACCATAAACACCTACATATCAATAAGATACCAGAGGTTCAAGCATGGCTAAACAAAATACATCACTACAAACATGACTTTATAACTATTTGCATCGACAGATACATCTTGTTCTCAATGACCAAGTAATGCAGAATGAATTAAACAAACCTGTTGTAGATAGATAGCAAAGCCATTGAAGGCATTCATTATTTAGTCTCTTTTTTAAAAGGTCGGCATGTTGAAGCATCTGCAAGACAGAATCAGTGAGGCACTAAATCATGTAGCAACTCCACTAGATGAGATTAAGTATTACCGGATCACCAATATCTTTGCAAGGAGGGATGGAAACAAGGATATGTGTAAATTCGTTCAAGATATCTACAACTTCAAGCCTGACCAATATCATAAATTCTGTTACAAACTCTATATATCGCTGAAAAGCAACACAACGCATTTGTTCCATGTTTGGTAGAATCGATAGTTTGGAAGCTGGTTTAGCTTATACTAGAGACTAGCTTTTTATCCATATCTAATCCAAATGAGTATTGATTAAACACATATCTTCGTCGACGTTATAGTAGTAAACTTAACGCATTTCGCATTTCACATTTCACACCCAACATTTATTTCAATCCCTAATTCTAGTTTTATTATAAACAGAGTTGTAAGAGTAGTATTATAAGACCGAGTAAATGGCGATTAGTCGCTACAAGTTCAGTGACCGAGACGAGTTGAGCCAAACTGGCCAAAAATATCGCTTTGGTCAAATTTCAGTCTAAACTCGATCAAAACTCCGTGTTAACTTAGTCAAAACTCGGTCTGAAGTATTTGAACAATTGTGTTAACGTTAGGACCCCATGAACAATTTTATGGTCCTATGAGCATTTACCTACTTCAAGGTACCTAATCACTCGAGTTTTACAACCATGCTTATAATGTCCTAACTTTTCAGTTCATGATGTGCTAACACCATTATTTGTGGGGTGAGCTTATGAACTTTTGAAAGCTCCTAAGTCGGCCAAATAAGCTTAAACAAAACACCTCCTTTTATTATAAAAGTAAAAGGATTAAGAAAAGTAGAAAACTAACTTAGGAGGAAGATCATTATTAGCATCAAATAAATGAACATCAAAACCCATATCCTTCAACTTCTCCTTCTTGGCAATGCTTGTACAAGTCCCAGATACATCCCTAGAATCAACCCAAGTAAACTTAAATAAGTACAAACTTAAAAATAAATAAAAAAGTGCTTGAAAGAATATATATGTATATACCATCCTTGGTTAATGAAGTGTTGAGCAACAAACTGACCAACGTAACCCATTCCAAGTATAAACATCCTCTTTTGTGTTCCATTCTTGTTGTTACTTATTATGTGTTTTTTTATTGATGACTGGTTGAACTGGTGCTGGGGTGAACTTGCCGGGAAACGTACCGCCGGTATATGACACGTCTCCATTTCCGGTGTATAATTTTGGGTGGAGATTTTACTATGTTAGTTATTATATGTTTATTGGGCCGGCCCAACATATCTTTGTCTGCTGTAAAAAGAATAGAACAAGTCGAGTTTTTTATATTGGTATTTTGGGTTTGTTTGTTAAAAATAGTAGTTGTTGTGAGCAGTGGTCTTTTGCACAGGTTGTGTGGGTTTTTTCAGGATCGATTTATCATAACAACAATTATGTATACATCAAACAGAATCAACAAGAATGAAACAGGAAGATATGGGGTTGAACCCTATAAACTGATATTGATAATGAAAGGGTTAACGTTTGTTTACATATTCATATTCTATATATACAAGGTGAATCGGTGCTATCAAATGATACAACGTTTCAAAAGAAACGACATAACCCTAAAACTAACTAAATAACCGTTTTGTAAAACTTAACTGCTAAGTGGGTTTGTTTGGCCTGTTGGCCCAAACCAGAAAAGAAAGTAGCAGGCTTTATTTTTGGTGTCGAGACATTAAAGAGATCCAACACATTGTCATGTACTATCGCCATCGCTTTTAAACAAGATTAAAAATTAGCTTTCTTAAAAGTTAGTCAAAGCTCATCGCTCTTTTGTCAAACGACCATTAAAATTCAAAATGCTCATTACTCATCGTTGACCACCCAAAAAGCTTCACACTACCACACGCCTTTGTGATCGATTTTGGATTTAACGAGATTTTAATCTAGTCCCTTCTGAGACCGGAAGACAATGGCAAGTTTGTTGTATTTTGGTGCGTCTTTGAACAATTAGTAACTACTATACTATTTAGTGTTTGAAATATAAAGCTTGTTTGACAAATATCATATTGCGTTTTGAATTTTATGTCATTTTTTTTTTATCATGGTTGATGGCAAAGAATATTGGTAAGTGTTTAATGTGTATTAAAGAATTTAAAAAATTTAATAGATAACTTAACTTGTACTCTATAAATTCATAACTCAAGTTTGAACATTTCTTTTTTGCTTCTAGTACATGAAGAATGTAATATTTATTATGTGGGTATTCATTTTTAATAAGTAAGCTGTAACTTTAGATAAACCATTTTCTATCATAAGATATTGAGATTTTGTATACGTGTTTCACTAAATAATCAAATGACAAGCTTGTTTATTATACAACCATACACCGAATGTTAACTACAAATTTATATCGTCAATTGTTGACTTGATCAATAATTGTCGATTTAGAATTAGGTCTTTTAATTGCATATAGTCAACATTTCGTTGTATTATATATCATTAGCTGTAACATCATCAACCTATGATTCCTTTCTCCATCCAAGGTCATGCATTTGATTTATAAAATATATAAACCACTATATGATTAGAAAAATATGTTACGTCTTTTTGAAATAATTATCTAGAGTTGTTTTTTTATGATCACTTCGCAAAAATTTGAATATCACTGCTAAGTAAAGCTATTATTTTTTATTTTTTTTTTTAATTTTATTATTTTTTTTTTTAATTTTTTTTTAAATCTTTTGTTATAAGATTATTGGTATGCCATTTCCTATTTATCACTAGAGATTACTTTCATATGTCTAAGAACTCAAAGAAATGTCTAAATCAAGCCGTTTACCTTGCATTGTCAATAAAGCATAGGGAAGACTTTGTGCCCTCCTTTTCAAACGATTTATCTAGTTTCAGAAAACTTAAAATTATAAAATGTATGATAAATACCAGTTGCAGATATTTCACACCAAAAAAGATAATATATTTTTGGCATTAATTTAGGCGAAATATTTGGGCTTCGAAAATACATTAGATAGTTGTAAACGCCAAAATTACAACACCCATTAAAACTAGGTTATATAAGAGCGATCGGTACCATAACGTTTGAAGAGCGTTAGTGCCTACATGGCAGACGTTAAAAGGCGTTACCCACTCCGTCCTTTTCTACGTTGATTCGGAGTTATCTACATTGTTATAGCAACGTGAGATTTGGCAAAACAAGCCCTCCAACAACTAACTGGATTAAATAATAATAATAAAAATAAAATAAAATAAAAATTACAAAAGACCCCCAACGTATAAATTTGGCAGATTTCAAAAAAAAAAAAAAAAAAAAAAAAAAAAAAAAAAAAGTAGTTTTTATATATCAAAATTTATTATATATATATTTTCAAAACCACCTATATAAACCCCTCTTATCTAACCATTTTCACACAAAATTAAAACCATCTTAAAATTAAAAAAAAAAAAATCTTTCACAATAGATCCGCATCCAACTTACGCCGCACATGTGACCCTTTTTATATCGAAGGCGAAACCCAAGGCTTAACAATTATGGCCGCCTATGAGTATCAATGAATACAAGAAGAAGAAGCGCATCATGGAAAGGCAAAACAGATTATGGAGCATATTTGGCGTGCACGTGACGATTTTATGGAAGTAGATGACGATTAGTCATATTTCTTTAGTTTATGTATTAGTTTTCAAATTTGCACATGTTTTTTTTTAAATTTAAGTATGTTTTTTTAAAGTATTTTGTTATTTGTATTAGTTTTTAATGAATGAAATATTAGTGCATGGTTTCTTTAATGATTGAAATATTAGTTAAGGGGTTAATTTGTAAATTGTACTTTTTTAAAGAGTTGGTCCCAAAAGGTGGTGTTATTTGGTATTATGATACCGGATAATTTTTTAGTGTTATGTTATTAGGTGTTGAAATGATGTGGCGATGACTTGGAACAAAAAAGAAGATGCTAACATGTTATGGTACCTTTTGCTCTAACATGACAAACTTAGTTATAACAGTTGTGAGTTGTGTATCAACTAAAAAGTTTGTGTTCAAGTATCGCTAACGACATTTGTAAGACATGCGGTATATAAGTATATAAAATTGCAATTCAAAATAAATAAATTAAATAGTTGTACAATAGTATATTCTCGTTATATCGACTATCGCTAGATTCCTAATCAAGGCCGGTAATAGTAGTGCATATGTCGACGAGTCCCTCTCATGTGGCACAAGACTAACGCGTCCCACCTTTAGTACACTTCTTTCCCTATACGCCCTAGGCAATGTAGACGAAATTGTTAAATATGTTGATATTGTGATCGACTTGTGTGATTGTTTTTTTGTGTAATGTTTTATTAATAATGTATTTTGTAAGGTATATTTTTTGTGTGTCACCACTTTATTACTTTAAGTTGGTCACAATAGTAGTCTTAAGTCAAGTGACTAGAGAAAGAAGATCACTAGAGGATCCTTATTACATTT
The DNA here is from genome assembly GCA_022545495.1 of Chrysanthemum lavandulifolium. Lineage (NCBI taxonomy): Eukaryota > Viridiplantae > Streptophyta > Magnoliopsida > Asterales > Asteraceae > Chrysanthemum > Chrysanthemum lavandulifolium. Next base: position 71,059,358 of record CM040245.1, on the reverse strand, counting down.
AGGGCTCGGGGATTGGTGGGTTTGGAATATGATGTGACTAATAAATATTGTTTGTTTAGCGGGTTGGGATTGAAAAGTGGGTTTCATTCCCACTAAAATGCAGTATTTCAAAAGAATACCGGGCATGTTTGGTTTGTAGATGGGTTTAAGATTTGGATTTAGATTTGGGATTTGAGGAGAATGAAAATTAAGAGAGAGAAAATATATTTAATATGATTCAATAATTAAATTGCATTTAATTATAATATTTTAATAAAAAAAATGTTATAAGAGATGTATACCGGCCACATGGGTTTTATATAAAACATACCTTATTAGAGTGGAATGAAAAATTAGTGAGCCTCACAGGTTTGGAAAGATCACTTAATCAACCAAACATTATTTATTGTGTGTCATTTAGCAGGGAGAATTTGTACCATTATTGTGTGTCATTTAGTAGGGAGAATTTGTACCATTTTTTTTTTGAACGGCAATTAAGAATTTGTACCATTTAGTAGGGAGAATTTCATATATATCCTCCATTTGGTTCAAAATTTCATATATATCCAGCCTAACTTGAAAATTTCATATATATCCAATTTAAAACTTAAAATTTTCATATATGTTCAAATACCCAATTTATATTTATTAAAATCTTAAAATACATATTTATTATCATTTAATGTTAAAATGACCATTATATCCTTATTTCTCTACCCTTTTAACTGAATAATATTTTCATTGCTCCGCACTTTTAACTGAATAATATTTTCATTTGATGACTTCACATTAGTACATTCACCATACTTCAGTATAAACTTTATCTTCTCGCTTTCCATTACTTAACAATTGAAAATATTACAGCAGTGCCGTAGCTGGGCTATTGAGGGCCCTGTGCAGAAATTTATATAATAACTAAACACGACGATACTCGTTTTAATTTTTTATGAGTTCTTCGTGGCTCTCGTTGACTTGAAGTAGAGTTTAACAAATTGTAGAATATTATTTCATATAGCGTTAGCATTTTGATGTTTGAAGTGAATTTTGAGGCCTCAAATATATAAAACGATATATATTTTGAGTCCCCTATATATAACTCGGAGGCCCTGTGCGATTGCACACCTCGCACACCCTCATATACGGCTTTGTATTACAGAGAGATTGGGTTTTGAATGAGAGATTGTGTAGAGAATGAAAGGTCGGGTTATTAGGGTAGAAATAAGGGTATAATGGTCATTTTAACATTAAATGATAATAAATATGTATTTTAAGATTTTAATTAAATATAAATCGGTATTTGGACATATATGAAAATTTTAAGTTTTATATTGGATATATATGAAATTTTCAAGTTAGGTTGATATATATGAATTTTGAACCAAATGGCGATATATACGAAATTCTCCCATTTAGTAAGACCCATTAATACAATATACGCTGTTTTGCAGAGTTTTTGACGAATTTATTTTTACAAAAATAATCTCCTTCAAAAATATAGCTGCTTGATACATTAACTTCAAGTTTTATTTCAAACAATACTCCTAAACGAAAAGTCGATTCACGTTTTTAAACACTTTCGAATTGTTAAAACTTTAAAGATCGATATACCCAAACATTTATTTACAATTATAGATATGTTCATTTATGTCATTTTACATCTTATAATTACATTTAACAGCTAACTTACCAAACACTTTTATTAAATAATAGATACAAATAGAATTTCACGTTAACAACTATATACTATAAATTTTATACCATATACATATACTATAAATTTTTCAAGATACAACTTACATCTAATTTTGCCAAACATACCATATCTCTACTCACTAGAAAAATAACATTTTTTATTTATAAAAAGATTATATTTTATTTATACAATATCGTCTCTATCGCTCATGTATATATATTTTTTTTAAATTATACCAACTCCAAATCCAAATTTAAATCTTAAATCAATTGACATACCAAACTAGCCCTTAATCTAACACATAGATACGTTGAATTTAGTGTTTTGAATCTGATTTATAAGGCTAGCCCCAGTAAACCCCAATCCCCCTCATTTTCACTGACAGGTCAGCTTTCTCTCTCCAACGACAAAGTTCATTTTTTATTTTTATATTTTTTTTAAATGCAAGTCATATGTATACTTACATGTTGATTTTCAAGTCATATGCATGGTTTCCAGTTGTATACATGCATGGTTTCAAGTCATATGTATACGACACGTTGATTTTCATCATTTATTAGCTTAGTATACATGACCATCTTACACTTGCATAGATACCCTTCTCCTTCTTGCAGATGCAAAGCAACACCAGAAACCGCATGACCACCGCAAGCACTCCACCCAGTTAGCATGGTTACTCGAAGTTTAAATCACACCACACATGTTCAAAACCATTTATTGTTACTGCTTTTGTTTTACAACATACGTGAGCAAAGAAACCTTTCTCTTGTTATTAAAATAGGTGTAGGTTTTTTAAGCCCAAAACATTTTAAATAACGGTAATATGCAACGTATACAAAGAAATGATTCGATCTTCAGGACGATTGAATGAGAGGCGATCGACATTGCACACAGCAAGCCGATCGACTGGCAATCGATCGGCACCCTCCCTCGATCGACCAACGATTCATTCAGTGGGCTAGCCTAACATTTGCTCTAGACTTCCAGTAGTTTGTTTTGACTTTTACGTACATTTTAGATTGATTGAATTAAAATGTTTCTAGGAAGCCTTTTAGGCTTGTTCAACCTTCCCCCATTACCTGGAAATTGCAACATGTCGACTATGCACCTAACTAAACAAAACACATTGTACTACTTTTTCAAAGTCTTCCACTCCCATTGACCCAAACAAACAAAAACTAATAAGACAAGAAACACAAATCATATAGAGACACATTATTTATGGATCCCCACTATCATTGCATTATTTTACTCACTCATATCAATTCATTACTATACCTCCCTCCATGACCATTTCAAATTCAAACCTTCAATACCTTTGCTTGTTTCCTACTATTAATATACTCTAAACAACATTTATCTTATTGCATGCACCCTTTTTAAATCCACACTTTTCTTGCCATTCAATCAACCTCTGATTTCATCTAAAAAAATGGGATGTTTTCATATTTTCTTGGTTTTGAGTCTTCTTTTAGTTATGAGCAAAGCTCAGCAGCCTTATATAAGGAAACTGAGCACAAATTGTAGTGTCAGAAATGCTTCAACTTCTGTTCTTGGTTATGCTTGTAATGGTGTGAACCGCACCTGCGAATCATATCTCACTTTTCGATCTGAGCCACCTTACAACACGGTTTCTTCGATTTCTAGTCTGCTAAATGCAAACTCAACTCAGCTAGCACAACTCAACTCAGTTTCTGAAAGTAAGAGTTTTGAAACTGGTGAAACGGTCCTCGTGCCAGTCCGGTGTTCGTGTGTTGGTCAGTTTTATCAAGCTAATGCGACTTATGTTATCCAAGCTAGAGATACGCCTTTCTTGATCGCGAATAATACTTTTGAAGGGCTGTCCACTTGTCACGCTATTGATACTCAAAGAAGCAACCGTACTGTTGACATATATTCTGGTTCAAGACTTACTGTTCCATTAAGATGTGCTTGTCCAACCGAGAAACAAGCGGCTGCTGGTGTTAAGTACTTGTTATCTTATTTGATTACTTGGGGACAAAGTGTTGCGGCTATAAGTGCAATATTTGGGGTTGATGTTGGGCTGACACTTGAAGCAAATGAGTTATCAGAACAAGATTCCGGTATATTCCCTTTTACCACGCTTTTAGTTCCGTTATCTGATCAACCTTCAAGGAATCAAACTATAGCACCACCACCTCCACCAACACCGTCGTCTCAAACACCACCAGCACCGCCACCTGCCACCTCATCCAATGATAATAAATGGGTATATATGCTAGTTGGAGTCCTTGGAGGGGGTGCTGTCACATTCGCCATTGGGTTCATTCTGTTCTGGTTTTGCATAAAAAGGAAAAAGCAAGTGACTCCACCTGAGGTTTCTTCGGCTTCTCAAAGCTTTGAAGCAATTGAGAAAAAAGGGGATATGAAGTTGGATATTGATGATGATTCGGAGTTCCTGGATAGTTTAAGTAGCATAGCTCAATCTCTTAAAGTTTACAAAATTGAAGAGCTTAAGTCAGCTACCAATGATTTTAGTCCTGATTGTTTGATCAAAGGGTCGGTTTACCGAGGTACTATTAAGGGAGACCTAGCGGCTATCAAGAAAATGCATGGAGACGTGTCTAAAGAGGTCCAGTTACTTAATACTATTCACCATCATAATCTTATTCGGTTATCTGGTGTTTGTTCACATGATGGTCACTGGTACCTTGTTTATGAGTTTGCTGTCAACGGACCCTTAAGTGATTGGATCTATAGCAAATCGTTGACCTGGATGCAGAGAATACAAATCGCTTTAGATATAGCAAACGGGCTTGATTATCTTCACTGTTATACCACACCTCCTTATGTCTACAAGAATTTAAAAAGCAGTAATATCCTTCTTGATAGTGATTTCAGAGCCAAGATTACGAACTTTGATCTTGCAAGGTCTGCTGAAGGAAAAGATGGTGAATTTGCATTGACCCGTCACATAGTTGGTACTAGAGGTTACATGTCTCCGGAGTATTTGGAGAATGGTTTGATTTCCACAAAGCTTGATGTTTACGGATTCGTGTTTTGATGCTTGAAATAATGACAGGAAAACATGTGTCTGACCTCTATGAAAAGGTGAATACCAATTTATCCGAGGTCTTGGATGAGGTTCTTGAGGATGTAAAGATAGACGAAAAGGAAAGGTTGACAAATTTCATTGACCCTCGTCTCCAAGGGAATTATCGGCCAGAACTAGCTATGTCTGTGATCAGATTGATTGATGGCTGCCTTGATAAAGATCCATCAGCTCGACCCGATATGAGCGAGGTTTCACAGAGTCTTTCTAGGATTTTGAACACGTCTCAGGCCCGAGATGAGTCGGTAACCATTTCACTAAAGGGGAGATGATTTTGTAAAACGATTTATTGTGTAAATTATCATATTAATAAGTTCTTAATAGTTCATTTTTATGATGTTTTATGATATGCTTTCATCTGTTTTTCACCTTTACAATTGTATGGAACTCAAATGATTTGCAAATAGACCAAAAAGTATATTCAGAAACTTAATGAACAAGGGAATTTTACAATAATGGTACCTATATCCACCACTTACATTTCTAATTTCTTGTATGGAAATCACACTGGGAGATATACAAGTATTTGCACACTTAACGAGCTACAACTGGACTGATGATATGAGGATCTTCGGTTTCCAAACCTGAAGAATTCGAAGATCTTTCATACATCTCATATGACGATTGAGTAAGAACAGATAAATTAAACACTATTTCCGTCATCCCCGGTCTATCTGCAGATTTTTCAGATGTGCAAGCTCGGGCTAATGCTGCCATGTTCAAAGCAGCATCAATCGGGTAAAAGCTTCCAAGATGTGGGTCCATCCACAACCTTAAGTTTTCCTCTCGTGTCTCTGCAACTTCTATTATCTTCCGTATTTCCTTCCATGACATAACAACCTCACCATCGTCTCTAGTTTCCATGGCTTTCTTTCCCGAAAGTAATTCAAGAAGAATGACCCCGAAAGCAAAAACGTCAACTTTCAACATGATGGAGCTTATGGCGGGTCTTGCTGAAGAGAAGTTTCCAATTTTGCCCTTGAAATTGGAATCAAGAAGTATGTTACTTGTTCTGAGGTCTCTGTGGGCTATGCTCGGTTGACTATGTTCATGCATGTATTGTAGACCATTAGCGATATCTAGAGCTAAAGTCAACCTTTGAGACCATGAGAGTTTAACATTAACAGCAGAGCCTGACGAAGATAACGGCCTTGGAAATAACCACTTATCAAGGGAACCATTTTCGGCATACTCGTATACCAGAAAACATTTCCCATCAAAATCATTGGAAATTCCCATTAATTTGACCAGATTCGTGTGGTTGACTCTCTGCAAAATCTTGAGTTCTTCGTTTGCATCTCTAAATTTCTTCACAGCCAAAATCTGACCGTTGATTGTAGCCTTGTAAACTGATCCTCCAATTCTGTACCTTTCACTGAGGTTCATGGTCGCTTCCATGATCTCCTTTCTATCGTACGTTATTGGTTTGCTTAAGTATCCTGAAACCCCTGGAAGCAACTTATCTTGATTGCTCTTTGTGGGTACAAGTTCTTCTTGTTTTGAAGCTTTTTTCATATAAAGAAGATCAGTGAACTCGAAAGAAGATTCGTTTCGAGCCAAGATTTTCTTGGGTTCACGTGAACGATATTTGTAAATCAGAATGAATGACATAATGAGCAGAAACAAAGATACAACTGCTCCTAAAGAGATAAAAGTATATGACTCTTTTAAATTTTTACTTCTTGAAGCAGAGAGACGAGGTAGAGGAAAGACTGGTAACTCAAACACGGGTATAAGGACCGGAAGACATATGGCAGCAGTAAAGTTACGAAAATTGTTCACGTTAGCAATATCAGAAGAGCTTGTATTGAACATAGAGCTCACAGGAACAATTTCGTCTTTTGGTTGCCATACATAAGTAATAAGATATCGCTCTTGATTCTGTAACTGTGTAGGACACTTGCATAGCAAAGGGAAAATCGCCTGATCACCAACAGTCAAATTAGTTGGCTTTAGATTCGGGTTCATGTCTTCAACATCATGAAAATAGCTCAGATTCTGAAATCAAGTGGCAACAAAATAAAAGCTATCGCCTTTTTTATTGTGTAGGTGACATTAGAGAAAGAGTTATTCCCATTACAACTACAAGTAATGGGTATCAGCAAAGCTGATCATAAAGTAATTCTCCATTTTCTGATGTGAGATTGCTTGCTTCTGCTATACTTAACCGGCTGACACCAAAGAGATCAGATATATTCCGAGATCCATATATGGTGACCTGGCACGATATGTGATGTAGGTTTGACATGAACGAGGTGAATCAGCAGAACATGTGAAGTTTGTGTCTGCAGATGAGGCAGAGACGCCGAATGGAAAAAGGAAGAACACGAAAAGTGCTAGCAATGGAAGAAATGAGTTTGCCATGCTAATGAGCTTCATTAACAGATGATAAGGTTTTATATAATCTGATCTAATGTGTATTATGTGCCAAGAATAGGAGAGTTGCTATCACTACTATTATCAAGTAGCTTTCAATACTTGTTATTAATTCAGGTAATATGCTATATGCTCATCACTTATGTGACTTTTTGATTTTTATAACTATAAGAAAACCAAGTTGGGACGGCGAAATGATGTATGCTGCGGCATAATAATGGGCAAAGATTGTCTGATTAGAAACTTTCAAATCACCAACTTTTAACATCTTAGCAGAGGATAACCAGAAGAAGACAACATAGGAATATTAATATGTCCAAAAGAATTTTAAAAGGAATCTTGATGGTGATGTCTACTCTGGAGATTAATCTTAAAGACTATTTCAATAATATGAAAAATAGTAAGATCTGAATTTATTGAAGAAGTAAACCTTAGGCTGCTGATGGCGCAACTGAGGTATTGTATCAGTACAACAAAAAAAATATGTGTTTTCCTATATCAAATTTCATTCTTTTTACTATATATCGACAGTTCTTTATTTGATTTCTTGCTCATTTAATTCTTAAGAGATTAGTTATTAGCAAGGAAACCTTCCAGTAAGTCGGATATGATCAAGAGTGCTTCTGAGACCGTACTTCAACACAGCCTTGTTACCTTCTCTGAACCCATCTCCGTAAGCTGCAGAGGTGTCTGACTCGATCTGGTGTTTAAAGAACTCGCCTAATTTCTTCTCAAAATCGGACCTTTTGCCTTTCTTTGATGATGCAGGTGCAGGTATAGGGGCAGATGAAGATGATGAAGCAACCGCAGTGCCACTCGAACCAGCCATGATCTCAGAATCCAACCACATATGAGCAAGAACTTGACATATTCCCTCTTCAACGTCAGGAGGCAAATTAGAGTATCCTGTTCATTCCAAACGAGATAAAAATTCCCACTTTAACCCCAGTTATGAGACAAGAAAGATAGAAATGAGTGCTAGATGGACGAGTTTTTGTCATTATAGTTTCATAAGCGGACAAAAAACAAGAACCTGTAAGCCGGAGCCATGCATGCATCATCTCATGAGCCAAAATTGAACCTGTTAATAGCCTGAATTTATGAAGGACATAAGTCTTTGATTGTAAATAATAGCATTAATTATGACTAAATAGCAAGAACATATGCAAATTTACCTAGGGAGACTATACAAAATGAGAATGGCTGTCACTTCACATCTACGAACTAGTCTATAAGGCTCTGTAAACATGTCGATTATCCGCCCTGCCCCAATCCTTGGCCTCCTCATTATCTGAAATTTTCAGTAAAAAAAAAAAAAAAAAAACATAAGCATTAACGTCCAACAGCATATGCCTAAAAGAATGAGAAAGCCAAAAAGTTAACTATTGACTGTAAAAGGATTGAGATTCATACAGTGCTGATAGTTTGTTCTTCTGAAAGACAAAGTCCTCTAGTTTCAGACATGTGATGATGACCCTGCCACCAATGGAAGATTGAATATGAAAACAATATGACGATTAAAATATATCAATCTATCAATAAGGCAATTGCCTTTAGGCTTACGTGTTTTTCTCCCTCCAAGGCTTCATTTAGTGCTTGTCTCTCAACCAACAGCAATGGAACTTGTTGCTTGATTTTCATATTTAATCCTTCATAAAAATCTTGAATTTCAAGATAAAGGGGTTGACATTCATGAGTATCCATTATTGCAGAGTCAAGACACTCCAGGCATAGCTTTCGACCATCATCTAGCAACAAATATCTAGTGTCCCTTGGTTCCATTCTTTCACAGCTGCAACATCGAGGGGTCCCATCACGCTCATGGGCTGGACAGTATTTCTGTAGCCAGAAAGGATGTGCCCGGTACTCAATAAGGCCACCGGCATTTGTTGGAATCTGCATGTATATAAAAGAAAATTTACTTTTTATAGAACCGGCCAATCGCGTTCTCAAGATTAAAGCAGACGTATAAATTAAAATTTCAGAAACTTACAAAGTTCTTGCAAACATCGCATTTTGGGTGATGGTGTTCTTTATAGCATGATTTGTGGAACGGACGGTTTTCGGACAAGGAGAACTACAGATGCAAGCAGGAAAATCAAAGTCAAAGTCAACCTAACCATAACAAAAATGTTGCAATTTTTCATGTATGGGTAAGTAACCTGTATTTTGAATCCAAAGTTCACATCTTTTAGCAAAATGTTATCTTTTTAAAGTGACTAGGATTTCAAAATTTAGAGGGAATATAGGAACACCTTGTTAAATAGCATAAGTTTGACTTGGAGTAGAGTCGGACCTCATAATCATCTATCGGTAAACCGCAGGCATGACAACAAAAACATTCTGATGCCAAACGCCCCATGCAACTCAAAACCGCCCATGACCAATTTGTTTATTGCAACCGCACATACCCTACAATCACATGAGTCTAATGAGTCTCAAGTACAAGTACATGAAGCATCTATGGCTTTTACCCTTATTTTTTCAATTCATTTTCTTCTTTCTGCAATAGAAAAAGTGTTTATAAACGATGTACCTATATATCCCTTGAAAGATGTTTGGCAAACGAGGAAATAAGCTTCCACGGCTAATTCGTGGTGGTGAGTCCACATTCAAGCTCAACTGAATAGCCTTGGCGAGCTCTTCATCTTCCTCCAAATAAGATTTATCATCCGCTAAAAGATATTCTCACTTAATTAGATGCTAAGATGAATATATAATTAACAGAGAAATAAAGTATTATCACATATGACAAAGTATTTCGTCCTACCAATTACTTTCTTTCCTTTATGATCTTCTTCAGAAGTAGAACTTGATCCTCTATGTTCTTTTGGAGATGAAACTGCATTCTTTTGATCTTCTAGAGAGGAAACAGAACCTTCCTCGCCTTCTTCTTCTTCCTCTTCGTCTTCTTCTTCTTCTTCTTCTTCTTCTTCTTCTTCTTTTTACACTAGAATGTGCACTTTTTTATCGTCCTCTACAAGGAAAGCAAACTTTTTCATCTTCTTCAACGAGAGAAAGTGCAATTGCTCGGTCGATTTCGTAATCAAAATCTGACGATGCATCCTACATACAGTAGAGAAATTTAGGAAGGTTTTGGCACTCATTTTGAATGTGATTATTTGATACTGTTTATAAGTCACAAGAATAAGTTCTGGTGTTCAGGTATCGTCAAACTAGTTGTAAATACCTCATTATTAAGGGGTCAAATAATCAGTTTACTGAGTAGCTGCAAACACTCAAAATGTTTACAGGTATCATTTTACATGTGATTCCTATAATCAGAATTTGCCAAATACTCAAAACGCTTATCATATGATTATCAAACTTCAAACAATATAATCACATCCAAACACTATCTCTAGCAGCTCGTTTTGTTATAACTGATTATCTTATTCTGATTACTCCTTAATATAGATAAGCACCATACACACTAATATAGAATGTAACCAGAAGTAAGTAACAAGTGAAGAAGGCAACACATACCACAGTAGCAGGAGGCTCCTCCCAGATTTCATCATGTTCATAGCTTTCCTGATCCCGCCTTCGAGACTCTATGACTGGAGCCAGAACTGGACCCTTTTATAAGTTTAGTTAGCCAACCCATACCACAAAATGCTGTATAGAATTGACCTTGTTAATCGTGTTCTGAAATCATATCATATAATCAATCGTGGTAATAGGACCAACATCATACGACATAACAAGTTATGAAGTCTAAAGAGACACCCTTTTTCTTGAAAAAAACAGTTCAAAGCTATTACACAAACTAAAGCTTGGATAAAGATAACATCTATACAATATGAATGGACTCCATTTGTTTATAGTTGATGATACCTTTTCCTTAAACTGACTTTCCCATTTGTGTCATGTATCCATTTATCTTTTAAACACTCGACCCACAAAATGGAAAGATTAGATAGCTAAAATAAAGTTCTCTATATATTTGAATAATCATGGCATTCAAAGCGCCAGCTCCTCATGGACCACCACACAACTATAGGCCATTAGACAGCATAGTCGAAACAAATAGAGCAGTAGCCTGTGAGCAGTAGCAGTTTTTTTTTCTATAAAAACGTTTGGTAACGTAGTTGTAGGTGTAAAACAGCTCCTAAATCCTCAACGCTCCTAAATGCTACTTCATGGAGTGTTGGAAATAGACATTTTGAAAAAATAAATAAAGCTAATTGTTGTTTGCCAAACGAGCATTAAAAATTACAGCACTCACCTCTCCTAAATGCTACGCGTCAAACACACCCAAAGTCTAAATTACCCTAAAATTGCACTTCACTCGGATACAATAAAATTATATAAACCAATCAACAGTTGCAAACACAATACTTCTCACCAATTAATCATCTAAACATACAGAATAAATTAAAAGGCCATTCTTTATGATCAATAATCAATTATTTTTCACAAGTTGCACCAACCCAATCAAGTATGTAAATGGCTCAACCACTTATTAACTATATAACATCAGTGTGTCTAAGTAACAGATAATATTTCTGGGCAACAAAGTCTAACCTTAAATGATTCACTTGTGATAATAATCATCAAAAATGAATGAAGCTCCCACATTTCACTAATACTCATCACCTGCTGACAACAATATCAATAACAATATAATATAAACATATGATCTTTAATAACTGACCATATGTAACAATTATTTGAACAAGAAAATGATTGGGACAACTAGGGCAAGTACAAACTACAAAGATTCAGTGAAAACCTATAAAGTTTTATGTTTTTTAAGATAAAAAATGTTGAAAAGAGAATGAAAAATGTACCATACCATTTTCTAGAGATGTTGGTTGGGACATAAAAAGGATGTTGAAATTTAGTATTTGTGGATGTGGGACCCATTTGTTACAATTTTTCAAACTATTAGTCCACTAAATGTCAAAAACTATGAAACCAACTGCCTACCTTCTATATTCATGAAAATGGAGGCATGATAGCAAGATAAAGTGCTTGTTTTGGCTTATTTTGAATATTTTATTCTTGAAAACTTATCTCTTTGGTGTAAAACTGAAAAGTATAGGTGTGTACAAGATTGGAAAATAAGTTTCGTCGACACAAATGAGTTTAAGCCCAATAAAACATCCATTGACTCTCATTAAAACAATTTTCTTAATAGACAGATATGTAAACATGCATATAAAAGTTAAAAGACATGATTTTAGAAAGATAAAAAGTAGAAATGTAGTGAGCAAATTACTTTCGATAGTTGAAAATGTTCCATATCTCAGGATTCACTAAAACAAAAGAGAGTAGCCAGCTATTTCATAAAAAGTATTGTGTAGATCGTTAACCATCCAAAATGTATCAATTGAACATGATTTTTACATACCTAAAGTTTTTGTTCTATTGTTATGTGAGTGTGCTCATTAACAAAAATGTTGTGAAATAAGCTGAAGAGTTATTTAATACGAGTAGCAAAATAACTAAAAAATTGTGTTCCAGGCAGTAAATACCATTAGAACAATATATGGGCCAATTCCAACACACAGTGCATATCTCTTACCTGAGCCCACTTTTATTCTCAAATACATGTCTTAAATAAACCCAATCCCAGGCCCAGATGTCATTTAATTTGTTCAATGAATTGTTATTTTTGCCAAAACAAAATCACAAAATAAAACAGCAATGACCACTTTTTTAAGTTCCCGACGTAAACTTTAAAAACTACTGAGTAAATAAGTGATTCATTATACAACATTTTGTGATTTCGATGTCACACTAGAAAATCTGACACGTGTCATTATTTTTAACGGGACACATATCAAAATGTGCATAATTAATCTTATAAAAAATTGTTACATTTACTCATATATATTTTTTTTGTTTACGTACCAAAACAGGACTTTGGAGATAATTTGTTGCTATCTAATAGTATAAACCCCAAAAAACTGGTTTGCATTTTAACATCAAATGTCTGATTTCATATGTATCAGGATTTTGCTATCGTGAATGTCATTTATGTTTTATACTTCTTATTACCATATAAAAAAATCTTAAAGTTTAGACACTCGTGTTGGTGTTGTTATATCAAGGCACCTTAAGTCCTTCGAACAAAAGACCTTAAAGCCAGAATAATGGAATTCGCGTAGAGCACATGCGTACTTTGCATGAGTGGAGGTAAAACCTTTACTAGAGATATGTCAGTGCAAATATGAAAATATTTAAATTAAACAGTCTTTTCTATATTAATTATGATAAATATGTAACTTATAATATATAACGTAAAATGCGTAAAGTACTCGTAACTATAAATCGTCAAAACATATATTTCTCAACACTTCTGGTTTTTTACGTCGCGAGTCTTCTCGTGCTTCAATACAAGTTTGTATATATTTGTGTATGTTGCATTATGAACTAAATATTTAACAAACTATTAAGAATGTTTTTTATAGTCTTTGTATTTTAAAAAGTTTAAGTAAATTATGATTTTTACATTTATATACAAAACATCCAACACATTTTAAGTTTGCTCATACTCAATGAAGCAAGCTCTATCACACACATCAAAATGATTTTCATCATTTACTTTAAAATTTAAATCATACTTCCATACTTCATAAAATGATGCATTAGTTTGAATCTCATATTCTATAAAATACCTCAAATAAAATGTTTAATCTTACATTTTTCAACTAGCAAGAATTTTACTTTCAGGTAAGCATTTTAAATTACATTATTTATACTACCTTATAAAGGGTTTAAAACCTTCTCTCCTATTAACTATTTTAACATTATCATAAATGGATTTTTAATCAAATACTACTTTATAAGCATTATTTACAAGTACTTAGAGCATCCACTATGGTAGTTTGTGAAAAGGTTTATAAAAGTTTGAAGAGGTTTAAAAAATTATAAACCATAGTGGACATTGATTTCAATCATATGTGGCATGAATAGGTCTAGGATTTTGAAGAGCTTCAAAGTTTAATTCTCTTGAAGTATTTACTGTGTTTTGTAACATGAGAAAGATTTATGAATAGGTTTATCAATGGTACAAATAGGTTTATGATATAAAAAAGTTTACAAATTAATAGGGTATTAATTGTATAAACCTTTTAATAGGTTCATCATTGTGGATGCCCTTAAAACACATATAAAACTAAAAAAAACACTAATCATCTAAAACAATTGATACACTATTAAAAAGTGGATTTAACGCCGGCAAAAGTGGATTTAACGCCGGTTTAGGCGTTATTACTGGAAGTGCTCTTATGCAAAATCTCTGACAGAAGCATATGCTATATGCAGAAATTATCATATGGCCATATAAGACCTGCAGAAAACTTTACAAAAATAATACTTTACACTTTTTCCGAAAACCATACTTCCGATACTCTAAATTAACGAAACTTTTCAAAAATTACTAACTCAACATATTACATCATTTTCATAATAATTTGACCCGTTGAACCCCAAAATGGGTATAATTAGCTATTAAACCAAACACTTATTTTGACCCATTTTACATACACATAACTTAACCAAAGCACCTTTAACCATAAAACCCACACTTTAAACTTTGCAAACATTATTTATTCATCACATAAACCTTAACTAAACATGTTATAACGTTCTAAACTTCACTTGACCCGTTTGACCCTAAAATGGGTAATTATACACACTTATTCCAAACATCTCTTTAACAATAACCATAAAAACTTTGAACCGGTTCTATAACAAGCATTTGACACCTTTGACATAAACAACCAAAACATAAACCTTGACACTCGATAACAACCCTATATACCGTTAAAGACTTTGGGGTACAACGTTGACTTGGAGCTCGGTATTCTACCTAAGCTCCTATATACTTACAAACCTTCTAACCTTCCGCACTTTCAATCCTTAACCCTTAATCCAAGCATTACCTTCTTAGAATAAGCATCTACAAAACATGGTAAACATCTAAACCATAAGCACGAGGCTTAGTAAGCAAAACGATCATAACATAATATTATGATTATTCATACATTACACATCATAATTCATTAAACCATTACAATCATTAAATATTAATACATATTTTAACCTCTTTAACATCATCAATCAATATCAACAGCACCTAGCACTCTTAACATGTTCCATACTAAATTATTCCTTCCTTTGCTAGTTTTGTCAAACTAGTCCTATACTCACTACCACTTAAGCACAACCATTCCAAGTCATACAATTACCTTAACATAACAAGTCACATAACACATAATATATGAAATCATAATAACATCACACCATAATTGGTTTAATTACCTTGATACAAAACAAATGAAATCAAGAACATCATCAATCTCCACTCTTGCAATCTAAGCCAATTCACTATAGGCATAAACACACAATCAATCAACTATATTATAGTTACTACAATCATAACTCCTTTCTAACCATCTCTAACTATCACATAATCATATAATGTTTACATGATAGTAAATCCCATTAAATTATTAACTTAACACAATAAAACTTAACTCATGATCATCATAACCTCTTTGATTAGCTTATAAACATCATTTACCCAAATTCCCAATTGATACCAAGAACCTTAATTCTTAGATTCATTAATTAACTTAAGATTAAGGATCACTTACTTGAGGAGGATCATTATTAGGCTTCCCTACTTGAATAGAGGTACTTAGACTCCATGGATTGATCATCATAACTTGGTCTCTCCTCCCTCCCTTCTCCATTTCACGACACACACTTACTCTCCACCATATTTTGGAAAACTTATGTAGATATGAGAAGTATCCAAACAATTGTAGGGGATGAGTTTGGCTAGTTAGCACATTAGGTCCTTTAAGTCATTTTCCTTCTATTTTGGCCACAATAACTTTATTACTAATTTACTACATGACAACATTAGTCCCTTAAGTCCATCATGCTTATAATTGTGACACGTCATACTTTATGTAACTATTTACACAACCCTTAATACCTTTAGTTTGAAGCTCCTGAAATGTTCGAACTAAGTTCTAACAAAGAAATTTTTAAACAAAACATCAGGTCTAGTCACCCCTTATAATTTCCACAAGATTAAAGGCCAAATATGGAATTAACAATAGCATTAAAGCATCAGGTCTAGTCACCCAAGCCAAAACTAAAAAAAAGTCCCACATCATATCACCTTAGCACTTGTTCTTTTCACTTCCCTTATCACTCACACCAAAAAGCCCTATTATTAATCACTCAAGTCAAAACCTCACTTTTTGGACCCACCATACTCAATTAAAACACAAACTCTCAATTAAAAAAAATATATTCTCTTTTTGGCGCAAGCCAATGCGCTCACTTTGTGAATGGCGCATGATGTGATGGCGACTTAACTTTGTCTCTAGCTAAAAAGATGCCACATATGAATAGCGTGAGTGTTGCGTTACCATACCAAACACTCTAAAATTATTCTCATCATAAATATATATTGCATCTTAAAGTACTTGAAATATATAGCTATTATCATACTTTTCGTATTATACTATGTATTGAACTTTAGAACACATTATTTGAATGTTTCAAAAAGAAAAAAAAAATGTTTGCTATTTGTTGAAAATATGAATTAAATCGATGTAACTATATAGCTTTTTTCGATCATAATAATACGGCGCGGGCTGTTTGCCAGTTTTATATAAGCAGCATATCAATCCAACCATATAAAAATGCAAATTTTCCAACATAATTATATGTTGTGGATATAGCACCTGCACACTGTCTAACCAACAAAGAAATATAAATAACGACTTGTGAAAAGCAAAGTGACACAAGATATAACGTGGTATCATGACCAAGGTAGTCGTGGCAGTCCACGGGGTCAAACTAGAGAGATATTATTATTTAGGTACGCACACACATAAAAGACACCAGTTACAATTACAATAAGAGGGGTATTTATAAGTGTGAAAACCCTAATCCTAATTTGCTCTCACGATTGCACCTTTAAGCCCAGGCTAACTAAATATGGGCCAAGCCTATGTTCCAGAAGTTTCAGCCCAGCTAAGAGAGAGTCTCTGACCACCTGTTGGAGCCTATTTTCGGAGCCTAGTTTCGGAGCCTCTATCTTGAAGCCTCACAATCTTCTTCGCTTTCTTAAGAGTAGGATCCCGAAGAGCTCTGTAAGTAGAGTCCCACCGTTACATCGCATCGATTAACATCGAGCCCATGTAAGCTTATGCTCAAGCCTAGACCGGTCTCCGCAACTCAACATTACATATGCATATCAATGAATGTAGATGCAATAATAAATCTAGGGGCAATTGCATATATACCCACTAAAACTTGCATATTTGCATATATACCCAAAACATGCTTAACTTGCATTGTACTTCATGCATTGAAAACTTGTATCTTGGGGAAATATGCAAGTTTTCAAGTTTTAGTGGGTATATATGCAATTCTCCCATAAATCTATAGTTGCATTGAAGACAAAAAAAACTTAAACATAACATAAGGGGTTTCCGGAAACTCGATGGATGTTTGTCGTCTAATTTAACTTTTCATTAAAATTCATGATTTTTTCAAAATGAATCTGGTCTCGAAAACTTCTGTAACATAAATACATGTCTTGTTTAATTAATATACTAATATGTTAAAGAAATGATTGTCTTCTTAATTTTTTTACTTGTGCTAGTGAAATCGCACATTTGAGTTCATTTTTATTTCATTTATGCTCGTTAAAAAAGTTTGTGCACCTGACGACTTAAAGTTATTAGTCTGCCCCTCCATATATCGATACACAAATTTTCAACTAAGATGTACAATTGATATATCACTTACTATAAAAAATAGTTCTATACTCGACACTTATTTTGTCACGGTATGATCAACTGTAAACTTTTTTTATATGAATAATAATTTTGCTAAATTAATAAGTGTCACAAATATTTTGAAAAATAATCTACGTATATTAGTGTGTACAATTATAATAAAGCTATAATTATATGTGTCACAAATGTTTCCACACTTTTTATTATAACTTTTTTTTGCAGTTTTGCCACACTTTTAGGTGTTGACATTCAACAAATATTTTCACTTTTAACCATAAAAATTAGGATAATATCTTCACACTTATATGTGTAGTAAAATTTCTCACACCAATTATTACTAAATATGAAAATGTGTGGACTTGATAATTTTACAGATTATTAACCGTGATCATTTAGTCTTTAAAATGTGAAGAATCAAAATAGTTTTTTTAGTGACGAAACTATTCCAAAAAGGCTGTCAACTTTTTATCATTTCCTTTGTTTTGTTGCTCGTTTTCTTATGCGATGTCTAAATCAAACTACACATTGTCGCCTTATCGACTCTCTTTTCTTTGATCAAGTAGATAAGAATATAGCCTTGGTTTTTTGGTTTACTGAATATATTCTTATATAACTGCGGTAACTTAATAATCTTATTGTTAAATATCGTATAAGTTCACTTTACAAGTTTACAGTAAGAAACTTGAGTGATGACTGACAAATTTATATACACCCATTCATACTATACAAAACCCTCCCATGATGTGATATAAGGGGGTTTTGATCAAAGATTTTTTTTTATCATTTATTTATTTCAGATAATACGCTTTTTAACAGTTTATGTTTATATTTACGATTTTAAGTGTTTGTTTATTAAACATTATATTTTATATTCCAGACTTTCGGGCTTATAGCTTTTTTATATAAACAAAATTAAAAAAAAAAAAAAAAAGGCAAAAACGGAGAGGATTGCTCTTTGTAAAAAAAGAGGGTTTGTATAAGCTACCCCATAATTGTGTTCAAAGACAAAAATACTCAGAAGTTAATAACTATGTTTTCTTACATTAATGAACTTTAGGTGTCTTGTCCCATTATATATACAAGTTAAATGACAGTTGTTATAATTAAACTAGTAATTTTCCTTAAGGCTATGCACAACGGCTAACCGGTGATGCTCGGTTGAAGGCCTCGGTTGTGGCGGTCGACCGATCATGGGGAAGAAGGTCGTCGTCGGTTGGGGAGAGAACCATGAATTCGGTTGCTTCCTCAACCGAAAGTGGTAAAGCCACAAAAATCCAAATATTGAGTTAAAACTTGGTGTCGGATTATTGTCTAACGGTAATGAATTAAAACTTGCAACAATACACGTAGTTTAGAGCTTGAAATGCACGGAGTTTTGATGGAGAATATACGTTTTATAAGCTAATGAACTTGCTATTATAGGCTAATAAAAATAGAGTTTTGGTTGGTCTGTAATGGAGTTACACATTTGATGAGGAAGATGATCCAAAAAACAAGCCAAAAACCTTTTTCTTTATAAAGTCTTCATTTAGTCCCTTAACCTCTAATACTTAGACAAATCTACCTCAATATTAGATTTGTAGTTAAATTTTTTTGATTGGAAACAAACAACTATACTTTACGTTTTATACAAATGGTCATATATTTTACTTTTTAAAGAAAAAAAATAATAAAAAAATAAATAAAAAATAAAATAAAATCTCGGTCCACCATGCAAGAATTGGTCGTCGTCGTCGGTCGTCGGAGAGAAATGACGATGTGGCGACGAACCAGGCCGCCTCACAGATAAATTTCAAGAAAGATGATAATGACCGGCTAACATTCATCAGCCACCACTTACTATAGAATATATATCATTTTTTGGTGTACGTATGTAAATTAGTAATTCAGTTTATATAGAACAATTTGTGTAAAATCACAAAACTACATGATAACATACATCAACTTTCGAACCAAATGTACCTAAAGAGAAAAGGACTCACAATCCCTATCTTGAAAACCTTGCATATGTGACTGAATACATATTACATTTAACTATAAAGGATGTATAAGATGGTTTTGGCATAAAATACATCATTAATGATCAATGCACATGTTATAATTAAGGTGTATCTCTTAAACAATACATCTTAAAAAGTGTATACAGCACAAAATCTGTTTATACATGATGGTACAATCATATAAAAGTAGTATAAAACAGATCTTAATGACTTTATGTTTGATATAATATCTACTCAAGATATACTCAACTTGCAAGTACAATGATGAAGCGAAAGATATTATACTTTTTGTAAGCCACATTCAATGGAGCAACACAAAGGAAGCTGCGTACCATCAACTTTAATGTCTAGCCACTGTTTTCTTACCTCCTTTTAGCATGTTATTAGATTTTTAATCAATCAAACAAATGAGATTTTTATTCAAGGTTATGTATTTAAATCATAAGTTCATAAACAAGTTGTGCTTTACAAGAAAGTTTAACATGACTCACAACATAAGTAATGATGCCAAAATACTTTAATCTGAATTAGTCATATTACGAAAAAGTTTTCAAAAAGTGGGGTTGTGTCGCCACTAATTTATGTCACGCAACTTGAAACTAGAAAGGACCACATAGCTAGGTATATAGCCGTGTAGGGTTGGTATACAAAGTGGGGTTACAAAACTTTTCTGTATCGATATCGAGTTTTATTTTTGGTAATATATGAGTTTTGATAACCCTTAGCGTAAATATATGTCCGCATGTGTTATTTAGGTAAAATGCCAAATAAAACTCTAGATATGTTCTAGTTTTTGACGCAATAATCAAAATAGAAAATGAGCAAGTATAGCAAGATCGCGACTTAACCGTAACATAAAACCACAATGGTGTATTTAATCTTTTATATAATAAAACAAACCCTTATTTAATTTTTTTTTCAAAAATCAATTCATTCCTTATTAAGTAATAATTTTATTAATTTGATTTTTCTTTTGGATTTTGAAAAATAATTATACCTAAATATTTCCTAATTTGACATAAACTTATAAAAATTCGTTTTTATAAAAGTGACGTTGAAAAAGTCTAGAAATACACAAGTACTTGAAAGATCTTTATCTATAGTTTTGGAGCAAATTGTAAATCTTTAAAACAAAATCAGGATAGCTAAATTAACTCAAACCTACATAAAAAATTCAAAAGATAACTGGTGTCTACAAATCGGTTACACAAGATGAAGAAGACGATTTTTATTTCGAATATAATAAAGGTATTCTTTTTACCCTTCTTCCCAAAACCCTAATCTCACACACAATTAGACCGATCCTATATATCATAGTTACGTATGACTAAAGCCTTCCATCTTTATTATTGTTTATGTAAACAATAATTGGAGCTGCGGTATGTGATGTTTTGTAGTTTTTTTTTTTTTTTTTTTTTGATATTTAGTTATAATTCGTAAGTTGTAGCATTGGTTCAATCTAGGAAAAACAACCATTGGATAAATTTTGGTGCCATGTCTTCATAAAGCTTTGTCCGTCTAAATTTATGATTATAAAAATCTTACGGCACATAGATGTCGAAGTTAAGCAAGGACTTTTTGATATCTTTAACGCAATCGTATCTCGGTTATTTAGACTGTGTAATTGCTATGGTCCTTGAATAGTTTTTATCGATTTAAGCACATAATTGTTTTTGTATATTGGGATAGCTATAAAGCACTTTGAAGGAGTTTGAGTAAGCTTCTTATAAGATGATTATATCCTTTTAGGCAGGAAAATAGCTAATAAACATAAGCACTTGGATTTGAGGCTGTTTAAAAACACGTAAGTTTTTTATTATAAGCTAACCCAAACACCCTCTAAGTACAAGCTAGACCTTATTTGGTACATGGCCCTTTCATATAAGTAGGATTGTTTTAAAGATTTGTGTTTCATTTGCTTAAAGTTTTGATTCTTTATTATTTTTATATGATGGTTTGATATATAGGAGAGAAGTACTTGTGAGTTTTGTATTGAAGAAAACTATTTAGGATTATCAGCTTATGTCGATTGTAGAGGGTGTTTGTGATTATTATTTTTTTCTACTCTTGATTGTGAATTATAATTCTTTATTTTGTACTTAACGTGTTTGTCATATTTTTCTGGGTTTCTATAACATTCATTTTTTCTTCATATAACCTGAATGAATGTAGATTTCCAACAGATTCTTTGCTTAGTGTATAAAAATGCATGTGATCAACATTAAGGTTTTCTGACAATTTAACAAATTCTGCCACCACCTATGTCACTGCTTCACCAACACTACTGCCGTTATCGTCGTATGAATGACCATCTTCTGTTGGGGCTCACTATCCAACATGCTTCCGATCAGGTATTATTGTGACCCACATGATTAATCATCTTGGTTATAAAGTTTGAGTTTATGTAGGTTGCATATATAAACGTAGCATAGGAAGTTTATTTAAAAAATGCAATTTAGATCGTTTGAGTGTTGTTGCAGAAGATCAAAAAAAGTATACACTTTAGTGGGAAAAGTGGATTATGAGACCTTCCATGTGTGGTGTGTATAATGATCAGATTGGTCGAATGGAGGTTTTTGCGTTCATTGTGATATTTCATTACAGTTGCAGTGGCTCCTCTTACATATGGAAATGGTGTGGTTTGTGAACAAAGTCGTGAAGCCAATCATCGGGAAAAAGAGCCAATTATGTATAGAAGCGGTTGAGCACCACTTACTAAAGGGTTATTTAAGTGCAGTTGGTGTTTTGTTTGGATATTTGTAGTACGCGTGAATTTATATTACAAAGTAATAAAGTATGATTGGACTGATTTTTTTTTCTTCGTATATTAACAATGTAAAATATGATATAATTGTATCAGGTGTGAAGCCCTTTTAAAAGTATACAACTAGCCAAAATTTCTAGATTATGTATGTTCTATTTGTTACTTCTTCTTGCTTGCTGGTCATTGATTTAGTTAGGTATGTTTGTCATTTTTAAATACTACCGTTGGTCTATAGTAATTAGTGTCCTAAATGCTTTATAGTTAGAGTCACAATTTTGTCAATGCTATGAATTACAATTTGGTTCATGTTTGAAATGTTTCAGGAAGTTGTCCAAGTGAGGATGGTAATGACATTATTGCATCATAATGACTAAAGAGTAAAGACTCATGAACCTCGAGACACAATCCTTGTGCAAGGCTTAAAGGTAACAATTTTAACCGAACTAAGTTTTTAAAAAGCTAATTATAAAACCAAATTATCTCATTGAAGATTATTGAAGTAGACAACAATGTTTGTGTGGATTGTGCATTTTATCCTAAGCTATTATTTCTATAGTATGTTTGTTATCTGTGCACTTTTTTCTGAATCTATATATGTAAACATGTTTATCTGCTATGACGACTTAAAATTTAAACATACTCAACCTGACCAGTAATTTGTTAAAGGAAAAGCGCATCTACTTAGACCAATATTTTTTTAAAATGTAATTTCTATGTAACTTATGTTTGAGATATATCATCGGTAATTAGTGGTTATATATTCAAAGATTTGATTAGACTAATTTATTTATACGATTATAATATTGTTAAATCAAAACTTTATGTTTTATTACGCCAAGAGCTTATCATAAATAGTTTAGAATCAGATTGATAAATTCACAAAAGGCTTAAAGTTTAGAATCAGATTGATAAATTCACAAAAGGCTTAAAGCGATGACTATTAAAAAAAATTGTTTAGCGCCTTCTTTCGTGTTATGCAACGATTAATGGACGTGTGGGAAGAGGCATGTTATTGCATTTATGAAGAGAGAGCGGATAGCCTTTGATAACATTGTTACATCACCAGGTTCGGGATCAACAGCATGCCCGACTAATACAGGTAACACATTGTGTTTGGCATATGCATTACTCAAGTCGTACTTTATCACTCCCTTACGGGACTAACCGGATTTTAAAATTTATGCATCAGCATATTAGATGCTTACTTGAATTTTATGTCTAATAGTTTAAATTGTATTTACATACTATATTTGGCTTGGGGAAGATTTAGACGTAAGTTAGCCCGAGCCCTTCCATGGTATTTTGAAAGGAACAATCTGTTTCTGAAACTAAATCCAAAGTATTTTTTAGCAACTATATGTGATAGATTCGTTGTAATGACAATTAAGTCTCTTGGCATGTCTTTTTACTGATCGTCCAGTTTCTTAATAATGTTGATTATGTTAGTATTCTTAATAATGTTGATTATGTTACTAATAATATTGATTTTGCCTGTATAGCGACATGGCATAATTTCATATATTATGTCACATTGGAGATATTGAACCACCTTTTTTGGGCTAAACATGGATATGCCTTAAGTTGCTGCTAGAGTGTGAAGACATTCCACCCTTGGGTGTTTGTCTTCGTCACCAGGTAATGTTTCAAGTTGGTTGAAATGCTCTTTGTTTTAGTCCCCTTCATGTAATTAGGCAGTTAACTATCTCAGATGTTAGTTTTCGATACACCGCACATCTACCCCAAACTTACTTACATGCATGGTTTTATGCATAAAATTCTGTATTTTTATTTGGGAATTACAAATTCATCAATTTTGGTAATTTTTTATTTTGAAATGGCCAAACGGATGACCAAACTTTTTTTTTTTTTTTTAAATAATCATAGTTAACACATATTCATCACGGTTTGTAAATTCAAGATATATATAATTATGTAAGTTAACACATAATCATAGGTAACACATATTCATTAGATGAGGTTGAGTGTTATTTATTTCCATGATATAAGCGTTATGCTGATAATTAGCGTATTTTAATTTTCATGTGTTGTTGGTTTGTTTATTAAGAAAGCTTAAGTTGAAATTCGAGTTGATGTCGTATTAAGGAAAGGTTATGAATCGGTATAAGCAACTGAGCAAGGACAGATACTCACATACTTTCATTTATACTTGATGGATATTGTATCCAAGTCATTATATACATTGAGCAAAATTTTATTATACAACTTTTTATTAAAAAAAAAGAAAAAAAAAAAAAAAAAAAAAAGTGGTCCATTTTTTAAATGCTCTTGCTATAGGAGACATGAATTGGGTAGGGAAATGTGGTCAAAACCATAGGTTAGACGCCTTTTCGACCTGGGCCATTTTGGTCTATTTGGAAAGAATGAATAAATGAAAGACTATATGTAACTGGCCATTGCTACGGTGGTGGCTTTGCTTATTAGGAAACCCACAACGAGGCATGACCATCTTGGACAATGTTGGCACATCAAGTGTCCCAATGGCATTGAGATGGTAATAGACTTGGTACGACTTGATGGGTGCCTCAAGCTCCTCATAAAAACAATCTTTTTTAGGGTCGGAGATGTTTGGGTTAGTCTGGTAGTTTAGGTATTCGAAATGACTAAGATAGAGTTTAAGGTCGTGAATGCCTTTCACATCCTCGCCTTTTCGACACCCTTTCACACCTTTGAGACTCCCATAAGGTACACGTGGCTATTAAAGCCACTTTACATGAGCTTTAACTTTAACATTCTTTTGATTGTTATATAATGTAATGCATCCAATGTCCAATTTTAGTCTACAAGTTCGGGTATTGGGGAATTATGACACGGAGTGCTACTAATGCTAAGACAAGTACATCAATGTTAATTCTTTTTTATTAAGGTAGCCAAATGGGACAGTAAAGCGGGATGGGTAATGGGTTAAAATGGGTATTTTTTTTTCACGATCGCGTTAGGTCGATCTTAAACACTTTAATGTCCAGATTATTACATTCTTATATAAAACAAATTAGGGCCTACAAATTAATTGCAGATACTGTATCATTTCAGTAACAAGTTAATTATTTAATATAATTATGTAAAGAGGTTTAATATATGAAGGTAAACTTTGACCACGTCAACCTGTTGGGCTGTTTATAAGCTATGTCCTTATTTAACCCGTTTTACCTGTTAGAGATAAAAGATAACCCAAATCGACTAATTAATAAGTAAATGGATCAAAAGTGTTGCCTCTACTTCACTTTGTCGATTTGTAGGATGGTCTCTAATCAACTGCATTAAATTAAAATTAGATATTGTAGCATCCCAGGAATTATAATATAGTGTATAAAATATGCTTTCAAAAGGTTCAATAAGTTGAAAACATGGTTTGAGTTTACAAACAGATATCTCTTAAATTTTACGACAAAAAATTTATTGATGCTTTTGCTAAACCAGGCAAAATAAAAATGTTGTTCGACTCGCAAGGAGGTTTGAATCAGGAAATAATTTATATATAATGTGATTGTGTAAAGTTCTTTTACATTTGATTATGGGTTTCAATAATCTAGCATCAATGTGGACTATAACTAAAGCACATAACTTTTTAAGGTGTTAAAAAGCTATGCTCTTAATGTGCTATATATAATTTGATCCTCTTTCCAGGTCTGAATGATTGGGACTTTTAATGTATAAGTTAAGTGGTATTTTTGCGTCTTAAAGTGTCAAAGGCGAGCTCAAGTTGATATTAAATTGGAAGCCAACTGAAAGAGAGACACGGAAGTTGCTCGACTACATATTTTTCAAGGTTCTCCATTCATTCTGTTCCTTTAAAATATTTTGATTATGTAAATATTTTAATGTAAAAGTTCATAAATGTTATTCTGAAAGAGGTACGAAACTAATTTATATAGCATTCATTCCATTCTTGATCAGATAAAGGGCTTTAAGCCTTTAATGGTTCAAGTGTTAGCAAGGTATGTAAATGGGACGGTGCTCTTCACGTGATACATTTTTAGGGGTGAGCATAGGGTCAAACCCGACCCGACAAAAACCGACCCGAACCGAACATCGAAAAAAGAAAAAACTCAAACCGAGAACCGAACCGAAAATATATATCAAAACCGAAACAAAACCGAATAACTCGGTTTGGGTCGGTTTTCGTGTTTCGAGCCGGAAAAACCGACAGAAACCGAATCAACCCGAAACTGAACCGAAACCGACAAAAAATGAAATAAATATACAAAACCGAAACCGAACCGAAAAAAGTCGGTTCGGTTCGGCCCGGTTTGTCGGTTCGAAACGGTTTTCGGGTGGATTTGCTCAGCCCTATACATTTTAGTAGTTGTTATGTGTTTGTTGCTTTTGATAGCCCCTAGACAAGTAACAAGTAAAACAAGGGTACAGTCGTTTCAGCTAATAGTTTAATATAACGGGTCATATTGGAGTGGTGTAGTAAGATAATAAAAAAATAACTCTTTCAAGTCGGCCAAAACTTAAAGGCACTTGGCTATTTTATAGCTTTTACTCTCTACGAAAATAACATGTATAAACTTTTACAACGTGCATCAAACATAATTATAAAACAAAAGTAAGAACCGTAATAAAAACAGAAAACAAAAAATAAGCTATTTGTTTTATAATAAGCAAAAATATGTTATTAAAAATTTTAGAAAAACTCACACATGCAAGATCATAACTAAGAACTAAACAATATTACAAACACAATTTTTATAGACTGATCGATTTAAGAAAAAAATGAAGCTTTTAACAAAATTAACACTACTGCAATAAAAATCCATGCTGTTTTACACCTGCGACACCCCCGATTCCGCCACCAAAGTATTACCGTTGAAATAACCATATGATTAGTATCACACGTAGTTATAACATATATACACAATGATTTTCATGGCATGCATGTGTTAGTGTTTGCATTCGTTTAAGTTGAATGTCAATAGGACTAGTTAACATCATTGTTTTCACATGAACACTAGTTTTCCAACGCCTAATCACATGTTAATGATGTTTACTAGCTCGTAAGAGGACGATTACTATAGGCTCGAGCACATGATGCTATCGTACTATCGTTCTTGTTCCATCACTACACCCCATCATCATTCATAATCGAACCAGTTGTATATATGATGTATTGATAATGTTGTAACTTGTACGTATGGGTAAATCTCAACAGGGTAGATGGTCCAAGTGGACACCAACATCTCATAGCAAGCCAACCCATCAACATGAACATATGCCTAAAGGACATGGTCATCCACTTGTTGTCTATTAGACCATATGCATCACGAGATTCATTTGATGATAACTTTCGTTTACACCTTCATGTATAGAAAACATCAAACGACCCTCAATGTTAGGATAAATATTTCATAAGAGACCCCTTTTAGATGATTTGGTTATTTACAACAACAATATTTAATCATGTCAATGAAAAATAAGAAAGAGATAAGATATAGATATAGATATACTCTCATTTGAGTGTAAAAAGCCTGCTTCCACAACAAGGGGTGATTGGTTATTTATTAAGAGAGTAAAAAACGGCTTCTACAACAAATGTTTGAGTAGTCGAGGTTTTACAGTTGCATATATTGCTTGAGAGCTAGTCAACAGAGTCCAACATGTTATAGACAATAATGTTGATGATACCCAATTCCACAAACATTGTTTATAAAACAATTGGTTTTGCTATCTAAAAGAGTTAAGCGGTAATTTGTTGCCTGCTTACCTTTCATCAATATGTAAATCCTATTGAAATAAAAGATAATAAATTACTATGTGCAAAAAGAAAATAATAAATAAGTAAAAAAATGTTAAAGTAAATGTGTTGTAGGTTTCTTGGATCAAAATTATATGTAATTAATTTGGAGAAGAGATCGTTGAAAAGAAAAACTAAAATGAAAAGAACGGAAAAGAGATCTAGCCATACATTTCAAATTAAAGTTAAAATTGTAAGAGGAGACGACTATTTTTGTAAGTGTATCTTAAATGTGTAATTGTGTTTTTCTCACTCTTTAATTTTAATTTTTCTTCCGATTGATCTTAACTCAATTAATTTGTTACTCAAAGAGTAAATCGATATCTCTTAGTTGAAAATGGAAAGAAGTTGACGATGATGGATACATTATCACGATACATAGGCTACTTGTAATGGTGATCACAACAAAATCGAGGAAATCACTGATACATTAGTTTTTTTTTCTATAACAACCTCATGGTCAATTGATCGGAATGAGTGACCTATACACCACAAAAAACATATCATACTTAAAAACAAATATACCCTACAAAATCAATTAAATAAAACACTCATACATACAAACATATTTCATGACTCAGTCGTTATTTCGACCGGGTCCATCTTTTATCGCATGCAAAACACATCCTTCAATTGAGGAAAGATAACTTGACCGAGTTGATGACCAACTTCATGACCATGCATTACGGCCGGTCTTAAGTTTTGGACCAATGCTTGTTTTTATAAAAAAAATAGAAAAAAGGATCAACCCTTAAAACAAAGGCAAAGATATACACCATTCGCCCCACAATAATAGTTCATATTTTTTTAGATGTCTCAAAATAATTGTTCACTTTTCCTTTATAGTAAAAAAATATAATTTAGTTAACGAATATTGTTTTGAATTATTGAAAATTAAAGTAGCCACAATTTTTAAACTATGTGAATCTTGTCTCCTAACAATAATTTTGAAAAGGGGGGAGTAGATTATATATAAATAGTAATTTTAAACAATGGTTATCGATGACGATAGTCCGTGATTCGGTCATGAACCCGACCAATGGACGCTACTAACACTCGAGCCCAAGACGAGCGGGCTAACAGATAACGGTTTGGGCTCACGAAGGCCCAAACCCGTTATTTATGGTCTTGATATCGGATATCTCTTATTGATGGGATATGTATCAACCAACCGACTTAGGCAGATACGCCAAGGTTGGGGAACACGAAACCAACAAGGACTTTGTGTGTATATAAAGGGCATCTCGCCCTCATTAAAGTGTAATTACACAAAACCTAACTCTCCAAGAAACCCTAAAACTCGATTACTTACTCTCACGCCGGAGGATAATCGTGGAGACAATCCCACGATAAGCCTAATCTGTTTTATGTTTTCTTAGTGCGCAGGTCTCAAGCATCAAGGTCTAATTGATACGAGAACCGAGTCCAAATAAGGAACGCCCAACTTTGTATCAACAAGTGGCGCCATCTGGGACCAATCACTAAGAACTAGAATGACAAAGCACGGAAACCTAAGCCAACGATCGCATGGTGACTACAAGGAAGAAGCAGCAGCGAATCGGCCTCTAAGCAGCCTTTGGAATGCGGCCGGTCGACCGTAAACCAGGGTCGCCCTAGTCTTCACGACAAGGAACCACGCACGGGACAACCCATGCCACTACGACAACCATCGCGCAGAAGATCCACATCGCACCCTTTTACCACTCCTCACCAATCGGTGCGAAACGGACCCCACAACCGCCAGGTGCGCTGGCCGAAAGAGGGTCCAGAGGTGGAAACAGACACCGCGCTAGAAGGAGTCGCGCTGAACTAGCGCCAAGTGACTTCGTGTCTCAAAACTACGAAACCTGGTGACCTTATGCAAGAAGAAGCGAAAAAGAGGTCGATTCAAAGCCTCGCAAGCCCGACTCAACTTCGAACCGTAGTATGAGACATCCCCATCCCGTCACCGAGGAGAGGCGCAGAGGACAAATTACGCCCCTAGTGTTTACCGGGATCGGAGGAGAGTTGACGATGAAGCAAATGACCTACAATATCCGGGAGAACACGAAGATGATGGACGGTGTACCAATGCTCACGCTTAGGCTTGGTAGCCGCAGGTCCATGATGACTTGAAGATGGCACTCCCAGTGAAAGCTCTTTGAGCTCGGATTCGAGGACAGCATGCAAGCGCCCGAAGAGGGAAACTCGTCCTCCAAACCCCGGAAAACGAGGACAGAGAAACAGACACTGAAGTCCAGAGAAGATATCGCGACCGGAGGATGAAGATATGTCTCTTCCTCGGCGCCGCCAAAAAGGTAGATGCGTTCGCTCACGCATCGGTTTTTCAGAAGATAAGAGGGCGCATGCCCGCCAATGTGAAAACATACGATGGAACATGTGATCCGGATGATCACATAAAAATTTTAGAGTCACCGCTACCATCGAAAATTGGCCACAACCCGTGGTACCACATGTTCAATTCCACATTAGTGGAAATGCGCGAACCGTTCAAGAAGCTCCCACGCAAGCATTGGTGGTTTTGAAGAGTTGCGAAAGGCGTTTGCGAACTTTACTCAAAGGAAGAAGTGCGCCAAAACCCCGCCGAACTTGTTGTGGTAAAACAAATTGTGGGGAATCTACCAGCTTATGTGGAATGCTACAAAGACGAATGCATACATGTCAAGGCATGCCCCGAAATACTAAAGATCTCAGGGTTCATGAACGGAATCAATAACCCAGAACTCATCAAAAAGTTGAACGACAAGGTCCCCCAAACCTTTGATGAACTTATGAAACGCACAAGGTCCTTTATCCAAGGAGAAGCTGCTGCGGCAGACAACAAGAAAGGCTACTCAAACTATAGGTCACAAGAACAGCCTATGAGACAATCCATTAACCAGAGTAGCAACCGCAACAGGAATTACCGCGGTCAGGGGAGCGGACGAGAGAATGACAAATATACCCCGCTAACCAAGACTCCAAAGGAGATATTTGCAACGGAAGGCGCGAACTTCCCGAGACCCCCACCAATGCGCACCCCAGAGGAGCGTCGCATGGGGAATGGATACTGGGACTATCATGGATGTATGGCCACACCACCAATGAAAGGTGTCCAATTACGCCAACTAATTGATAAGTCGGTAAAAGAAGGTGATTGTACCATTTAGTTAAGAACATCAAGGAGGGAAAGATAAGCAAAAGACCGGGAACAAGAAAGAAGCACCCAAAGATAAGGTTGATACCATTTACATGATACAATCATGGCAAATAAAGACTAGGCGTAAGATCAACCAAAAGTTTTCTGTGGGCGAAATTTCTTTCCCCACTTGGCATGGACAACACAAAGGTAGAACCACTTACCATCAAAATTAATGCAGGGTTCACGATATCCACCGAATGTATGTTGATGGAGGAGCATCCGCAGATATAATGTATGAACATTGTTTCAAGCGATCGCGACCGAGATACGAAGTCGCTTAAGCCCGCCATGACGTCGTTGGTCGGTTTTACGGAGAAAAGATATGGCCCATGGGGCAATCACGCCTACTAGTCAATGTTGGTGATAAGGAACACTCCACGATAGCCTAGATGAACTTTATGGTGATCGATCCCCGTCATACAATGGCATTATTGAAGGCCGGGATATCACCCATACGCTGCATCGCCTCACAAAGACATGGATGCTCGTTCCCGTGGAGGGGGCATTGTTACTCTCACAATACCACCGCATCACCGGAGAATGTAACACGATTACATGTGAGACGGCACATCCCGCATCAACAAGCAACTAAAGTATCAAACCCGAGGGTCGCACCATCCCGATTACCCGAGCAAGAAGTATCGATCGGGATCGCGTCGATAAAGGAAGGGCGGTCGTGCGCACTCTTGCAAAAGAACTGGATATCTTTGCATGGGAACCAAAGCACATGACCGGTGTGCCACGCCGATTGAACAAGTTGAGAACCGGCAAGGATACTCCCAAGCACGAGAAGCGCGGTCAGCCCTGTGAGCGTGCAAAGCCATTCGGAAGAAGCACGCAAACTTGTGGATGCGGTATCATGCGGAAGTCTATTACCATGACCGGCTTTCCAACCCGATGATGGTCAAAAGAGCGATGGTAGTTAGCGGATGCGTGGACTTCACGGATCTCAACAAAGCATGTCCACAAGACCGCTACCACTACCGTAGATAGATTGAAGATAGAATCTTTGTCGCGGATACCCACTTAAATGTTTCTTAGACGACACAAAGGGTACCACCAAATCCAAATGGCTAAAGAAGATGAGGAAAAACGGCCTTCCATACAAGCCAGGCGCCTATTGTTATACAAAGATGCCTTTCGCTCAAGAATGCAGGAGCCACCTACCAATGATTGGTAGATAATGCATTTGAAAAGCAGTGGGCCAGAACCTGAGGTCTATGTTGACGACCTTGTCATAAAAAGCCATACCGAGGACTAATTGGTGCATAACATTAAAAACATTTAATACACTACGAGAGATTAACATGAAGTTAAATCCTAAGAAATGCACCTTTAGCGCTACAAAAGGCATGTTCCTTGGATATTTGATAGAGCCCGATGGCATTAAACCGTGTCCGTAAAAACGAAGGTACGCCATCCAACTTCCTTTACCACGCACGTTGAAAGAAGTCCGGTCTTTGAATGGAAAACTAGCGGTTTGAACAGATTCTTGTCCAAATCGGCAGATAAGTCACTCCTCTTCAAAACGCCAAGAAGTGTACAAAAGGAGACTTTCACGGACTACTGGCGAAAAGGCTTTTATGCGCCTTAAACAACACATAGCAGCGCTCCCACGCTAGTCGCTACCGCCTGTGGAGGAATTAATTATGCACTTATCTGCGACTCATGGAGTACCAACATGATACTCTTGTGACGGACGGAATTCAAGACAAACACCGTATATTTTGTAAGCAAAGCACTCAAGAAAACGGAGGTTAACTATAGCGCAATGGAGAAGTTGGTCTTGGCATTAGTATTCGCCGCCAAAAGGTCACAGCAGTACTTCCAGCGCACCCATAGCGGTGATCACGCATCAACCTATCAAGCAAGTCATCTCCAAACCCCGACGATCCGAAGACTACGTAAGTGGAGTGTGTTGCTAGTGAGCATAACATCTACTACGCACTACGTCATCGCGGTTAAGGCGAGATACTAGAGACTTCATCATCGAAAACCGGATGGGATGATGCACCTTCACAAAGCGAGCGGAAATACAAGTGTCACACCCCAAATTACTGCTTTTGCAATGAATGGAATTCACGGGATTGATCATCATAGCATCACGATTCTAGATATATTGAACGACCTAAAGTGTCGTTTGGAAAACACATCGCTTGATTTAATAAAACAATCGAGTTTACAAAGTTCGGTCCCAAATGAAAATCAACTTGTGCGGAAATAAGTTTGTTACAATTCAAACGATGTTTAAAATGAGTAAAACCCAGTGAGACGCGTCGTCACCGCGACTCTAAGATGTGTCCACATGCATGCCATGAAGTATATGCCTTAGATACCGAGATAAAACATGCTAAAAGTGTCAACACAAAGGTTGAGTGAGTTCATAGGGTTTGTGTTGAAATGTAAAGCCTTTCAAAATCGTTTATGCGGCAAAGGCATCAGAATCCACTCGGTTCCAAGTTCCGCCCATACAAAACTTGCAACCCGTGTATTCACAACCCATTGCCAAAATGTATATAGTTTATGTTCAAGCGCATGATGTCAAATGAATTCACATAATAGTGCATGACTTAATGTATCAATGTTTACTTGACATAATTATACCAAGACATTCGATTCAATGAAAATCCCAAGACATCCAAATTCAATGATGTTCCCAAGACATTCAAATTTCAATGATAATCCCAAGACATTCATTTCAATGATAATCCCAAGACATTCGGTTCCTGTGATAATCCCAAGACATTCGGCCCATGATTTATGATATAGGATATGACTAAACATTCGATTCGATTAAACATGTAGTTTCAAATAATCATGATAGTTATAAAAATAGTTGAGCATGTATCTCCCAAAAGTAATTCAAAACAATTAAAGAGTAGGGGCTATGACTCACAAGAATCCTTAAATGTTTAGAGTAACTATGAAAGTAAATGAAAATAGTTGAGCATGTATCTCCCAAAACAGCTTATGAAAGCAAGTAAAAGTAGGGGCTATGAAACTCACTTGGTGGAATGATGCTAAGACAAAAGCGAGTACAATCGAAATGTAGCGTGAATCTCGAAAATGACCTATTATGAATGATATGATATGTTATGAGTTATGATATAATGTTATGCATGCATTTCGTATGTTATTTATACCACTTTCAGTTTTGAAAATAATACTTATCGTCGAAAAATATTCTTTTGACGCCTTGACCATTCTTAAATCACTTTACAAGTTTTTACGTCAAAATGTCATCCTACAATGGTTTCAGAATGATTTATAGTGAAATTATCACTTTTCGTCAGAAAATAGTGTCGTCGGAAATTTCATGAAAGTGTCAAAATGGCTTCAAAAACTAGTCGAATGGTGTACGCCGAACGTTAGGAAACGAACTCGACGGTTTTGGAAAGCTTGTATCAAAATCTAGAAGTTTCAGTTCGGGAGTTTTCACATAAAGGTCTCGAACATAAAGATAATAAAGGTTAAAGATGGTGATTTTGTCCAAGTGTTGTGTAAAAGTGAGTTTCGGCAAAGTTTGAGCAACCGTAATTAATTTATTACAACTCCGCTATACAAACGGTTAGTCATTTTGAAAATATGCTGGTGATCTCGATTTTATTAGAAGACATCTCGTTACAAAAGTTCTACATCATCGTTAAAAACACCTCCAACGTGGTCATTTTAGTTACCGTAACACTTGTCTCGTAAAAATAATATAGTTTTTCTAAAAATAATAGTTACGGCAATTTTATGAAAACGTATATCTTAGTCGTTTCAAATCCGCTTTATACGTCCTTAGCTTCGTATCAAAGTATACTAATATATTTTTGATAAGTCGAAATAATTTGTAAAGCTTAAGGCTCGTTTTGACTCGTACAAAACTAAAATAGGTTGTCAAATTTCGAAAAATATATATTTCGTCAAACTTGAAAAATTCATAACTTCTTCGTTATAACTCCGCTTTAATCCGCTCAATGCCACGGATTCGCTTTTAAAGTATATTTTCTAAATATCAAGGCCAAAATTCGTGCCTCACCGTCGGATTTTCCAGAAAAACAAAATAAGGACAGATCACTTTTATACTTGTCGAAAATAGTTTTCTCGTACTAAACCTATTCCAATCCTTTCAAATCAACTCCAAAGCTATACTAATCCTACCATACACCTTCTTAGGGTGTCATGGGTTCCTAAACATCATCAAGACCAATAACTAACAAGGGAATAATTATAGGATGACCTTTATATATATATAACTCTAAAATCATATAAAATGGTATAAATCAACATAAGTCTTGCATGTTTGCTCCAAATATGAAGAAATAAATATGAAATGAAGATGAAATATGTAAATGATAGAAATATGCTTACAAGCTATTATGATGAGGTGCAAAGAACAAAGGTTTAACCTAAACACCCTAGGTTTTTATTTCAAAACCTTAATAAGAGTGTGATCTAGATTGTATATACTGAGCTTTGAAAATTTGTGATCCCTTGCTAACTCTTTGATGATGACCGGTTATGAAGGAGAGAAAACCAAGAGATATTTTTACTTGACTTGAATGATTTGTGTTGAAAGAAATGAGTGAAATGAGATGAAGTGCAAAGTTATACTATCAAGCAAAATTTTCCAACAACCATTAATTGCCAACCCCATAGGGCCGGATTTTGGGGATGTATATCTCAAAATATATATATATTTTTTTTTTTTATATAATGTATAAAATTTGTTGAAAAGTGTAAGTGAAATGTGTAGTTAATAGAAAGTGTTGTAACTTGTACATAGTTGTGAAAATTAGAATAGTATGGACTAAAATAAGTTTTAATGGATCAAAGTCAAGTATATTGTAGTTATAAAATTGTAAAATACATTTCTTGTAAAATTTGAGTGATAAAATAATTATCGTGTAGTTTTTAAGAAAACGTCGTAATAATATAATTATAACGATTTATATACAAAATAAATTTATAACACTAGGTAAACTCAAAATATTGTTTTTATAAACTAAATGTAAGTATAAAATATATCGATCATTTTGGAAGTATCGGATTAAATATTCAAAATAATAACTCACGCGATAACGCTTATTTAATATGAAATTTACGCGTTTATGGTGAAATGCAAAATCATAAATGAACTAACATGATACAAATGATGTTAATGAAATGTAGACTAAACTTAGTCTATATGAA
This sequence comes from Chrysanthemum lavandulifolium, assembly GCA_022545495.1. Taxonomy (NCBI): domain Eukaryota; kingdom Viridiplantae; phylum Streptophyta; class Magnoliopsida; order Asterales; family Asteraceae; genus Chrysanthemum; species Chrysanthemum lavandulifolium. The sequence continues at coordinate 71,022,581 of CM040245.1, read as the reverse complement.
ATGTCCGTGATGATATGATCATGAATTCGCTGCTAAACCCTTAAGGTTACGCGAATTTGGAACACGTAAACCTAGTTTACGATAAATGATGAAATTGTGAAACTTGAGAAATGACCTGAAATTGCGAGTTGTCACAACAAGAACCATGGATCCTATTCACGGATGGATCTTCATGCGTGGACGGATCAGGCGCAGGCCTTATCCTCACGAGTCCTGAAGGAATGGAATTCACTTACGCACTGCGTTTTGAATTCACAACCACAAACAACGAGGCAGAGTATGAAGCCCTGATTGCTAGATTACACATTGCAGCTCGAATGGGCATACGCAACCTAGAAGCAAATATAGATTCCCGGTTAGTAGCCAACCATGTGTTGGGCGAATATGTGGCTAAAGAGGAAAACATGGTTCAATATCTCGACAAGACCAAGTCACTAATCCAGGGTTTTGACAGGTTTACCATTAAACAAGTTCCTAGATGGGAAAACAGAAAGGCGGATGCACTGAGCAAGATCACATCCACAAGCTTTGTGCACCTGTCAAAACAAGTATTGGTACTCTTAAGAGCAAGTCCATCTCAGAGATGGAGATATCCACGGTGATAGAGGAGCAAGGTCCTACATGGATGACTCCAATTGTCGAGTTTATAAACAAGAGAATCGCCCGGGAGCGAAGGGCGCCCACGAATACGCCGCACATCACGTAGGTTTGAACTTGAGATGGTATATTATATCGGCGTTCATTTCTACAACCATGGCTTCGGCGTGTCGGACCCTTCGCAGATTACGTACTCGAGAGATCCACGCGGTTCATGCAAGATGCACTAAGGTTCATGGTCCGTTGTAGCACGCGCCACTACGGTCGATACTACTATCGCCTACGATGCACCTTGACGCGGGATTTGATAAAAAGTGTGGCGATCGCCAAGTTCATAGACCCATCCCACGCCGACCACAACAGAGCTAACACCTATTACGCCGCCATGGCCATTCTATAAATGGGTATTGACATTGCATGCCCTTCCCGCTGCGAGGGGGTCCGAAATTCCTTATTGTAGCTATAGACTATTTCACTAAGTGTATTGAGGCAAATGCGGTCGCGACAATCACAGGTAATCAGGTAAAACGATTTGTTTGGGAGAATATCGTATGCCGTTTTGGATTACCTGGAGAAATCATTTCGGACAATGGAAAAAAATTCTGTGACAACCCTTTCAAGGAATGGTGCGAGAAACTAAATATTGCACAACACTTCGCGTCACTTAAACACCCACAAACCAATGGTTTGTCGAGCGTGCAAATCGTAGTCCGGTGAAGGAATTAAGGCACGCTTAGACAAACACAAAGGGAGGTGGGTGGAGGAATTATCGCATGTTTTGTGGGCGATCGCACGACAATCAAAATTAGCACGGAGACACTCCTTTTCCCTTGTCTATGGGACGAAGTCATCATACCACCAAATTGGGATGCCAACTATTCGTACTACCGGGTTAATGTCACAACCAATGACGATGAACGACGTATAGACTTGGACCTATTGGAAGAAAGGCGCGAACGCGTAGCTATATGCGAGCGAGAGCTAAGTCAAAATGAAAGGATACTACGATGCTAAAGTTCGAAGCACCTCATTCAAACCAGGCGACTTTGTATATCGCGCCAATGATGCGAGCCATGCAGAAGATACAGGAAAACTTGGACCAAAGTGGGAAGGGCCTTATGAGGTCATTGAAGCATTGGGAAAGGGCACGTACAAACTGCGTGACATGGATGGTCGTGAGCTACAACGCACATGGAACATCTGCAATCTCAAACGATGTTACCATTAGGAAAGGCTACGCCCCAACGCACAGACACCCACACACTTTAGTACAGTGCTCAATAAGTATCCGTGTATTTACATTCTGTTTTACTTAGGCAAATGTCTTTTTCTTTTACAAAACTTGCAAGTATTAATAAAACATCGCGTTTCTAGCTAACTCATGACACATTTCACTTTGTTATTTACATATTATTTATGCCTCAACATTGTTGTTATATTATCTTTTACCTACATTGCGTGCATGCACTTACTAAAACCACGATGGTAACAGGATGAGTAAACCTACTAAATAACTCGTTGAGTAAGAGGGTTGCAAACCCGACAACATCGGATCATGCATCCTTGTTAAACACCTTATTCTCAAGACGTTGGAATAAGTTCAATGTGCATCCCACGATGGATGCGCAACAATGCACATTGCGCGTTTAACAAACCGGGAATCAAGACTCTTGCCTCCTTGATATGATATTTACAGTACGCTGCATATCACATAATACACGATTATGATACAAGTACTTAGAAATTATGTTTCAAGTACATTAAGTCATGATTTTCATACACGATTATGAACTTCATATACTATTCGCGTTTATATAACCGTTTGATTCTTAGACAACGAGGACGTTCTTTATGCAAAGACAGATAACTAAGTACAAACATTATATAACCGTTTGCTATAGCCTATATACTATTACAACGCTTAAGATGTGAGCTCAACACGGTGCGCGTCCGTCCCAACCTCTTTAAGTCTCTTCATCAGATAAGAATCACGGCGATATCCGTTGCCACACTAACAGTACCGTCGGATCTTGGGAGATCGTTGCGAGAGACCACAAAGAATGGCCTTTCCTTCACGCCTTCTTCTTTGCAAGCCTCATGGCATGGGCTTCAGGGACTCTTTAAAGGATTTCCTTCCAGCGCAGAGGGTTCGTGATATCGCGCTGGCGAGCAAAGATAGGCACTTGCACCGTGACACGTCGAGCTTCAAAAGTAGTCGTTGCGCCTCGCATCATCGGCCACAATGTCGGGCCAAGGTTAACCCTCCATAATCAAACCTATGGGATAATCCCGTCGCGCTTTAATCGAGCAACCGAGGAAGCTCCAACAGCTTCATCTTCTCCATCGCAGCGACCAGATCATCATAGGCATGCTCGTTATACCCGGGCACCTGTGCGGCAGGCACAATCAACATGCCGCTCTCATGAAGATCTTCTATGGCCTCCACCTTGCCACGCGCCAATGCGCACTGAACAACACCCCCGAAGGCGTCTTTCACCTCTCGAGATTCCAAAGTGTTGAGGGTAGCAAGGCGCAAACCATGGCTGATGAGCCACCTGCGCTCATCAATTGTGGAAACCAGCTGGGGATATAGCTCTTCATCGTATTCGATGTTGAGCTTGTGTATTTTCATCTCCTGCTTCTCCAGCAAGCCTCCCACGGTGGCATGAAACTCCTCCAACTGAGAGAAGTGCTCGTTCTTCCCATTCTCCAAATATCCAAGAGCCCAGAAGCAAGTAGCCTTATAATCCTCTAATGCGGCACGCTCCTGGCTCACTTGGGTAAGCAATGACATCTTTTCCCTAGCAAGTTTTGGCATAGAGTCATGCCTCTGCTTCACTGAAAGACGACCGGTGCCCAAAGAATGCAATTTGCTTATCCGTCTGCAAGCCTGCTACTCTTCCCGAATACCTTGACTTTAGTCACAAGAACCAATGTAGCTTGCGCGCGGCCCAACACAAGCTCCTCAACAAGATGGTCCATGGCACATCCTCGGATACCAACGGCTCGGCCCTCGGTTCTTTAGCTCGGAAAAGTCACACGAAAGGACTCGCCGGTGGCGACTCCCGAATGCTCAACAAGAACCCCAACGGTTTCAACACGCACGCAAAAGAGAGAATTAGTGATTATTTCATAACATAAACATGGAATGTGATAAGTGCTTCACGACAAATACTTACTGGGGAGCGGTCTCAACAGACAGGGGGGCGATACATCGTCGATGACGACTCCGCCAAGAATGACATGACGTTTTCTCCCGGATGAGCTGCGCCATCACCACAAGCGCGCTCGCTTTATTCCTTGGCATGCCTCCTCCGGCTCTACCCCGAGGACTCCCACGCCCCGCCACGCTCGCGCGTGAAAGCTCCACGCCAGGAGTGTACTGGGCCGGGCACGCGCAGAGGGTCGCCCAAAGACAACGGGGAACCACCCCGATTCCTCCAGATTCATCTCCATGGTGTGCCGTGGTAGCATCCAAATGGGACTTCTCCTTCTCGGGGCGCACCCCACGGTGACTGGCGAGATTTTTCCAAGCGAACAACGTGAACAAATCCATCTATCTTGTGAAGAAACAAACAAAAACAAGAGTTATATAAAATACAATGGCGGAAGAAATGCTCACACTAATAAAGCAAAGGAGATGGAAGGACGAGCACCCACCCCGGTCATTCGCGTCTAGGAAGGTTGGGACCTCGTCAGACTATCGAAATAGTTGCGATCGATGCCCATGTGCACCAAAATTCCTCCGATAGGAATTGATGGGAATACGATTGGCGCTATCGCTTCCGCATCATCGCCACCATGACGCTCGAGGGTGGGCGCCATCCTTCAGAGCGAACTCGGGTATAGGCCAAGCCCGGGGAACAACGCTCATCAACCCGTAAGAATTTCTCTCCAGGTTCTAGCGCGTCTAATTTCTCAAGATAACACCGCACCGTCCTGCGCGCTTAGCAAAAGAAACCCACCCGTTTGACCACGACGTATGGTAAAACGCGGAAGAGATAGATGGTGGGGTTAATTGCCAACAAACGGCAATTCACCTCGAAGTTTGTTATTTTTGTTGCGCTATACTGATGCAAATGGGATATGTGTAGGTTATAGTAATTTAGAACGTCGCACAAGAATAAGGAGATAGCACGCTGATTTGCAAATTCAAAAACGCACAGATACCCCACTTTCCTCGGCGGAAATCCGCTTATCGACGCCGCGGCCGGAACTACGGATGCGGCATGAATGGGATATAATACTCAAGTGAACTCACAAAGTTCGTCCTCGGTTATATCGGATGAGAAGTCAGTTAATCCAAGAACCATGATGAGATTTTGAATGCGCACGCGCTGTTACCTTTAAAAGTTTGTGGGTTTCTTGGTTGATATGTCGAGCTTTTTTAACAATGGTGGAAATGCTTTTTACTGTGATAACCACAGTGGAAAGGAGGCGGTAGTTTATATAGGGTTCCACATCCATGCGATGATCGACATGTGGAACCCACTATCTCTAAACGTGTGGATAGGAGTTGCTGACGTGGAACACCTTCTACCCACTTTTTCACATTTTACGAATCATATATTTTACCTAATTAGACTGGATTCACCGTATATTCTTTTAGGCGGGAAAACTTTGAAGCTTCCCCGCTACGCCTCGAGGATTATATTTGCTACAGTTATTAGTCTAGCATCCGCGGGTTCCACCCTGCGCATACTAGACTGGAGGGACATGATGACGTATAGTCCGCATTCGGGTCATGAACCCGACCAATGGACGCTACTAACACTCGAGTCCAATACGAGTGGGCTAACACGGTAACGGTTTGGGCTCACGAAGGTCCAAACCCGAAGTTATTTATGGTTTTGGTATTGAATATCTCTTATTGATGGGATATGTATCAACCAACTGACTTAGGCGGGATACGCCGAAGGTTGGGGAACACGAAACCAACAAGGACTTCGTGTGTATATAAAGGGCATCTCGGCCCTTATTTAAGGTACGATTACAAAACCTAACTCTCCACTAAACCCTAAAACTCGACATTTACTCACGCCGGAGGATAATCGTGGAGACAATCCCACGATAAGTCTAACGGTGTTTTTGTTTTTAGTGCGCGGTCTCAAACATCAAGGTCTAATTGATACGAGAACCGGGTCCAAATAAGCGAACGCCCAACTTTTAGATCAACAGTTATTCGATTCGGTTTTGCTATATGCTAAATTTATGAGTCAAAGTTGCTTCGAGGCGTTAGAAGATAGTGATAACGAGTGTTGGAAACCCGCGCGCAATGAGATTATTAAAGGACTTACTTGAACGACATTTAAACCTCGGGGTTGTTTTGCCAAGTTGCAAAGATTATTAATGTTAAAGGACTTACTGCAACGACACTTGAACCTCGAAATAAGCTTCCGCCGATTTAAGCAACTTTGCATTAAATGTGTGAATTGCAAAACTTTAGATCCTGTGTTTTAGTATATATAGTAATAATTAATATGAGGAACAAATCGAAACTTAGGACTATATTTACCGTATCATAGTGATAAAGCACATGATGATATATATACCGAGTATTACTTTGCCCATATCGTACATTACGAGCGCCTTAAGTTTTCTTAATTAGTGGCACTTTTCTTTCGTGACTTATCTCTTTCAGAAGAAAAAGCGATGAGCAACTAACTGGTTCTATTAATGGAAAGTTTAATTTCAACCATACATGATAAAGCCTTTGACCCTATTACTCAATTTCTATAATTTGCTTTTTATCTGTAAAGAGTAATTGTTATTTCTTTCCGATTTTTGTTGACAAATGACATGAGAGAATAAGTAAAGTAATACCGTATCAATTTGCCCTAGTGATTAGATGTCCAGATCGATGTGCTCACGAGGTATCAAATTCAATACTTACTAGATAAGTATAGCACGACTAGATAAAGAGTTAGAAAACGATCATGAAAATATCTCGATCAAGCCGCGTATATATACAATATAAAAACCATGACGTATGTAGCCTGATCCAAAGCTGTGCTAGCTAATTGTCACGGTTAAATACGCTTAAAAGTTAAATTTCAAATAAAAGTACAAAATTTGAGTCTTCCATTTTTTTATGAGACTTTCGATCCCATTTCCTAATTGATACCATCACCTTCCTCGTCACCTCAATCCCTTTCGTTAAATGATTTTTGTTTTGCAACACTAAAAGTTGACAAGATAGATTCCTTGCATTCTTTCCCATTGTAATGAGAACAAAACGTCGTCCATAGTATTTTGACCCTTAAATGAGAACTACATCATTGTATTCTAATATACAAACGAAAATGACATTAAGTTTGGTCTTGGTCTTCTGATACAGAAACGTAACGCGATCACCTAAATCAAATTATTACGAGTAGATTCATACCATTTACATGTGAAATGGACCAAATTAAAACATGCATCACTTTTTTAATTTATGGTTGTACCGCTAAAGTTTTGTTTTGACTTAAAAAAAAAACTTTTTGAGTTAAATGCTACTTCTTCCGTCTCAAAATTATCATCGGAGAGCAAAGACAAATATTAATAAAAGTGCCACTATAACTCTCAACCACTCGAATGGAATATTCCCTCATTATATTCTCTAGTTTTTACTAAAATAGGAAAGTGGACAATTAATTTGAGACATCCATAAAAGGAAATATGGACAATAAATATGAGACGGACGGAGTAGAAGTTTCTTCTTTTTTGTCGTGTTATGCTTCTTTATCATCACATCAACTTTAATATAAAGTGTTCATTTAAGCAACGAATTATAGTTTTCCCACTACTACAGTAACTTTTTAAACCGCCACATAATATCTACACCAATAAAAGTTTCAAGGATTAAGACCAAAGAAAATTACAAACACGTTGCTTTAAGAAGAAACTTTATATTAGAATTGCTTTAAATGAACTTTCAAATTCGAAAGTCTTTCTTACCATCTTCACGAATTTTCAAATTTATGAAGTCTTTCTTACTAATTTCATAACAATGAATACCATGACTTGCATTTCGAACTTGTGTAAAAAGAGAAATTTTAGGATAACTTCCAACTCAAAAGATATTATATTAGGCGCTTTTAAATGATATCTACCTAATAACTATGTTGAGTGTTGACTTCAGATTATAATTGCTTGTAAACTAATTTACAGATGTGCACTTTAAATATCTCTCTACACTAAAATAAAAGGTTCAATAATTCCACCGGCCCGTAGACGAGGAAACTCATTATATCTTTGTTTGAATGCTTTTTTTCCTTTGCATTTCACCTATCCTCGAAATTTATTTCTCAAATAAATAAAACTAGAAATGTGCTAAACATGTCCATAAGTGTTGTAATTTGTTTATTAAGACATACAAAAATTATTTGTACCTTGAAAATAAACCCTCATACGTTACAACTTTGCAATTCTGAATATTTAGCGTAAACCATAAAAAACTGATATACAAGTGCATGTAACATGAAACTCTAGTTATGAATATCAATAATTCACTCCAGGGGTAAAATCTTGGAAAAACACCCCAAAATTAGAAACTTTTAACCATACAAAACTACTCATCCATACGTATTTACAGAAAAACGTATCAATTAACAAACTACTAATCTAAATCTTTTTTCTCTTTTTTTTTTAAAACCAGTGTTTCGGTTTCTGATCTTTTGACCGACTAATCTACAAACTATTCAGGTATGGCACTCAGAGCCATAAAACTCCTCCTCCTCCCACTACTCCTTCCATTACTCCCCACATCCGAAACCCTTCCCGAAGAACTCTTCACCGTAAAATAAACATCTTTACTCCCACATTTCCCGCCACATCTTTTAGCCAATGCAGAACTGGCCTTGACAGCCAGGGCCGCCATTTCCTCGGCCCCCAAAGGCCTCCTCAACCGGCTCAACGGCAAGGCAAAGTAGAGCTGTCCAGGCTGGAGCACATCCTCGTCCCGAACAGCAGATACAACGTCGTCAAACTCCATTTCATCCGAGTTGCAGATGAAAATGTTAGGGTTCTTTTGTAAAACGTAAGATACTCTTACAGGGTATGTGTATTCTTGTAATGTTCCGTCTGTTAATATCAGCTTGGCTGTTGCTACAGCTGTGGATTGGCATGAGCTGCATATACCCATATGTTGGTGTGTTTTCAATTCTAGAGTGAGAGAGATTTGAAGATGTGTGGGAAATGAGATGGGGTGTGGTTATATATGGGAAGACGGTGGGGTTCTCATGAGGAGGGGGTGTGAGCTGTGTATTGTGACAGGCTGGAATGAAGAATCTATAAACAGTAAATACGTACATGGTTTTTAAAGGAAAGGAAATTGTGTGTGATATAGGTGGTGACGTATGGAGATAAGTAGGTGTGTTTATAACTACACGGTTTAGTTAGGAAAAAAAGATTAGTAAATTGGATACTTTAACAAAGAGTTATAAGTAAGAGGTTTAGTTCGGCTATCACTAGTCACTACTACAAAAAAAGCTAATTAGATCGGTTAGAAAGCCTTATATAGATTGATAACCAACCGCTCTATCTAGGGGTGATCTTTATGAGCAGATGCTATATAGATCGGTTCAAAAACCGATCTATTTAAGATTATATAAAGATCAGTTAATAACAAATAACTGATTTATTTAACAATTGGTTTTTTGTTTCCTGAGATGTAGTTAGACCAGTTTTAAAACCGATCTAGTTAATTGCTATTATTTAAAAAAAATAATACATAAAAATTGGATTTCCCAGAATTTAATCATACACAAACTGCAGGTTTTTCCACAATTGCAATTCATTACCCATACACAATAATATTCTAGTACAAATAACTTAGATAAAGATTAACATTTAAGTTAAACTTCAACTGAAAAACAACAATTGCAACATAATACAACACCCACAAAATAAGAGTTCATAAATCCTACTAACGACTATCCAAAAGTCCAAGCTGATGCTTTGTTGCAAATTTACAGTAGAATGTTATTGTGACTAAAGAGTTCACTCCTACCTCAAAATGAGAAAAGTAATCAAGAATGCCAAAAGAGTAAAGCTTGATAACCTTTGGAACCATATCCTTACGGTGTTGTCGTGAATTCTTTGTCGTTGTTACGTCAACAACACAACAACAAATAGTCAATGATAAGGAATTGGACATATACATTTAGTCCGGTATTCTTCATTTATGCATCGAGTTAATATATTCGGGCCGACAATTCCAACCCATTTTAACAAAAGCGGTCATGTTGGGTAAATTTTCACCACCTCGGAGGTCGATTGGGTGAGGTAAACCGGAGTGATGGGTCCAAATGGGTCATCGATTCTTTGTTTGAAATCAAGAATGGGTCAAATGGGTCTCAAATGGGTCATCATAGCTCCTTTGTTTATTTAACATAGCTCATTTGTTGGTCTACAAATTAAAATAGGTGTGCTTGGGTTTGACCCATAGCTCCTTTGTTTATATAATGATTCCATAAGCAATCTTGAACAAGCATATCAAAACTATATTGACTTTACTGCAATGAACGAGCATTGATCTGATTCCAAAGCAACACCGAGCGAAGAATCCAAGCGGAACCGACCAATAGTCTCGAGATTTGGTTCCATGTGTATCCAAGTAGTCTCGAGACGAACAAGACTCTCTCATAGCATGGATATTGTCTATCCCAAAGAATACAATCTAAACACAACAAAGTTGGAGAACTACATGTTAATAATTGAAAATACCGCACATCGCATCACCCTTTCCAATCCCATGGCGGACTATCATTTGCTAAGAAACTTTACAATGGAACTCTACTTTCGAAAGTAATTCTTGATTCTTGCATTTCCAATAACTTGACATAACAATAACCTAAAAACAACAAGTAAAATGAATAGCATATAATTAAATATAGAATAATAAAGATAGAAAAGTTTTACGTAGCGAAAGGTAATGAATCGAAAGTTTTTTTTGACTACTCTCTCACAACCGCCTTTGCAGAGAATGAAAACAAAATTCACATCGACTTTGAGATATTAATTAACAAAATTAAGAGTTTGAGTGATTATATCAATTTACCTTAGCGAATCACTATGGTGAAATTTGGGGAAATGGTTAGGGCTTGTTTGGTGAGAGTGGTGGTATTGAGTGAGAGTGTAATTTTGGGGAAATGGTTAGGGTTTTTGTGTGTCTAAATTTTGGGAAGCGGCAAATGAAAAGTTGTATCCCGCTAAAATTATTTTGGTGAATTTTACGAAATAGATCATTTATTTACTTATACCCGATCTATTTAATACGAAACGTGTTTCCAGCTATATCATGTCATTTTCCAGCTAGATCATGTCACGGGGTGTCCTAAAAATGAGCAATAAATAGATCGGTTAATAGTTAAGAACCGATCTAACTAGTTTCAAAATTTAATAGATCGGTTATTAAATAAACAACCGATCTATGTATTACATTTTTCCCCTTTTTTCCTTTGTTAGATCGGTTTTTAACCTAACCGCTCTATATGAAGTGATCTATCTAACCTTTTGTGTAGTAGTGTATGTTATACAAACCCTCTTTAAATTGTCATATTAATAGTTTTTGGTTAAATCGTATAATTTACGATGCATACGGTACAAGCTGATGATGCATCTAATTATTGAATATCCTCCGTATGGAAGAGTCTGGATAATTCACCCCAATTATTGGATACCCTCAATAGGTTTTCACAAAACTCTGTCAATTCATTTGAACACTCAAAATTTTTGTATCATATCATAACATTTATACCTTTAATATTTGTATTTTGATTTGCACATTTAAGTAAGTGACGTAAATGTATAAATGTCAAGATACAAACATTTTGAGTGTGCAAATCACATTCCTTTCACAAAGGATATTAATTTTCATGAAACTTTTTTTTTAAACGATAACTAATTATCTTACAATATATTACAGACTATCTCACATGTCATAAGCATGATCTGAACCTCTAATCATGTAATTGATGAGTTTCTCACACAACAAAAAGTACCATTAGAACACAAACCTTTTGGTGAAATTACTTGCTATAATAAGGATTTGGCACGCGTAAATTTAAGATTATGTCTGACTCGATGTTGTTTTGGTGTTGTTTGACTGATAAATGTTGCGAAGTTGTGTGACTGATTTAATGTTTTTCTCGTCTAACAGCTTATGACAATCTAGTATTTTGGTCGATTGATTTGATGTTGGTCGATTGACGGTTTATGACAACTCATTTATGCTCGAATGACGATTATATTGTGATAAAATTTGATTTCCTTTGCTTTGTCGTAATGGTTTTTGCTCGACAAAAATTAAAGATATTCTCGAACATTATGATTTGATATTAACATGTGTCAAAATAATAGTGGGTCGTGCAGTCACACAATTTATTTTTTGAACAAGCAGTCACACAATTAGATACACGTTATTTCTAAACTTTTTTAGATATTGAAAGAAACTTTATAAGCTCTTTTAGTAATTCGTCCTTAGTATATTTGGTAAAATTTTGTAGTGTTTAAGTTTTAAAAAATGTGCGATTAGACGTTTCATCTGAATTTTTTTTGGAGAGGCTTTACGATAACGTTAGGTTCTAACTTTTCATTATACTATGTGCTAGTTGTGTTTTGATAAAGTTGTTTGAGAGGTGCTTATAGCTATATTAGTATGCAAAGTTGAGTTATCAATTCTTATTCTTTAAAGATAATGCATAATTAGTTTAACTTTGCGTAGAAAAGAATAAAGCCAGAGTGTACTTTTTGAAATGTGGAATATATTGTGAAGAACAAATGGTTTTCTTTAAAAAGTTTTGATGCGATGGATCATAATGATGCTTAAAAAGTAATTAAGGTATAATGAACTATGTGATCTCATGATTATGTATTAAGCTATGATAAACCATGTGTTACATGTGAACGCATGGTAATTATATATTACCCTCTATAATAACTCAAGATGACAGATCAAATTATAGTAGCATGATTCTTTGTGAATAACACCAATGTTCATTGATCTTCCTCATCATAGTAGATAAATATCAATCCATTCTTTTACATATATATTTACTTCAACAATAAAGGATAATTTTTACTCGTACATGTCAAGTCTAACATGGAATTTATTCGATACTAATTTGGACGGCCAAATGACTTCTATCTCACTATACAAATCGTAAACATTAATCGGATATCAACATGGAATCATTCTCTCGTATATGCTTTATCAACCGTCAACTTAAATTTCATCTTTTACAGTAGCAATGTCATGAATGTTAATTACCAGTTTACCACCCTATCTTTAGAATGCATGCATCATACAATCATCACAAATATAGTAACTTATATTTTTGTCAATCCCTCGCATACACATCGATTGTTCTGACATATTTTGTTTTTAGTTTCGTTGCTTTCTAAAAATAACGAAGTGGCATAGAAGTAAACAACAAAAAGTAGGGTAGAAGTGAAGGCATATCCGTAATATTAGGGAAGTTGAAGGGTAATAGGTGTGATATACGTGGCATGGTTCACGAGACTGTAGAGCCACGGTGCGAGTGTATGAGATGAGCACGTGGAACAAAGTGGCACCGGTACCGAGCACCAAACCACTGACACCTGATGCTAACCATATCTCTCGACATGCACCCCAGTTGTCATTTTACGTTTATGCCCTACTCTTGATGATCAGTCTCCTTTTTCCCTTTTTAAGGAAACGACAAAGGCTTATAATATAGGGTAGGAGGAAAATATACAAAAATGATGTAATAAAATCATCAACCTATGTATATTAGTTTTCTATTTTCGAGAAATAAGGCATGCATTTAACACTTCACAAACAACAAAAGATGGTCTAGTGATCGATTATCTCAATGTTTTCTGCAATTTAAGATTAGTTCTAATATGGTTGACTAAACATAAGAAAGAAATGCTTTGATGGTTCGGATCACCTCAAAATATGCTTTTGACCACACGTGATTCACTTCCTCCGTAACAAGAGATGACTTGTGGTCACACCCGCTTCACGCGTGAAGGGGGCATCATTAAGGTCGGTAATAATAAGGTTACTCATACGGATACATATCTGAGTCTTAAACTTGTCCAAATAAATCGTACATTGAAAACATCTGCCACAACTATTTTGATTTTTGATGCTTAGTCATATATCTTAAGGCATGAGCTTGTTTTGCAAATGAGGGATTTTCCGCATTATCACCTTCGATAGATCGATCAACAGGTAATGATCTAATCTACTTGTGTTAAAACAAAAATTAGAATGTGTTTATAATAGCCTAGAGTGTATTAAATATTAAATGATTAGTAAATGAGTTTTCATGAAATTAATTAAAAGGTCTCGTGAAATGAATAATATTGCATTATTAATACCTTTTGCCTTTACTTGTAGCTAGGTGGATAGTGTCAACCTCATTAATTAGTCGGTTAAAAATCAAAATCATAATTATAAAATAAATAATCTCAAATTTGGTATTGTGAAATTTGAAGTGCATTTTAGTACTTTTTGCATAATTGTTCAACAATTATATTTAGTGATGATATTAGAGATGCTCATAGCATGCATGCAAAAGCATGTATTTGACAAAACTTTCTCTATAAGTTTTTTTGAAAGGAATTTTTTTTTTATCCTAAACTCATTTTTAACCTAAATCCAACATGTTCAACCTGCTCACTTTATTCGAGTCAGCATCGTTGACGTGCAAACTCGGGCCTCCACGAATACTGTGCAACATTATGATTATGCAAAACGGGACAAACTACACCAAACGTAGACTTGAGCGCGTGACAAAAAGTTAACACGACCATGACTTGAAAGTAAAACCTAAGCTGGAGAATTTATTTCTCGTAGGTTTCAGACTGCCTATTTTGTCGTCATGATATTAAAACACTAACCGTTTAGGAATATTGATTTAGGCTTCAAGCACGTGGCGAAAATAAATGTTTAAATGAACATGATACATCATGTTGCTAATCAAAGAGATAGATAAATGAATACGAGTTCAATTCAAGTAAAAATATAAGGCTCACTATTATGCTTACACTCACATTATTTCACTACATGATCTATCATGTTGATGTAGATATGAGAGATCATTTAAATCAAACCTAATTTCGAAAAACTAATATTCTATACTGTTAAGTCATCGTTTTAATTATTAGATGATAGGTTAGATGACCCAAGCCATATAACGGATAATGACCCATTAGGTTTTGCTTATGTATCTCTATTGTGCATAAATAATAATCAAAACTTACGAGGAATTCTTATCCTTAGCGGGTCTGATCCCGAAACATTGTCGGTAGTCTCGCCAAAAATATAATCGCCACCATTTATTCTTTAAAAAATGCAACTTTTTGGCCAAAATCGTACCCGCATATTGTTTTGGCCATAACCATTTGGAGTTAACAGATGCGTTAGCGTCAATCCCTTTGTTTTCACATTCTACACAAAAGCTCGCCAAGATCGCCTTCGTTAGCCGCCGGACACGCCGCCAGGCGCTGCTTGAAGCCGACTTCCGAAAAAAAAATGTAATTTTCTTTTGTTTATTTGCTTTTGTTGAAGTTGGTGCATGATAATGATTAATCTCATCATTGCCGGATGTCATAATCAATAAATTTGTTATGTGCTTTTGCTAATGCTTTTATTTGATTTTCTGCTGCTTGAAGAATTACTTCCGCTTTTTGTCGGATCTCTTCATCAAAAACAAATTTTATTTGCTATTGTTTTGTGTTTTAAGTTTTCTCTCTAGTCCGAGCTTTCATGATTTCACTGCTCGAACTGTGAAGGAGTGTGAAGGAGTGCTGCTATAGTTTGCTCATATATCTTTTTATATTGTGCATGAATAATAATCATAATAACGTTTGTGAAATTCTGTAATCAAACATTATACGTTTGTGAAATTCTGTAATCAAACATTATCAACTTGTCTATTTTGCAACCATATATGATATATACATCTCAGACTTACAATTTCACAAGAAAGTGTTTATAACATTCTGGTGTATAAAGTCTTTCCCATATGAATTACCTAAGAGATTACACAACTCTCGTCCATTGGTTGTGGTTTCTTAAGTACTTTCTTAAAGATACTTTATAATAGAATTATATACCAATGAAGCACAAAGCATGCAGCAAGGAAGCTTCCCTAAAACATACTATAATTCATTCCACTATCCACATTGCACATTAGCTTCACCAAATTTTGAATAATTTATAAAACATATGAATTGAAAATATATCATGTGCAGCCTGCCAAGCAAAGCTGTATTAGGCTCCACTAGCTACCCAGTCATCTCCATTTTGTATAAACAATTCACAAATCTGAAGATCTACACTAACATTATTCCAAATGCAGGCAATTTCTCCCCTATACTGACTGGATTTCAAGAATTTAATCAGTTGCCACGTTCATAAGTTTACCAAACAACCGGCAACATGACAAGATAACTGTAGTAGCAATGACTAGGACTAGAATTAAGAAATAGCCATTCAGTATCTTGTTCCTATGCATGTAAATGATGGTCAATTATATATGTTTTTTACTCTATGCTTATCTGTTATTGTCTAAGAATATGCAACAAGATTGATTCCTTGTGTTATGATCTGGATTCTGGACTGGTCAAACTTATACATCAAATGATAATCCACACGCATGGTTAGTTTTTTTTTGAATATTAAACAAATGTCAATGATGAATGTGATACAGAAAACTTTGGTTGTTTTTCTTCTGTGGTGTTGGTTGTTGATTATAATAATTGGTTATTGATTCTATATGGTAGGTTTTGTTTTCCCACTTGCTTTAAACAAGGATAATATGCATCGATCTATAGTCATGTTTCTTGCCATTATAGGCAACTTTCAGTTAATTAGAGCCACTTTCAATTAATTAAGAACTTCCATTTTGCTTCGTGTGCTCTAATGCTCTATGATAGAAAGGGTGCCTGCAGCTAGAAGCTCATGAAGTTCTGGTACGAATGTAAGGACTTACGGTCTGATTCTTAAGTTAAAAATACATCTAGCAAAAACAGTTTCCAATTCCAAATTCCAGTGGCTAAGATTGTGTTTACAGGTTATAATGGTCAAATTCTTATTCTAGGTGGCAGCATTGGCTAGAGATTATGGGCTAGCTTCAGGCGCATTCAAGAGGGTGCCAACACATAACGGAAAGACAAACACGATATCTAAAAGACACATTTCGTGAAAAAGTTTATTATGTTGCTGAACAAATCTCATGGTTACGAAAGAGAGCCTAGAGTAATTCTATTTTTGGCAGCATGGCCAACACTTTTAAATCCAAAATGGCATTAAATAACAAAACTTGCTTCGATCAACACATAAAAATCAGAAAGTGTTGTTTGTAGGTTATTCACCTCACATATGAGATAAAACTGAACCAGAATTCATAGAAAAACCCAAATTGTCGAACTTAGAGCCGCATCAGGCGAAATGTTGGCTTCACAGTTGGGCCAAACATCCAGCTATTTGTCATAACATCCGACCCATCATGAGCTTTTAATGGATAATTCACGGGACATACTCCTTATGGATCAAAAGTTATGACTGTTTCAAGTAGATCAGGTTTCCATTGCTATGCTCCCGCTGATCCATGAACTTGTCAGCCAACTGCTTGATCTGCATTGTATGATATGTTGTGACATTGTTCAGCGATTCCCTATAATTTCTTCAAGTTCTCAGAAATATTTCACTTCTGAAATTATGTGGTACGAAACTTCACATTTAGATGTGTGTCTGTATACAGTATACTTTGCACGAAATCAGGAATAAGGTCATCTATTAATTAAAGATCCTGTGTTTGACATCCCATCTCTTCAACGTCATACCTTAACGCCTTCAAATGATCGGTTAACTGATCCAACAGCTCATACACATCACTTGACAACTCATTTCTTTGATCATCAACCATAAACTCATACACATGCCCGTTAACCTCAACAGAACTGACACCACTACTCTTCTTGATACCTTGATCCTTCATTAGTTTCCTTATGTTCTTCACATCGTGCCATCTTTTAGCTTCAGAGAACATGTTTGATACAAGCACATAAATTCCTGAAGTATACGGCTCTAGCTCCAAAACTTGTTTTAAAACTTGCTTCCCAATTTTAATATTCCCATGTATCCTACAAGCTCCAAGCAAAGAACCCCAAACTACAGCGTCTGGCTTCATTGGCATTTCAATTATTAGTTTAACAGCTTCACCAAATAGCCCTACTCGTCCAAACAGATCAATCATACAAGCATAGTGCTCAATATCATGTGGTATTTTGTAGATACTAGTCATTTGGTTGAAGTAGTATTTACCTAAATCTACGAGACCACTGTGACAACATGCAGAAAGCAAGCCCATGAAGGTGATCGGATCAGGCTGTATCCCACTAGCCTGCATGCTATCGAAGAGTTCAACCGCTTTAAGCCCATGCCCATGCAAGGCTAATGCTCAATCATAACATTCCACGAAACAAGATTCTTTTCGGGCATTTCAGAAAAGATACTTAAAGAAGTATCCAACAACCCACATTTGGCATACATGTCTGTTAACGAATTAAACAATGTGACACTAGGTGCTACATAGTTGGAACATATATAACTATGGACGTTTTTCCCCGTTTCCAAATCACCAATCTGACAGCAAGCTGAAAGAACGCTAGCAAGAGTCGTCTCATCAGGAGTTAGTCCAGCATCAAACATATCACTGTACAGGCCCAAAGCTTTACTATACAAACCTTTTTGTAAATAGCAAGAAATCATAGAATTCCAAGAAACCACATTTTTTAACGGCATTTTATAAAATAGGTCCTTTGCAGACTCCACTAGACCATATTTAGCATAAGCACTAACCATAGACGTCCACGATATCACATTTTATCACTCATTCGGTCAAAGAAAGTTTGAGCTGTTTCCAAATGTCCACACTTTAGTACATGTCCACAATAGCATTTTGAACATAAATATCAATACGATCCCTAGTAGTCACGATATACGAATGCAAGAGTCTTCCCAACACTTCCTGGCACTTCTGTGAACAAACAGAAAGCAGGCTAACAAACGTAAAATCATCAGGCTCAACACCTACTTCCCTCATCATCCGAAACAACAAAAACGCTCCCTTAAAATCACCAATCTTAGAATACCCACCAATCATCGTATTCCACGAAACCAAACTCTTATCCACCATATCATCAAAAACCTTTCTCGAACACATAATCTCCCCACACCCACAATAAACACTAATCAACCCATTTTGCACATAAACATTCTTCTCAAACCCCATCTTAACAACCCGAACATGGACCAAAACCCCATCCGACAACCCACATAACACCGCACACGCCTTAAGCACAAAAGGGTACGTAAACTCATTCGGTTCAATCCCAAAACAAATCATTTCTTTATAAAGATCCAAACCCTTAATCATTTTCTCATTATTAACATAACCCCTTATCAAACTATTGTACATGTGTCTATTTCTTTGAGGCATTTGATCGAACATGTGGTGGGCGTATCGTAAATCCGGGGTTTTCGATAAGGCGCAAAAGGCGATTAATTTGCTGATTGTGATTGGGTCTTGATGGAGTCCATGAATGATGATTTGGGTGTGAGTTTGTTTGAGGTTAGTGATTGATTCACATTTTTCAACGTTGGATATCAAAGTGTTGGTTAAAGATGAATAGAAAAGTGAGTGTGTGTTGATTTGGCGGGAAATAACAGTTAAATGCTTTATAGAAGTGAACATGTTCGGTAAATTTGGTATATTTTAAGTGAGTGATATGATATAGCTTGAAAAATAAGTTTATTTTGAATTTTCAGGAGTCAGGACTCTTGAAGTTGTTGTAACCACTGTTTTAAACCGGGTTTTAATCGGCCGGTCGAATCGTCAGGCGTTAGTTCATTGTCGGTGCATCAACCCGATTTTCATTTATTATTTTTTCCAACCAGTCGGTAGGTTCGACGATCGGTCAACCGGTTTTATAAAGAAAATTGAAAAAACCTAACCCGACTGGGTTTCAAGACCGGGTTGACTGGGGTCACTAAAACCCGTGGTCTAACGGTTAACCCGGTTTAGAAACCCGGTTTTGACCCGTTTTGTGGTCAGAGCACGGTTGACCGGTTGAACCGGCCGGGTCGACCCGGGTTTGAAAACATTGGTTCTAACTTTGCATTAAGAGAGCTAGGTGCAGGTTGCACCGAATAAATGTTAATCTTGTTCAAGTTAGGTTGTGGTTGTATTAGCGGGACGTAAGCGCTTTAGGTGTAATAACACAATAACTAAAACACTTTCCACAGCTATAACTGTTTTAGACGCGTGTGAGTCACATAACACATCATCAAAAATACCCCACTCACTCAAAAAACATAAAACAAAAAAAACACAGCGATCGCCATCCCTTGACTATTGGGAAGAATAACACAAAACATGGTGCAGTTTGGCATGCCATTGTGCCATTGGTAAAAAAAAATCCCAATAACACGCCTTTGTGATATTGAACCATTCATTCTTGGCTTCTTGCCATAATTTGTAATAGTATAAACCTCACTAAAACTAGTAATATGCAAAAATAAAATTATTACCATATCCTGTAATAGTTTAAACCTCACTAAAACTAGTAATATGCTAAAATAAAATTATTACCATAACCTGTAATAGTTTAAACCTCGTTCACAGAAGCACTAAAAGTCTAAACTTAGTATTATGCATGCAAAAAGAATGTTTTACCATAATCTGTATCGGGAAAGTGGGCTTTAAAATTTATGGGCTAGACTAAAGAAAAATACAACCGCTTTAGTTACAACCGTCCTTACATATATACATTGGGAGAGTAGAAACAACTCTAGGGTTTGATTCAATTGCCAGAGATATGATGGTCGTGTTTGATGTGGTCAGTGTATACTCTTAAGATCGGATGTCAAAGATCTGATCCCATGGAAGGTCGTTTGTAAGTCATGGTATTCTTTGATATCAAGTCCTCGTTTTGCTAAAGCTCATCTAAAACATACTTGCAATAATAATGATAGCAGCAACACTAATAACGAGCTTGGACATGTAAAGATAGCTATGCCAACTTACTGGAAAATAGTCAAAATACCTAATGAGAGCTTGTATCAAGTCAATGTATGGAAGGTTGTTGGTTCTTCCAATGGCCTTGTATGTATCTCTCGTTTCCTACAAGATGGTTTAATTTTGGTAAACAATCCTTGGACCAGAGAGGTTAGAAAACTACCAATGGCTCCCATATTACCTGAAAAGGTTATTGGTTACGACTTATGTTTGAGTTTTGGTTATGAT
This sequence comes from Chrysanthemum lavandulifolium, assembly GCA_022545495.1. NCBI lineage: Eukaryota > Viridiplantae > Streptophyta > Magnoliopsida > Asterales > Asteraceae > Chrysanthemum > Chrysanthemum lavandulifolium. Next base: position 71,001,696 of record CM040245.1, on the reverse strand, counting down.
GCATCTACAGATGATTACAAGGTTGTTATGGGGATCAAAATAAGTAACACTGAGACACTCATTCAAGTCTTGTCACTGAAATCAAATACTTGGAAAACTATCGGACAATTCAAGTTTATTTTACTTAATAACAAATCTGGCATCCTGTTCAATGGGGCATTTTATTGGATTGCGCTTACAAGGAACAATGAGAAGACAAAGAACGTAATTCTTTCTTTTGATTTATCTCGGGAGGATTTTACAATAATCCCTCGACCTAAACAAAGATATTATAGAACATCACTCGGGATTGCGGAAAACCAACTATGCTATTTTTCTAGGGCCCCATTGTCTACTCCCATTAGCGACTACCATGAACTCCCCCGTGACATATGGGTAATGAGAAGCTACAATGTTGAACAGTCTTGGGAACTGTTGCCGAATAATTACGAGATGAAGCATGAGGTTGTACACTATATGAAAATGATTGAGTACGCTTCACCTAAGAATACGAGGATGAGTTTCTTTTGTGATGATAATAAATGCGTGTCAAGGCCCTTGAAATACTCTACTACTCATAGATTTGTGCCAAGCCTTGTATCTCCGTATGTTAATTCTGGGAGACCAAGCCACCCAACGAATGACAAGACAATTGTTAACGCGTGGTGTATTGAGGTTACTTTGCTTTTTATGTCTTATTTCACAAATTTTTTCTTTTAATACAATAGTAGTTTCGTACACCAATGCTTTAAAACCCGGCTTTTTTATTGACCCAGTTAGTGACTGGTTTGACAAAATCACGACCAGTTCTACAAACTTAGAGTGAGCTACAAACAAAATAAACTTTGAGTACATGCGTTTATGTTTTGATTTTGTGATGTTGTGATTTTGTTTGTAGCTCACAAAAGACTCACAGAGCCCCAGCTGCAAACAAAGTTAAAAACTAAACTAACAAGTAACTAGTTAAGTTAATTCAGTATTAAAGTCATTACAACCCTATGCACATACTCACACACTCTTCTGTTTCAGTATCATCTTCGTTGTTCTGTTTCACTAATTCCGATTCTCTGTCACCAACAAAATATTTAAACCGGCCTATTCCAATGAACTGGTGTAAAAGCCGCGGCTTAATCCGGGCTGTAAATCCTCAAAAAAGCCGGCTAGCAACTGCCCGGTACCGGTTCAACTGGTCAGGCCGAAACCGGATTTTAAAGCATTGTGGATTTGTGGTACACCACAAAAGAAATTCAATTGTTTTTTGCTTTTTGATGGTTTGGTCCTTCCTTACGTCTTAAAGCGCACATATACTTAATCAATACTATCTATACAAGAGAGTCCTTCCTTTTTATACATATTGACTAAGGCATTTAAATATGCGTTGCTAAGCAGGTTGCTGAAGGAGAGTGCCAGGCAAAGAGAGGAAGTTTTCGAGGCTTCCGAAAAGGTAAAAATCGTTTTTGTTGTCTTTTTTCTACAAGTTGTACCTGGTTTAGAATTGGTTCTCCTTTTAAACTTTCAAATACAATTTCAGATTGAGAAAACTTATAGGCGGAAGTTGGAGGCTGAGAATAAGTATTTTCACGAAGATGGTGAGATCGACTTAAGCTCTTTTATTCTATGTACAAGCTTTCCGTGGTTAAGAATTTGTTATAAATTTAACCTTTTAAATTTTTTGAAAAGTTCATTTGCAGGAAAATAGAGATTGAAGAAATCCCTTATAACGATAGAGAGATTGTATTGTTTTCAATAATATGAACAAGGTGTTATTGCTGTACCAGATTAATCTTAATAGATGATTGATTGTCTTGTTTTTTGAGAACTTTCTGTGTCCTACTCATATCATACTGCTCATGGATCATATGATCATGAAAACAAGGGCAATGGAGAAATTCTGATCATTGAAGTCAGTAGCTTTGAATAGGGTAATAGAAGACTAAGGTCACAGCTATATGAGTAGGAGTGCCCTTTTGTAGAAATTATTTGGTCATAAAAAACAAACGTACGTTTGGATGACTGAATAACTTCCTAGAATTCGGAACCAATTGGACACCCAATGGCCAAAAGCAAAGATAATTACATTAGCTAAAAAAGTAGTTTTGTTTGTGATGAGAATTTTGAATTTTCTCTTTTGCTTGTTACAAAACAATTCATGATTCTCCTTTTGACATATAAACAAGTTCTATGCTTTAAACAATGCCACCACATGTGTCCGAGTATTATCTCTTTACGTACTCAAGTTTGATGTTATGTTGTCCTTTATTGAGATAAATATTGTCCTTGTAAGTAACATCTAAATATGTTATACATTATGCATCTATCATTATGCATGATGAGCTTTTTACCCGGTTTCAGCTTTAAGCTTATGTTTCATATCACTAATGCATTTATCTTTGTTCCAAGTAAAGAACAAACAAGCAACATGGTTTACACTGCAGTCAAAGTTGAACACATGCAGAGGTCAATCTATTTAAATTAGTTGCAAGACCTGAAGACATAATGCTTAGTTTTTGACTCACATTGCTCTAGTTTTTTGTTGCTGAATACCAATGAAATTGAAAATTTAGAAAAATGTTAGGCAAAACACTCGAAGGAGAGGCTAACTAAGTTCTTTCCAATTATACTCTATACATGCATCATGTATAATGTTATTACTTCAAGAATTTAGAGTTTTCATGAGTTAATCTTCAGGCTACAGCCTTATTATGTTTTAAGAGGATCTCCAAACTGGACATCCTACCATAAATGCATAATGTATTTCTGACATGTGCATATGTTTTTCATGAGCTAACCTCAAGAGACCAGCTTCACTAAATATAGGCACGAAAATCAATTAAGTATTTGAAAAGCACAAAAAAGACAGGTGTAAGATAAGAACATCACTAGTACAAAGCCAACATTTGATCCCGCAACACCTGAATCCTTAGCTTGTGTTGTGTGCACGAAGTCCCTCAAGAGGATCCATCTGATCAAGAGACTAGGTCTGAGCACGTATTAGAGAGCATATAATAAGAGACCCTTCTTGACGTGTGATGACAGGTGTTCCAGGTATCTGAAAAAAAGAATCACAACCGGGATCGTCCAACCTTCGGCCTCATACATCTCCTCCTTAAGCAAGTTTTGTAAGACATTGCGAAAGTCACTGATTCCTAACCCATAAAGGAACTGAATGATTTTTGCATCAGGGTTGACTACATAATTAGGCCCAAACCAATAGTTCTTCTTAAAAAAATCAAGCTGCAACACAAACACATACACAAAAGTAGGGGTGAGCAAAACCGACCGACGACCGAAAACAGACACAAACCGAATCCGACCAACACAAACCGACCTATACTCGGGTCGGGACTCGGTTTGGGTTTTCCACGATGTCGGTACTCGGGATTAACCGAGAAAACACAAAGAAAACCATACAAACCGACCGGAACCGACTCCGACTGACACAAACCGACCTAGACTCGGGTCAGGATTCGGTTAGGGTTTTCCAGGTTGTGGGTTTCGGGATGGGTCGGGATCGGGTCGGTTTCAGCCCGAAGCTCACCCCTACACAAAAGTAAATAGCTTGCACAACCATATGGAAGTTATCTAAGTAAATCATCAAGCATAACATAAACTCTAAAGAAATCAGTAAGAAATACAAAACTAAACAAATGTCACTTGCAAACACCTGACACAACAATTTTGTAGTTATCTAGTAATAAACACCATCAAGCATACATAACATGTAATGTGGTCGAAGCTATGACAAAGGTAGAAATAAACAAATGCCATGTCAGATTAACAAATATCAGAAATGCAAGTCGTTTATAACATGTCAACCTACACAAAACTTATTAATAATACCAGTCGGGGCATACCAGGCTCACAAATTCTTCTGCTCCAAAAAATGGCACTACTGATGTTTCATAAGTTTGGTATAGTCTACGTACATCAACGTTAATTCATTTCAATTTTATTTAACTTTGTTGAGGCTTATACATCACAGATTTTCATTATAACTTTGTTACTTTCACATGCTATGTCGTGAGATATTTCTTTTCATAACTTTTGATAATGTAAAACACATGCCCACATAACTCATACCAAACAGTCAAAACACCAAGTAAACTCAAATATGCAGTGATAAAACGAATGAGTGTTTTTTGTAACATAAAGGCTGCCAGATTTGTAAATATTTTTCTCTTGTGTTTTGTCTGATACGCTTTATGAAACTATTATTCTCCTACTGTGATTCTTTAACTTTGACATACCATGTATAGGCGAGATGTTGATTTTGATCGGTTACCTTAGCTTTGATTGTGCAAGTTTCACATATGACATTCTTCTTGAACTTTGTTTTGATCGAATCAATATTGATTTATGCTATCCTTATGATGTTTCTGGTACTTAGATTGCGATTGATTAAGCAAAGCAAGGGTTATGTGATTCTTGTTTTCTTGTGAGTTTTTCATGCGATTCTTGTGTGTTTGTGATTGCAGACCACCAAGTATGTAGCAACTGCAAACAAATTCCTCCTCATGAGAAGTTTCGGCTACCTACCAATTCCATCCATATTAATTATGTATGGTTTTAGGGCCACCTATGAGCACATGCAGGTTTTTAGTGATGTCCATGGATTATTTTTCAAGTCATCCTATTCAGCGTAGCATCTCTTGGGGATATGGCTGTTTACGCCTTTGCACAAGGAGTTGAATCAAACATGCCTTCTGTTAAATCAAACATGTCAAGAAAGATCGGCATTTTTAAGCTCTTTACGTTCAAGTGCTTTAAGTGACTAAAGAAAAACTTTTGGAAAACAACTTGTGAACTTGCAATATGAAGAAATTCAACCCTTTAATAACTACCGACCCCAAATAAACACACATAAGAATCATACTTTTCCAAATCTCATAAGACTAAAACACATGCCACCCTTCAATAATTCAAATTTGTTAATAAGCATGAAATTACTAACTGCCTGTTTGACTGGCAATCTTCTCTGCGTTAACTTGTGCGTGTTATAATCATTATGAATGTAGTCTAGTCAACGAGCAACACGGTTGTATGGTACATATCTGCACGTTTAGGTTACTTGGTTAAATCTCCACAAATTTCTTAATGAAAATAACGTCATGAGTTTTACGAGCAGGTGAGAGGATGAAACGAGGAAATGTTTTTGCTACGAAGAAATATATTTGGGAATCAACCAGTGATTTAAACTACTTCATCTACATTTTAATCATATTTATCACAATCTTGTAAAAACAGATATTTATCAGTTTTAAAAACTTTCTTAAACTAAAAGATCCATAAGTACTAAGCTACTACTCCGTATTTGACATACTTTGATCAAGCTGTTAACGCACATTAATTAACAAACATATATACACGAAGATGAAGCTAGATATACCTTAGAAATAAGCTGCCTCTTGCTATCCTTTTTAGCCTTCTTCTTCTGATGAAAAGGGGAGCTAGGTTTTGACAAAGAGAAGTGGGCTATAAATTGTTGGGCTGGGCTTAAGAAAAATACATCGGCTTTATACAGCCATACGTATTGTATATGCTCTTTGTATGAATTATCGTTACAAACTCTGAAGTACAAACTAGCTAGATATGGTCGTGTTTGATGTGGTCGAGTGTATACTCTTAAGATCGGATGTGAAAGATCTGATCTCATGGAAGGTTGTTTGTAAGACATGGTATTCTTTGATATCAAGTCCTCGTTTTGTTATAGCTCATCTAAAGACAACTTGCGATAATAATTATAGTAGAAACTCTGGTAACGAGCTTGGTCATGTAAGGATAGCTATGCCAACATATTGGAAGATACCTAATGAGAGGTCGTATCAACACAATCCTTGGAAGGTTGTTGGTTCTTCCAATGGCCTTGTATGCATCTCTCCTTATGGACTACATGCTCTAATTTTGGTAAGCAATCCCTGGACCAGAGAGATTAGAAAACTGCCGATGGCGCCCATGGTTTCTGAAAAGAACACGAGTGGGCTATGTTTAGGTTTTGGTTATGATTCATCCACGGATGATTACAAGGTTGTCATGGGGATCAAGAAAAGTAATGATGTGGCACTCGTTCAAGTCTTATCATTGAAATCCAACACTTGAAACTTATTGGACAATTCAATTATAGGTTTCTCTATGACATGCCAGGTATGTTGCTTAATGGGAAACTTCATTGGATTGTGTTTGATTATAACACTAGGAAGAAAGAGAAAGAAAGCAATCCTTTCTTTTGATTTATCTCGGGAGGAATTTAAAGTAATCCTCAACCTAATGACTCAAAATATGTATCGGCTTACACCTTCCTGGGGATTGTGGAAGACCAACTATGCATATTTAAGATTAACGAAGACAAAGACAACCATCTCCCGCGTGACATATGGGTAATGAGAAGCTACAATGTTGAACAGTCTTGGGAACTTTTTCCGAATAATTACGAGATGAAGCATGAGGTTGTACACCATATGAAAATTATTGAGTACTATTCACCTAATAATAAGAGGATGAGTTTCTTTGTGATGATCATAAATGCTTGTCAAGGGTGTGGAGATATATTGTTGCTCATAGATTTGTGCCAAGCCTTGTATCACCGTATGCCGGAGACCAAGCCACGCTAAGAATAACAAGACTAGTGTTAAAGCATGGAGTATTAAGGTTGGTTTTGCTTATTATGTTATTGTGATTTAAATAATTATCTTTAGGGGGCGGACCAAGGGGTTCATGTGAATCACATTATTTTTGTCGCTTAGTGTAAAAGCGAAAGTTCAATATAGGCAAAATTTATAATAGATCCAATCAACCAATAATAATAATTCGTTTTTATTATGATAAACTTTCACCCTTTTTAAAAATTAAATATCTCGCAAACCGTTAATCGTTCTGTGATAAAAATTATCTTATCGTGACGAGAATTAAATTATCTTTCTATAGATATGCACTTCTATATATTTTAACAACTTTTTTTTTCGAAATTTGATTGAACGAAATCGTATATGATTTGTGAAAATCATATATGATTCGATTTTCTGAATCACATATGATTTTGAGAATCATATATGATTGTAAAATCATATATGATCGTAAAAATCAAATCATACATGATTTTAAAATCATATATGATTCGTAAAAATTATATATGATTTTTTCGGACGAATTTTGAAAAAATGTTTGTCGAAAGTATATAACAATGCGTATCATGAAAGATAATTTAATCTCGTTATGATGTGTATTTTTCGCGAAAATTCTACCATTTGCGAGATATGTTGTTTTAAAAAAGGTGGAATATGATTTAAATAAAAATGGATGGGTATGATTCAATCCAATGGTCTATGACAAATATGAGTTACGTGGATCTCAACTCTAGTGTAAATATGTGTCAAAATCCCGATTTCTTCAAAATGAACATGGTCCAAAATTTTGTGTTAGATCATCTCTTATTTGGTTAATTTATTATATTTTCATAAATAGAGTTTGTAAACGCCATTAATTATAATTTAGATTTGTCATATTCCTTTAGATTATCGCATTTGTGACTCGATACACTTGTTTTATATCCCTAATAATTGCTTTCTTAGTGTCCTCATGTTTTGGACCAAAGCGGAGTTATTGTAGTAAATTTGTTTTCTAATTGGTTTTGCTTACACACACGCAACTGTCTTCCAAATTTAGTCGCCTTAAGTTAACTCAATCAATGATCGTCATAGAAGAATCTTACTTGTACCCTTGAAGAAGATAAGCTAACGCTTAGATTTATAATAGGAAAAAAAAAAGTAGACACTACCTTATATTTGTATGATGAAGAGATGGTCCATTGATTAAGAGGATGTTTGGGATTCCTTTAAGTAGCTTATAAGTACTTATCTTTAAGCATAAACATATGCAGAAAATATAAGCAATCCCAAACACCCTTAAGGTCTTTTGATGTATCGGCTAGTTCTTAGAATTAGGAATTGAAGAACATAAACTTTCTAACGAGCAAGGTCTATTATGAGAAGCCACATTGCAAAATCGATCCAAAGAGGATGGTAATTAAGGTGCGATCTAGTTATGTTTTTCAAGGTCCTTTTCTGTTTGATAGATATAGTACAGATGACTATAGATTACCTCATCAATGGCCTAAATGCATATCCACCATATGTAAATTGAATATTGATCTTAGTTGAGCCTAATATATGTATATGTTTTGGCAAGGCTTTTGAAGGAGAAGAAGGCCAACACTCGCAGCCCATGTTAAGGAGGATTATTATTAAGGCTTCCGAAAAGGTAATGATAAGTTTTTCTGTTGTCTTGTATTCCACAAGTTGTACCCAGTTTAGAATTAGTTTTCCTATTAAAAATTTCGAATACAATTGCAGGAAACGAGAAAATTTGAGGAAGTCTATAGGCGGGAAGTTGGAGACAATGATAATTTATTTTTCCACAATCATGGTGAGACTCGGTCCTTTTTCTTCTACAAGCTTTACCCTGTTTAGAATCTGTTATAAATCTAGCTATTTTAATTTTTGGAAAATTCATGTGCAGGAAATAAAGAGATTGAAGAAATACTTACTAAAATAGAGGGCGTCACTCTTTCTGCAGAAAGAGGAAGAGGCGGAAGAATTAGAGAAAGAGGAACAAGAAGAACAAGTCAAATAATGAAGTCCTTAATAAAAGTCTATCCTGCATGTTTAATAATATGAACAATGTGTTATTGCTGTAATGGATAAGTTTAGTAAATAAATTGTCTTGAATTTTGCTATGCGTTAACAAGGCCATGTTTAAGATTTTAGAGCATGTTTGATATGATTCTTACATGATGATAATACATAAATAACTCATAATACTCGAATAGGTAAATTAAACAAAAATCGGCTTGGGCATTATGAGCTTATAAATGATCTCAAACTCAACAAGGTTCAAACTCAACAAATACGGAGTAACATATTTAAAGTACCTATTACACAATTGCACTTTTGAGAAAATTGTTTTGTATATTTTTTATATCCCGAAAACAAAATACAAAAGTTGACCGGTTGAGAAGCTCTTGTGCCGCACCCCTTTAGTCCAACTATATTTGGGTGGCACAACGATTAAAAGATTGTAAGTTTAAGTCTCGATACATATGTGATATACTGATATATGTGATGTAAGTTGTAAAAATTTGTCAGGTTTAGAAAGGTAAGAAATGTTTATAAGTTATTTGAACTTTGACTTAAGTTTGACTTGGGCTCATAGAAAAGAATAAAACAAAAAACATATAGGTTATGATTTGATACCGTTAAACTTAAACAACCTTTAACCGCCAAAACAGTGTTTGAGCAAAACCCTAATTGCTTTAACTAATATATGCATTCACTAATTAACCAAAAATGTTACCAAAGCTACCAATTAACCTCCCACCCCATCTTACCCTCAAACTCATCAAAACATATTGCGATTCGGGCGATTTACGCCGTGCACGCCAACTGTTTGATAAAATTCCCACCCCAGATTTACACTCGTCGACAGTTTTAATCTCAGCTTATACAAAACAAGGTTTACAAAAGGAGGCTATAAGTTTATATACTCGTTTGAGGGACGGAGGAGCCCAGCGGATAAATTTGTGCTTTTGTCGTTTGTTAAGGCGTGTGCTACATCTAGAGATGTTAATGAGGCTCAGAGGGCGTATAGAGATGCGGTTGCTTTTGGGTTGGATAAGGATATTTTGTTGGGCAATGCGATGATTGATATGTTTGGGAAGTGTAAGTGTGTTGATGGGGCGAAAAGGCGTTTGAGGAATTGGAGTTTAGAGATGTGATTACGTGGACGTCGATGTGTTCGTGTTATGTTAGTTGTGGGAAGGTGAGGCAGGGTTTGGAGATGTTTAGAGATGTGTTTGGATGGAGTGAGGCCTAATTGGTTTCAGTTTCACGATTCTTCCTCGTGTTCTGATTTGAAGTGTTTGAATTTGGGTCGAGAGATACATGGGTTTGTGGTGAAAAATGGGTTGGGCGGGAATGTGTTTATTAGTAGTGCGCTTGTGGATATGTATGCTAGTTGCTTATGTCTTAGACAAGCTGAATTGGTGTTTAATCGTATGAGTAATAGAGATATTGTGTCGTATAATGTGATGATATCAGCGTATTTTGAGAACGGAGAAGCTGTGAAAGCACTTGCTATATTCGAAAGGATGAAGAGTGAAGGCTTGAGATTAAACTATGCATCTTGGAATGCTGTTATATGTGGGTCTTTACAAGCTGGACGAACACAACAAGCATTGGAGTTACTTGCTGAAATGCAAAAAGCGGGATTTAGCCCTAATCAAATTACTTTGACAGCTGTCTTGACCGCCTGTACAAATTTAGAAAGCTTGCGGGGAGGTAAGGAGACACATGGTTATATCTACAGGCATTGTATTTTGGATGATACGACAGCCTTAACTGCTCTTGTTTTCATGTATGCAAAATGTGGCAAACTTGAATTGTCTCGAAAGGCTTTTGAGATGATGTCTAAAAGAGATACCGTTGCTTGGAACACAATGATTATTGCAAATTCAATGCACGGGAATGGTGAGGAAGCCTTGGTGCTATTTAATAAAATGCTAAAGTCGGGTGCCAAACCCAATGCGGTTACTTTTACGGGTGTTCTTTCTGGTTGTAGCCACTCACGTCTAGTAGATGAGGGTCTCTCTGTTTTCAACTCAATGAGACGGGTTCATTTGGTTGAGCCAGATGCTGAGCATCACTCTTGTATAGTAGACGTTCTAAGTCGTGCTGGTCGTTTAGAAGAGGCATATCGTTTCATACAAGATATGGTAATTGAACCAACTGCTTCTGCTTGGGGAGCCTTGCTTGGTGCTTGTAGAGTTTACAAGAACGTTGATATGGCAAGAATTGCTGCAAAACGGCTATTTGAGATTGAGCCTCACAATCCCGGGAATTATGTTCTACTATCTAACATTTTAGTTAATGCCAAACTATGGGGTGAAGCTTCAGAAACTAGAAAAATAATGAAAGATAAAGGAATCAAGAAAGAGCCAGGTTGTAGTTGGGTGCGAGTCAAGAATAAGGTACACACTTTTGTGGTTGCCGATAAGAGCAATGAACATAGCATAGCTATTTACAAGTTCTTAAGTGATATGAGTGAAAAATGCGGCAAGCGGATACTTGCCTGACACAGAGTTTGTCCTTCAAGATCTTGACAGTGAAGAAAGCAGATACCTTGTGTAATCACTGTGAGAAACTTGCTGTGGCTTTTGGTTTACTAAATTTAAACGGTGAGTCATCGATTACTGTGTTCAAGAATTTGAGAATCTGTGGGACTGCCATAATGCCATCAAGTTTATGGCAAAATTGTTGGTGTGACGATAGTTGTGAGAGATGCATTAAGATTTCATCATTTTAAAGATGGACATTGTTCCTGTAAAGATTTTTGGTAATACATGATTATAAATTATGGCAATTTTTTAAGAACATGTAACATAGCATTGATTGTAAGAATTCTTGATAATATACATGCAAGATAATCTCAATAGCTCTCCATTGGGGTCAGAGAAAAGGTTTTCAAACACCACCTTTTTATAGTTGAGCACAAAATCAGAAAGCAAATACATGATGCTACAAACACACGCTATCACTCCAACTGTGAATACCAGACACCCTGGATTTTGACATCCTTGGGAACCTTGGCACCCAAATCAGTATCAGAAGGCTGGATGCTCTCGAACACACCAATCAGTTCACCAGTCTCGGGCTTGCTTGAGGTTACAGTCAAAGTGATTTTCCCTTTTGATGCTGCAACGTTCTTTACATTCTCCTTAGAAAGCTCCTCTTCATCTCCTCTACCTCCTGCTGGCAGAGCAACTGCATTGTCGTAACCGGTGGAGCCACCTCTGCCCTTTGGGTCAAGGAAAGAAGAACCTCTGTATGATGGCACTAGAAAATCCCCACCAAAGCTGTCTGGTTTACCAGATGCTACAAGTTCCTTGATTGTAAACAGGAAGGGCACACGTTCACCTCCTGGAAGCTGAACCGTGACCGCAGCGTAATCAATCCCGTCCTTTTCCTCAAATTTGACGGTGCCATCGGGAGATACTTCAAATGGGCCCTCAATTTCATCAAGGGTGTAGGTCAAACGGGTCATTAGCTTGGTCTTTTGAAAATCGGGTGCAGAGTTCTTGCTCACACCCTCGGCTTTGACTGTGAAAGATGTGGGTTCTAAGCATAACTTCTTGGCTGTGTACTTTCCTGGTTTGATAGCAAAGCCGTCGACTCCACCTTCAATGGTTGGGCACTGGTTAGCTGTACCTGTTCCTTTGACTTCCATGTATGTCTTACTTTGGATTTCATCAAAAGTTAGCCTTTTGGATTCAGCACTTGCTCCCTGTTATTCCAGTACCATTAGAGGTGCATAAGTTAGTTGAGCCTATACTTTACACTTGAATTAAACTAATAACATTATACTGCATATCCATGGTTTCGTTATAACAGTTATATACAGGGTGTTGGATGTGTGGCTTAGGAGATAGTATTTAATGTGCTTCTACTGTTTGAAGTTGGATAATCATATAATCAACTATTTGACTGTTTGGAAAGTTCTGAATAAGGATCATTAGTAAAAAGGGTCCCTAAATGATCATCTAGTATGAAACTGATTATCCGCAACTGTTATTTGTATGCTACTTGAAAACTTAATAATCATATAATCACATACAAATCAAAATGCCAATATAAATAGTAAGATTGAGAACTAGAGAAACATAGTACCGAAACGACAAGGGCAGAAGTTGCAAGAGCAAATCCAGCAATCTTGGCTGCATCAGTGCATTTCTGAGCAAAGTCCTTGAGATCAGCTTGAAGGGAGCAGCTGATCCTGGCACCAACTGGTTCGACACCGAAGGCCTTGCAAACGCTTTGAGAAGACTTGAGCTGCAACCTGTTGGAGACACCAACCTTGGTTGGCTGCATGAAAGTAGCAGCTGCTTGTAATGAGGCTGCCATTGTCAACACACCTCTTTTGTTTTAATTTGTGACTCTTGAAAGAGTTTGTTGTTGTGAAATGTGGTTCTAGTGACTACTTGCAGACTATTAGATTGAAGTAAGAAAGAGATTTGTGTGGTGCATGGGAAGAGGGTTGATTATTGATAGGTACATATTATTTGGTGGACTTGATTTGTATAAGATAAGCAGATAGGATAAGATGGTCTTTCATTGGTTGCTTTGAGTTATTTTTATGGTTTCTGTATTGCCATGTGGCTTTTATGGATGAAATTTGATTTCCTAAAATAAACAAGTGACCACAGTATAGTTTTTTCCCCTTGACATAAAAAGTAACTCCCAATCTGTCTTCTACGGTTTATGGATGCACGTCTAGTTTAGGTGTTTGGGGAGGTTGAGATGTAGACAGCCTTACCCCTACCAAGGTAGAGGCTGCTTGGGTTCTAGGGGTAGAAAGGACCTCCGGCCTTTTGTAGGGAGTGAGCATCGAACCCCAACCCCTGACCTCTCGGTTGAAAGGCAAGGGGTTTTCCAACTGATCCAACCCTATTTGTTTTTTTTTCCCCTTAACATGCTATAGTATATTTCACTATGAACTTATTAAGTCATTTGTTTTTATGCAGTAAAATTAATATTTTGTTATTGATGTAAATAAGTTCTTGATTTTTTTTCTTTCTAAAGTTATTGCGTGGGTTGTACGATTTTGAAAAGTCATTACAATCAAGCGATACTGTTATTTTGGATTGAGAAATTCTTTGTTCGTCTTTGTGATAACTCAAATACTCATTTTCACAACGCGTATGTTGAATTTGATATAACTCTAATATACGGCGTCTATTTTTGTATGGAGGTATATGGATATGAATATCATTACAAATAGATCCATGGATATAATCGTGTTTATCGAATAATCATAAAAATTCCAATGAAGATGGGCTATGCATAATATAATGTTCTTCATTTTTAACTGTTAATTACATATCAAAATTTAACAAGAACAGCATAAAATAGATTGAATCATATAGTGAGCATCAAAGTTTAAGTTACGAGCTATAACTTAAACTCGATGAAAATCATATAATTATAAGTACATACGACCCACATAGGTATTTTTATTTCTACTCACGATATAATCAAGTTGCTAAATAAAATGATAAACGCAGTCCAACACAGAAGACATGATCTTCAACTATGGCAATTCTTTCCTGTCAACCACCTTCCATAACCATCAATCTATCCTGCACAATGGTAATAAATAAAAAGGTTATAAGTTTGATTTAACAACAGAACAATTGCCAATGTAAAAGAAATAACACGATATACCACCTGCAGTAGCAGATGTAGTAGTAGCAGAAGCGGTAGTGGTGGTGGAATCAGAAGCTTTCTCAGACGAAGGAATGACAACCCCAGGCCATGAACGACACATACAATGCTTACCCTTTTCTATTCCCCATACACTAGCTTCAGATGCTGAGCGCAACCTGACCACCCGTACTTCCCACACTTTTGCACTCAACCCTGAAACACATTGCTGCTGTTTGTACCCACTCTTAGCTGTTTCTCGCTTGATTTATAGCACAAGAAAAACTTCACCAAAACTTTGATATCATCGATAAAATGTAGCATGTGGGGGCCTCGTATTGAAAATAACGATTTTCATTAGTCATTGTTTTACGTCTATAACTAAGTGTGTGGTTTCTTTTCCTGTGTAGAATCAAACGCACCAAAGGCTGAACTTACATATAGTTAGGATACATTGATGATCTACCCTATGTGTCTTGCATGATATTGAACCAACAAGAGATAGCATATACAGTATTATGAGTAGTAAACAAGTTGTGGTTATATACTTATATCCTTAAAATACTAATATTCACAAGATGAGTTGTTGCTGCTCACATGCTATAAATGAATATGTTTAGTTAATGTTCACCGAACAACGTTGCTTAACAAGCTGTTGGATGAGGGTGAGCTATGTAACAGCCCTCCTGCACCAAGACAGTGGAACTATCGTTTTCTTTTCCTTTAGTCAAACAATCGGATATTATTTGTGGAACTACAAGTCTTGACTTTCGATCTTTGCCTTCTCAATTCCATTGTATGGTGATGAAGAAGAGGATATAACCGACAATGATCCCTTGATTACATTATCATCACTTGGGGCCCACCCACTGAGTCTAATCTGCTCTAACTCATCTGCAACTTCCGTCATTGAAGGCCTCATGTCCCCATGAAAAGCTAAGCATCGAAAGCGAGTTCAGCTACTTTATGAATTGATGAAAGTGTCCATGCATCTCTATGTGGCTCCAATAATGGATCTATTAATTCATCAACACGACCTTTTCCAATCTTGTCAATAGCAAGAGCAGCTAAGTTGACTTCAGTGTTACGCCGTGATAAGTCAACCACCTTTAAAGCCGTGATAATCTCCACAAGAACCACTCCGAAGCTATAAACATCACTTTTATCAGAAAGATGAAAGTTTTGATGGTATTCTGGGTCAACATAGCCTGGTGTCCCTTGAGGTGCGGTCGAGATGTGTGACTCATCAGGCATGCCGAGCCTAGAAAGACCAAAATCTGCAACTTTTGAATTGAAACTGTAATCTAGAAGTATATTGCTCGACTTCACGTCCCTATGATATATCATAGAAGAGTGGAGGTAAGCAATAGCTTGTGCAGTTTGGGATGCAATGTTTAGTCTTGTACTCCATGCAAGGCCCTTTCCTATTTCTTTTGCAGATGCTGAGAGAGGGTCCCGTTTGGCATAAATTCATACACAAGGATTTGCTCGCCTTTTTCTATACAAAATCCTAAAAGGCGTACAAGATTTGGATGGCTTACAGAAGAAAGAAGCTTGATCTCATTCATTACTTGATCCATTCCATAAGTCTCTATATGTCTCATCTTTTTAATGGCAACCCAATCATGATTGTTGAGTTTGCCAGAGTAAACAGTACCATAGGCTCCTGTACCCAACATTTGTTTTGTCGAGAAACCATTTGTAGCCCTTTCGATTTCTTTGTAGGAGTATGATGGTACATTAATGCTCCCTGTAGCTTCTGAAAGCAGGCGTCTTGCACTCATTTGGCTTCTCAAGTTTTTTCGTTTTTTGAGGCAGTAACATATAAATGCGATAGCAGCAACTAAAGAAGCGCCGGCAATTATCCCTGAAAAACATGGACAACAAATGCGGTTCAAGATCACAGAATGACAATGAACAGTGGATTTTAAAAGTGCAATATGGGCAGGTTGGATAACAGGTAACAGCAAGTTATTTATTGTTCGGGTCACGTTGTCTTGATAATATAGATGTCCAAAATTTTGAAGGTGTTTGACAATAATTAGCTAGCTAGATATGATAAGAAAATTCTGATTTTTCTTTTTTCAATAATAACATGTCAAAAAGGATTATTTTGTCCAAATGTCAGGTTGCCTTGAAAAAGTTCTGTGCAAAATTTTAATTTTTTATAAATTACTAGGGTGTCAAATTATAATATTCCAACAATAATCTATTTATTTAAGGACAGTAATTTAAAAGGTTCTATGCATGAAAAATACAATTTTGGCAAACTTGACCCGTTTGACTTGTTTCATTTAAGCTGACTTTAATTTGTTTGACCTATTAGAGAAAACACATAATCAAAGTTAATGGGTCGGAAATGCCACATCTAGTGGTATAGTTGAATTCCACAATTCATGACCACGCATTATTGAAAGAATCCTGCATTGCTGCACTTGATTCGCTAAAAATGGAACCAAGTCCCTAGTGTATGAGAGAAAGTTACCTCCAATTAGACTAGCTACTCTTGTAGTTCCACCACATTTACCATGCATGTATTTTGAAGCATTGCAAGTTGACACTGGTGCAAGTCAATATAAGCGAAACAAGTTGATCAGCATAAAGATTAAACAGAAATCGTAAGGCAAGTAACAAGAAACAAACAATTAAGAACCTCGTGTATCTATGAAAGTTGAGCACTAAATATTTGTATCATCTTGGATTAGGTGCATCAAGTTATTGCTAAAGTAACTATATAAGTGTTCAAATTGAAATTTAACCGTCATATAGAAATATGATGGTTACATGTTATGCTATCTACCTCCATTTTATTGTTTTCCAATTTTTGTGCATCAAGTTAATAAGTCCCATTATCACATTGCAGTCTCTTATTCAACTTGACAACCTCAAATTACTCCGTATTATAAGATTTGCATAGTCAATGGTGTGAACTGTGAAAGATCCTCATTCCAGAATGAATATTTGTTTGACAAATTCCCCGTATGACATTTAAATTATAGAAATATCAAAAAAGCATCTTTTGATATGATCTTATTGATATTTTCATCATACTTTATAATTTATCAGCTTAGCGACTTGCAATCAACTAAGTAGAGATAAAGAAAAATTTAAAATTTTCAGCGCAATTAGATACATAGTGTAATTTCACAATTACCCTTATGGGAGTTATGTCTAACCTTGTGTCCTCGAATGATTCTACAGCACAAATTTTACCCTACAACCTTATTAATAGCCAAAAAATTTGGAACAGTCTCTAGCTTACTGCTTTATTTCTCTTAAAATCAAGTAAACACGACACAGAAACACACATTTTTCGTACGTACACAAACATAAATGAAAATATTAAATGATTAGATCAAGATAGATTATTAAAAAAAACTATTATGTGGTTGGAGTTCCTCGATCCTTGAAGAAGATAGATCTGTATCTGGATCCACATAATTGGGTATTCCCAAAAGTCAAAGCTATTAGATCAATAACCACAACCTAACAACAACAACAAAAACAGATGGGTAGGCAAGAAAATTAAATTTCAGTTTATTATGGTCTACTACAATGATCCATAATTTTTTAATTCAACTATGGCTAGTCATGTTCTTATTCTATCTTTGACTAAATCCAAAACAGCATACTACATCACCATTCTTATTGCTTAATCCTCGGAACAAAATGAACTCAAAACCATAAACATTGCTTATAATTGATTTGGGCACTTAGCTATTTCACATAGAATGGGTCGCTAAACTAAACTAGCTTACATACTTAACTAATTTACATATGATTGGCAAGGTTATCTTGATACTGCTATTCAAACGCGTGTTGATCATTAAAGGAAACTAAGTTTTAACACTAAATTAGCTTAATGACACACAACATATACTATAGTAGTAGGGAGTTGATTAGCACACATCTATTTTTGATTCATTCATAGCAGGGTACGAAACTACGAAGAGTATAAGGAAGCATGTAACACATTGTATAGCTAATAAGAACATGATATAGAGATTACTAGAACTCAGAATAAATTAAAGTATAACTGATTAAGAGGAACTAACCTCTATGGCAACCATCGCCTCTGCAAATCCATCCCATCATACCCTTCACCGCAATAGCACCTATACCCAACCCTCCACCATCAATCGACACATTCTTACAAACCGCATGCTTATGACAATCACACTCCCTTCCACCCACCATCCCAACTCCACCTCTCAACTCCCAACGAAACAACCGAACTCTTCCTCCAAGATCATCAACAACAACCGATGAATACAAATCACTACAACCCGCCATTTCTAATCTAACCATATCCATAAACTCATTAGCACCACCACCATCATCATTTGAATAACAACTTATATTACTTATATTATTCATTGACTCACATCTTGGCAAATGAAACTGACCCTTGATCACATTTGTTCTGATCAAGCAATCATTCATCGTTTCGCTACAGTTTCTTAGAAGCAAATTATTTCGTGAACTCAGCGCGTAGTTTTCAGTTCTTAGTTGACGAATGTGCTCAAAGGACGGTGGCATTTGGCGGGAAAGCTAGCTAGTATGTGATCTACAGTTATATTAACAACATGGTATTTGTTTATAAGAATCTTACCTGTGTCATTACAATGAAGACGAATTTTGCAACCATCAGAAAACCGAAAGGATAACGAACTTTGGTTCCTTTGCAAACATGGTTACAAGTTGAAGCAAATGATGGTGTTATAAGAAATGAAAAGATTAAGAGAATATGTAGAAACATGTTAGAAAACATTGAAATGAATATAATGAAGCTGTGCTAGCTAGTACTAGAGATGGTGAAATATGTGACAAGTAATGGAACATTTAATGTGTGTAGTTGAGGATTTGATATTTTTGACACGGGACATGTACGCAAAGGTTGGTCTTAGATAGTTGATGAGTAAAGAAAAATTAAAAACCGGCAACGCTGACTGGCTCACACGTCGCGAGGGGCAGATTCTAAGCTCGTCCGCTAGAGATATCGAAAACGTTCGAACTTAGAACCTGGCCTTTGGTGATATATTTTTTTCCGGTACGAGTTGTTTTAGTGAGACACGGTATTGGATTAATAATGGACGTGTGACCATTGGAGTATGCAAATTGTAAGGTGATGATGACCGACGATCAAGATCTTAATTTACAAGTAATATTAAAGTATAAAATAGGTAGTCATCAAGTTGGAATACATGTACAGATGTACTCGTGTAAAATAATGATTTGCATAGTCAATTCTCAATTTAGTTATATTATTTTTTTCTTAAGTAAATTACATGGATGGTCCTTGAGGTTTTTCAAAAGTAGCAACTTACATTCTTGATAGTTTAAAGTTGCAATGACAGTCCTTATTTTTGCAAAGAAATAACACTCGTGGTCTCTTTTTCTTAACTGGATTATGTTTTTATCCGTTTTATACGTTTTCAACATATTTATCCATTTTAATACGTTTTCATATGATTTTATCCATTTTTATACATTTCGCGATTTCACATTTCATATGTTTATTATATTTTCATACGTTTTTCCGTTTTATATGTTTCGTCCGTTTTATCCGCTCGTCGGTTTTCATCCGTTTTAAAAGTTTCGCCGCTTTTATCTGCTTTCATACGTTTTTGTTCGTTTTATACATTTCATCCGTTTTATCGATTTCATCTGTTTTCTACGTTTTATACGTTTTCTTGTGTTTATAATGTTTATCTGTTTTCACTCATTTTCTTACGTTTATCATTTTAATATATTTTCGTTCGTTTTATCGTTTTCTTATATTTTCACGTTTCATATGTTTTTATCCGTCTTTATCGTTTTAATGGGTTTATATATTATCTTAGGTTTTCAAAATAGATGAAAAGTAAGAAAACATATAAAACAGGACAAAAACATGATTTTAAAAACGGATGAAAATATAAGAAAATAGGACGAAAACACGTTTTCAAAAACGGATGAAAACGTAAAAAAACATATAAAACAGGATGAAAGCGTATACAAACGTACGAAAATGCAAGAAAACGTATAAAAAAGAACGAATTTGTATAAAAACGGACGAAAACGTATAAAAACGAATAAAACAGGTAAAAACACAAGAAAAGTATAAAAACATAAGAAAAACGGACAAAACGTATAAAACGGATGAAAACGTATAAAAACAGATGAAAACGTATGAAAACACAGATAAAAACGTAAGTAAACAGACGAAAACGTATAAAAACAGATGAAATAGTATAAAAACGGACGAAAACAGAAAAAAAATATAAGAAAACATATAAAAACGGACGATGACGTATAAAAATGGACGAAAACGTATTAAACTGACGAAAATGGATGAAAACGTAAGTAAACTTATAAAAATAGACTAAAACGTATAAAATAGATAAAAACGTATAAAAACGAATAAAAACGTATAAAATGGACGAAAACGTATAGAAACGGTAAAAAACGTATGAAAATGTAAGAATACGTATGAAAACGTAAGAAAACATGCGAAAAAGTATAAAACGGATAAAACCGTATGAAAATGTAAGAATACGTATGAAAACGTAAGAAAAACGTATAAAACGAATAAAAACGGACGAAAACGTATAAAAATTGACAAAAACGTAAGAAAACGCAAGAAAGGGCGGCGTATAAAACGAACGAAAACAATAAAACGGACGAAACGTATAAAACATATGAAACGAGTAAGAAAAGATTTAAAACGATAAAGATTGATGAAATTTTCTTTTTATCTTTATTTTCTGAGAGCGAAAACAATAAAACGGACGAAAAGTTACAATTTGTTGGTTTTCATAAGTTTGTTTGACTTTGGTAAGTCGTCAATATAAAACATATGAAAACATCATAACCAACTACATCAAATCTAATTTACATACCATTTTTAGCAAAACTATCACCCAAAGACGCCTTTATCTACCCCATGGAAAACCAAAAATTCGGGCATTATGTTCACCATTTTCCTAACAAACTCTTGGTTGAACCGAATACCTTCATCTGTTTGACCAACAATCTGTATGAGTTGGGCAAGTTGGTTCATGCCCTAGACCGGATTTTGTTCAAGAAAATGAAATCGCCATTGGAAAGTTGTGTGTGTGTGGAAAAGTGGTAGATGAGTTTATCGGTGAAGAATACTTAAAACTCCCGCCCAATATTCACTTTAGAATACACAATTGGTCCCTCGAGTTGCCAACTTACGAAGTTTGACTTTGTTAAGTCAAACATATTATTATAAAGGATAGGCGATCTGAACGATCGTTAGCCGAAAGGACTAACGTATAAGTGATAAAAGAATCCAAACATGATGAGTTAAAAATAGGACAACGAGTGTTATTTTTGTGTAGATATAAAGTGTCCATACAACTTTGAATTATTAGGGATAAAGTTGCAACTTTGACAAATCACAATGACTATCCATGTAAGTTACACTTTTTTGTCTTTTTTATCTTTATTTTCTGAGAGGCAAGAAATTTTTTGTAAGTTGCAATTTTTTGTAGTTTTTTATAACTTATTTTATTTTATCTGATGATCGGTTTCTATAGTTGAAGAAATTTATTTAGAAGAGTTTTTTTCTTCGGTCTAATCGTTAAAAAGTCAATAACTTAACTTTAGCAAGAATTTAACTTTATACTGTGTCATTTTATATTTCAGTAATATATTGACCAAATAGTTGGATGCACAAAGACATCCTTTGTAATATAAAATTATACTGAATGACCAAAGACATTCTACAAGAATTTGTTTTCAGTTAAGCTTTTATAATCGAACATTCTATAAGAATCATGGGCATGGTCATGATAATAAATTAATAACGCTATTTATTAAACCGCATACTTGGTCAAAATGTTTATAGTTCTCGCGAAAATGATAGGATTATACTATTATTGCTTCGTCGACATACCAAATAGTCCATTTTATATTAGAAGTCTTTATACGTAACTAAAGTAGAAAACCAACAATGCCTTTTTTCTTCGTCTTATTTATTACTATTGTTTTCTTCGTATTTTCATTTTCAACGACTTGAAGTAACCACCACGAGTTTACTCTTTGCATCATTATTTTATACAAATTATGGCCCATGCATGTGACTAAACTTCCAGCCCAATTCGATGGGTTGGGCTATTAGCTGAAAGTTCGAGTGTTATCTTTTTGGAAGTTTGTTTACTAACTAGAAGTATTTTGTTCAAAAACTTAGAAGAAATGTTTAGGTGAATAGGAAGGTTAATATATGCTTGGGTTGTTTTACACATTTTACAGTCACTGTCCAAATACCGATTTGTACATTTTACAACACGGTTCTCGTTTGGCTCAATCTCGTAGTCGTGAAAAGATATGTCCGGAGCTTTTAGCTCGCGTAGAGCCACTTGGTCGGTGCGGTGGTGTAGAGGAGGGTTGTGGACTCATTAATTCCATTGTCGACCCCATTCCCGTAGACACCCTCCATATTTTCACGGACTTATCCAAACTACCATCAGTATACGGTCCACGCCTTATTATTAGTAGCTTCGGCGTGATCTTTCAGGGCCGTTCTTTCATCTTCCACCGCTAAACACTTCACCGGCCGGTATGTCCACTCAACGATGCAAACACTTATGTTCTCCCCTTCATCTCTCCTCCAAACACATATGTTCGTGTCGGCGAACCGCTAAAAACCAAATTCCCAGACTACTAGGCACAAAACCGCCAATTTATGACCTTTCAAAATCCTCCATGAGACAACAACTTATCCCGCTCCCAAAATGTAATATACCATCCGACGACCCAACAGAAACAAGCTGTCCCGCCTCGTTGATAACCAATGACGTGACCGCGAATTCTTGCTTCAACAAAGTGTCTATAAAGAAATGTTTCGTTCTCTTCCCTTGATACTCCCTTCGCCACGCTTTCACTGTCCCATCAGCCGATCCCGAGAAAACCATACCATCAAACCCCGTTACCACCGAGTTAACAGCGTCCTCATTTAAAGTTATTGATTCTAAACACTTGAAACTTGACACGCTCCAAACTTTGATAGTCCTATCCCATGAACCCGAATAAATAAGGCATCGATCTTCGCTCAAACTAAGACTAGAAATGGCGTCATAATGTTTTATCCAAATTCTATTATGATTTCCTCTAACTTCGGTATAATTTTTGGCTTCATTGATTTTTCATGATTGATTTAAAAGTAGGCAATGTACCAATTAGTCTATGGACGCTAGGGTTCTTACTCGATATTTTCCAAACTCTAATTTTCCCGTCTTGATGACCCGTAAAAATTTTCTCACCCGCGATAACTATGGCTTTAACCAACCCACTATTCGACTTGAACCAAGAAAATTCCTTATGGTCTTTCCAAACACGAATATTCTTGCTATCGGACCCGGTGTACAACAAATCCCCCGAAGCAGCTAATGAATATATATTCCCTTCTTCGCGGACAAGGGAAGCTAATAAACCGGTATAATTAGAATGAGCATCGTTACAATCCGATGGAGATCTTTCAACGTAAGACGCCCATGGAGACCTCATCAATGGAGACATTTGATGAGTAGAAGATGACGCGCCAAATAACATACGAGATGAAAATGAATCACGTTGAGGCGCGTCATCTTCTGTTGGAGAATCAATATCTTCCACAATAGAAGGATTGTTTAGGGACATGTTCCTTAGACGAAATGACAACTCGTCCATAGGATCTTTAGGACGATGCTCGCTATTATTGTTCGTTAATTTACCTTGTGGCGCCTTAGGCCTCGCGCCACGTTGCCATCATTGTGTGAACTCGACGTTTTGTCTCCTGGCGACAAGTTTCTTATCATAGTTTTGGTTTTGTAAAATTTTTTCCCCGCGAAGAAGGTTGAAAATTAATCAAATCACGATTGTAAATGTATAATGATTATAGATTTGGAGGTCTTGAGCGATTCCAGAAACGGAATATTTGATTTGAAGGAAATGGGACGATCAAAAAACGAAAAAGAGAATAAAAGGAATGGCGATGAAATAGATGGTGCATGATTTATGCTAATGTAACAAAAATATTGCACGGATTGCACTTAAAATTGTATCTTTGTAATCATTATTGTATGGTTGTTAATTAGCTAAATCATAACATGAGCTACAAGTCGTATCTTTTTTCAATAAAAGTGTTTGGTAAGTTAGGCATTAAATGTAATTATAAGATATAAAATGATGTAAAAGGACATATACATAATTATAAACAAATGTTTAGAGGGTATATCGATAATTTAAAGTTTTAACGAACTTGAAAATGTTTAAAAACTTCATGAATCGACCTTTTCATTTAGAATTATTGTTTGAAATAAAAACAAGAGTTAATGCGATCCAAATGTATCCAAACGGAGCTATTTATTTTAGAAGAGATTATTTTATAACAAAGCCTGATTCTCAAATAAAGTTCTCTTGCCAAATTGTATTTTTAGTCGTTGTATTTTTGGTCGTTGTGGTTTGGCCAAATTGCGGGTTTGTCGCAAAAGCTTTGAAAGTCGTGATAGTTCCGTTTGAAGTTTGGATTGCATTTTTGGTCCTTGGATAAAGTTAAATGACTAAAATGCCCTTTGTCTTTCGAGAAAAGACAAGGGTAATTTGGTTATTTTCACACCAAAATGACCAAAAATGCAACCCAAACTTCAAAATAAACTATCATTACTTTCAAAGCTTTTAAAGACCAAACGATTGGCCAAAAGGACCAAAAATGCAATTAACTCTATTATTTTTGTACACTATAGTTGTAAAGACAAACTTTAACCAAACAATAAAAGTTTAAGTCATACAATAACGTTTATTGTTTCAAATGTCGGTTATGATATACCGGTATGTACTAAGAAACTACTCTTTGGATACATGAATTTTCAAATTAGTGTTAATATAACCCTTTTTTACTGAATTTCACGGGTTAAACTGCTAAAACCAAAGATTTTTATTTATTTATTTTTATTATTTTTTAAGCCCCATATCATATAAACTTAAATCCAAACACCCTATTTTGATATTTTTATCCACTTATCCAAATGCCTTTTCTTTAATCTTTGTTATCGCCACCAACCTACACCCACCACCAAACCAACACCCCACCATCACCCGCCACCACCTTCCACGCACCCCACCACCATCGCACACCCTACCACCACCCTACACACCCCCACCGCCACCCCACACGCGCCCACCGCCCTTATGGGCGTGTCAATGATCATGGTGGTTACGAAGGTGTTGGTGGTCATCGTGGTAACAAACGATGGTAATGGTGGTAGGTGGTGGTCGAGTGGTTATGGAAAATTAAAGGCAGTAGCTTCCTTTTACACCTACCATAACGGGACATTGAAAAGTATCGTCTATTATATGTATTAAACCAATATAAATAATGCCACACAAGCCCCGCATATGATTTGAAAACTTTTGTCGGTAAAACAAGTTTTCATCTCTGTTGTAAAAATCGGCGCAGGCGGTCGATTAATCCCCGCATAATCGCTGATCGCTCAGTAAGCGTCTTGATTTATCATAATCGGCCTATTTAATCGGTTTGGTCAAAAATCGCTTAAAAATCGGTCAACAAATCAATTAATCGAACAAAATCGGTTTAATTGGACAAAATCACTTAAAAATCGGTCAACAAAATCGCTTAAAAATCAGACAAAACCGCTTAAAAATCGGTCAACAAACCGATTAATCGAACAAAATCGGTCAAAGCTCGCTTAAAATGGTCAACAAACCGAGTAATATATATGTTTGACTTTGAAATTTGAATAATTATGTATTATGTTTATATTTGAACACTTGAAATATTTGAACTTTGATGCACTATGTTTATCTCATATATAATACAATATCTAAAATTACAATTTTGTGCATAAAAATTATAATCCGATTAATCTTCGATTAATTTCCGCCTAACCGATTAATCGCTAAGTCCTACCCGACCGCCTCACTTGCGCCTAGCGATTTTTACAACCTTGGTTTTCATGTATCATATTAGCACAAACATGAAAGTTCACGT